>CAHIKZ030001666.1:537500-580000 GCA_903632075.3 Acanthosepion pharaonis | reverse complement strand
GAGTGGCATATTAGAAATACTTGCAGTTTTTCGCCGAGTTTGCATGTGCAGTGTACTTGTGCATGTAGTCTTAATATACTACCAGATTATGCATAGAATTAGAATCTTGGAAAAATTCTAAGAGATTGTTTGTTTCCTTGTGTTTTGTATGGCAACGATAATTATGAATAGAAGAAAATGGATATATAGCAACACAATATGCTTGGCAGTTAGGGAATTTGAAGACGTTGTTGTTTTGTTTCTCATGTACGCGGTACGCATTTAGATTCCGAATCATTCTAATCACTCGCCAACGAACATAAACAGATTTTTATCAAACTCTTTAGCTGCTTCGTTTTCAGAATACATAAGAGAAACATGCTTTTGGTTATCCAATAAAACGGCTAAGTTACATTCCTTACACATGTTCGGAGTTTCGTTTATATAACGCAGAAATGAAATAAATGCATCTCATTATTTGATAGGGAGTTAAACCGGAAAAAAACTGAGATATTCCAAGAAATAACATATTATGATAGGTAAAGATTACACAAATGAAAATCTATATCGATAAAATGAATATATTCAAAACTTTAAAATCTTTTAAGTTTTCCTTTTGAAATATTCACATTTAAATATCATGAACTAATGAAGCGTATATAAAATATCAATTATGTCATAACACACATCAATACACATTTGAATTGTCTCCGTTTTGAATTTGAAATCAATTTAATGAACATATATAAATATTATGAGCAAACTATATTACTTCCATTTATTATAAAACGGTGGACTAGAAATAATTGCATTGGGGCCTATAATCATGTAGCCACATTACCCATTAAAGAAAAACGAAGATCGGTAGCTAAATGTGAAGTAATTCTGTATCTGGTCGGAAGATTTCTATGATGTTGAACAATGCTCTCTCGATAGCTCTTCATGACTACTTAATGGTTGTAGATGCAGGGTGTCGTGAGTATGTAGTGGCCACAGTATTGAATTCAACACTGTAGAGACCCGCCCCCAGGACGCTACTCGTGTAGCTTTCCTATGAAGTCATGTCAGATAATGAATAAAAGTAATCTGATGTCAGTCATAATCGCCTCCACAGTGAACAGATATTTAAATATGGTCATATTTGGAAAAATTTGAAGAAGTTTTGTCAATGAAGCCGGGGTATTTAGCGATTACACGCCTTCTTCGAACCTCGTGTACTGGAACGTAGGAATCAAATGAATGATTTGAGACAAATAACAGAAAAAAAAAACATAATCCGAAGATTTTAACGGCAGCATGAACTAAAATGGATATCACAGTTTCTTCGAACAGAAAATAATGGCGTCATCAAGATGTCTACTTTTCACACAAATTCAAACAAAAAGTTACAAAGAAAAAACCAACAATACTGGAAAGATCGATAGCATTTAGTGGACTTGAGAAATCTATTTTCGTGAAAAACTGTTTTTAACATAAATATATTACCGAAAGACAAAGTAATTAAATAAAATTCAATAAAATAAATGCAATTTTTTTAGTGATAGATTCAGTTCCATTGTTGATTCAATTCAATTCTAAGTTTAGAAAGTTTTGATGTCAAGGGAATAAATAATTCTTTTATACAACATTGTTTAGTCGCGCGGATTTCATGTCGACTGGAATCTGAGTGGTTAATTTCATTTTTTTTTTAATCTGTAGCGAAGAAATGGGCGAATTACGTCGTCAAACCAAGCGACAGTGTGTCGCGTGTGTTCCACAACGGAAAAAAGTGCAGGTATTCTGCATGCTATGCCGAAGACACAATACACAAAGTTAATAGAAGAAATCAGTCAGTAGCAGGAGTCGCCGCAAAAGTATTCTTGATATGCTAATATTGTGTGTCTTCTCCTAGCTGTCGACGTAAGAATAAAATGCTTTGTCGATAAAAAAAATCTGATGTTATCGAATTGGGTGAAAAAAAATCGTTTATTTTCTACCGCCGTCGGCGGCGAGTGTGTTAATTTCTCTGAATGTTTATGTCCATTGGGTTTTGTGACATAGGACCTTCGAATCGAGATTTGACATTTCTTTCAACACCTGATTTTCCAGTTTTGACTTGTGATGTGTTTTCTTCGCTAGGCACGTAATCTGTGACATCAATCTCTGAAGATGAATTTTAGTTCAAGTACGATGAATCTGAATACAGAATCCCCATAATGGAGCAAGAAGTTATATTTTTCATTATTCTTCATTTTGCCTTAATATGGATAACATCTCAAAGTTGTTATATTTCTTTGCAACTTTTTCAGCAAATTTACTTTCAGACAATGCCCTCACTGAAATCCGAAACCTGCGCTCCGATTCTTCATTTAGAGCACCTATCCATTTTTCCACCAGAATATTAATGAATCAAAATGAAAAACTACATTAAAAAATAAAAAAAAAATTGTCAGTGGAATCCTAAATTAAACGTTTTAATATATTTTTCATATGTGGGTGTGTAATTTTAGTAATATTCAACATATGCTAGTAAATATGTTCTCAAAATTTATATCATCCTTCCGTCTTTGAATAATGTTAAGTTGTACTATTCATCGACTTTTTTTATATATCGTCAACTTGTTTATCCAGTTGAAAATTTTGACTTCAAAATGCGAAAATTTTTAAAACCTCGTAAATTCTGAAGATAACAAATCAGAATTGTGAACTCAGAAATTGATTATTTCTTCTTTTGCTCTTCTTAACAGTTTATTGTCTTTGGTTGCACTTATGAAAAGTTTGCCTATTTATGATTCTATTCTGCAAATCCATTTTTTGACTACCCAAATATTGTTATAACTTCCATGTTAGTTTACATTACGATAGCGCCCAATCTAATGTCAATCCTGACTAATAGACTCTATAACGAAATGACATGAAGCGATCAACTGACATGTATTTCCTAGCAATGACAGTGTATGTACTAACAAGTATAGATTCATATATATTGATGTCTTAAATATTTAATGCTCCGAATGACAGAGTATAATTATTTCATTCAACCTCCGTACATGTATATTTAATCCCACATTTCACTGGTCTTTCCTCGAATATTTCCGTCATTAATGAGAAACAATATTTTTATTTTCTTTTGTTATGTTTTACATTTAATATATTCCAATTATATACTAAAATATCAAAATATATACTAGTTGAGTTTTCCAGGCATCCATTACACATCAGTTTATTTCGACTTAACTTCAGTTTATTTCGACTTAACTTACTAGGGTAAGTCATACATAATGCAAACATTTGTTTAATAATTTTAAAATCAAGACCAATTAAATGACACCAGCACTTACATATCAGAGTTAGAGAAGTTTGTTTGGATTTAATGTGCAGGGTTTGAAGACCTAAAATTTTAGCGAAAAACGAGACATGAATAGGCTTTCTTATTAGGCTTTCGGCATTCTTCGAGACAGAAGTATTGTAAATAGCGCCATCTAACGATTTAAGTAGCACCTGAAGATCGGTTATCACCTCTAACAAGACATCCGATTAGTTCTGCTCATGTATTTAGCATCACACGAACGGGTATCATAACTTATAAATAACCGAAATAATACAACAGGGGTTAAGGTAAAACATCTTTTAAAATAGATTCAAATATAGTTTGCGAAGTGAATTTGAAGTGGGAATTGACATGAACATTGCGAGGCTTCGCATTTTGTGATATGTGACAATCCCTTCGAAAACATTAACACTTCAATATAATCGCAAATAATTAGACATTTTTCGGATCACAGGATTTTTATTTATTAAGTTATGAAATTTTAGTACGAATGATACATTGCAAAACAGAGTAGAACGTTTTTCCACTATAATCTTTCATAAACTCATACGTAATTGTTCTAGCGAGAACAATTTACAATTTATCTAGTTTTTACACGGCTTTTAGTTGAAAATAAAAAAAAAAAGCTCGCTACAGTAAATTATTCTTAAATCATTGTTTGGGAATCGAGATTGTCATTGTGCTATTAGTTTTCAAATTTCAGGGTTAAAACATAGTCCGATAATTGAACCATTTATTAGCAATGAAGATATTCACAAATAAACCGTTCCTATTGGCAAGCTTAATAAAGATTTATACACATTTCGTGGTTTTTACGATATGGCCTTTTATACTTCCAATCAATTCATTTTGCAACTTGTTTGAAGAGTGTAGATATACTATTACACGTACTGAGCAACAACAAATTAGCAATTTCTATTTACTAATTCTAGTAAATATAAAGTGATCTGAATGTATATTGACGTCAGTTTTCTCATACTGAATCAACGTGTGGCGGCATTACGATTAAAATTATTACTGATAGCCCCATATATTTCGTTAACTTTTTACAACTGTTAGAGGAGATTTATTCTGTTAGCTGCATTAAGAATCCTTTTAAGATGTTCAGTTAGGAAAATTTATCACGTTAAATCTAATAATTTTATGCATTTTTCACATATCATTAATCACCTAATGTTGCTTTAATAGGATCCGTCGAAATATGTGCAAATTATAGGAATCATTTGCACCGCCATACACACACTTCCAATTTCTTTGAGTTCCTTGTATTTGCTTCCATGCCTAACAAACTTATTTTCGACGTTATGTTGATCTTTCCCTCGCTCGTCAACAGAAAATAGCATAAACAATTTTTGAGTACCTGAAAACCTGTATATTAGATACAAGCAAGCTTCAGTCTATAAGAAGTAAAAGAATGTGTCTGGCTATTAATGAAATCAGTCTATCAAAAAATATAATAATTTAGATTGGTTCTTTGCAAAAGTATAGCTTACAAATATACGTTTAATACAAAATGCTTTAACTCGTGATCAGAAAGCAAATCTGTTGATGAAAATATAAAATGCATTATATTCTATGCAATAGGCAGATAACGTATTATGAACACATCACTAAACCAATGGTGTGCTTTCCTATAAGTATATACATACCTTTTATTTTTTTATGGCACCTAGAGGTGGTGTAATGCTTAGCAAACTTGTCTCGTTAGAACGATTATGTATGAGTAGTGAGTTCGATTCTCACAGGGTGCTCCATAGTTTCGGCCTTGTGCCACATCTAAGCTCCGCTTTAAACAAATAATATGCATCACTCTTTTGTTTTTATATTATTTACATTTACGTTAAAGTAAAATTCTATTTCAAGTTGGAGTTTAAGTGCAACAAATGTGAACCCATAATGCACGTGAAAATATTTCTGTGTTGAATATAAACAAAGATAAACGCCTACATAAAACTGAACTATTTCTGCTCCATTATGTTCTATGACGCGTGCGACAATGACGCCAACCTTCAACTGATGATTATATCTTGTAAAAAATAAAAGCACGCTGACCTTATCATCATGACATTAATAACATTTTGATAGTTGCTTCAAGTTATTGCTGTATATTTTATTTTAATAATTTAATAGTCTTCGAGTTTGGAAAAAACACAAAGATTTAAAATGAGCTGAGGTCATTATATTAATGTTTCTAATTTTGTTTCAAACAGTGCCGATGTTTCAAATACGAAAATGCTATCTGTCTAAATGAAAGACTAAAAGAAACAGATTTCCCGTACAATTTTCCAGTTGTATTTTGATGAAAGAAATTAAATGAGCAGCGAATGTCTTCCATTGATTTCCCTAGTTTAAAAAAACGTAGAAAAATATGGTTATTATAGAAATAAGTATATTTACGTTATATTAGTTCAGATTGTTCGGTATTTCTATATAAGACATACAAATGTAGTTTTGCTTCTATTTATGCTTTTGGAACTGAAATTAACTAAGCATTATAACTATTTACACTTCATTTATTCAACAATCTTTTATTTCACAATTGTTTTAATCGCTGACGATGATTATTTATTTCCCTTAGATTTTACGAATCGTCTAATTTAAGATTAGAAAAGGATAACTATATAAGATTTAAACATTCGTGTATTTTGAAGTTATTAATGTTATTGAGACTAGAACCGAGCTCTCCACAAGTGAAGCACGCATTGAAAATAATCATTTATTCTTTATTTATTAAAGAATGCGTTATCATTTAAGATTAAATGTTAACTGTAATAGCATTGAAATTACTGAAGCGATCTGCACTAAAAACAATGGAAAGTGACCTGCACTAACAATATTTTCATGAAGAGGTCAATCCATAAAATTAAAAGAAAATATCAAAGTGCAGATGCGGTTCAAAAGCAATCAAATTCTATGTTCATTGTCTTCGCATTCGATATTTCTGACCGGCAACGTCTCGCGGGGCTTAACAATAAAAGAAGCATTTATGTTCATGAAGGGAAGGGTGTCGTCGAATATAAGTTTACTAATACGAATACTAATACAAATGCAGCGTATTAATAATCAGCACATCGACCAAACTACCTTGTGCTGTATGCTACAAAAAATGATCAATTGAACTCCTTAATAAACACACTAATGCTATACTCGAATGATATCAGGGTAACCTTTGGATTGTATCAAAATATATATTAGTGTTTATAAATGGAGTGGAATCACAGATACGACTGGAGTATTTGCAGTGTGTAATTAAGCTTTTTAAGCTGGAAATTTAGTTTTAGACACCAGTGCTTATGCAGTGGGGTTGTAATGTATAGTGCAGGGAATGGTTTAATATCCTAAAGAGGAACTAGCGAACTTGGAATTATTGAAAAGGAATATATCGACAAGGATCAGGTGATTGCAGCCAAGGTGCAATGTGTCAAATCTTCACGTTCACTGAAAAAAGGAAAGGAGTGGTTTGATACGGGTAGAAGATCGTGTAATGCCAAAATCTATATCATTGCTTAAGCACTTGAAGATTAGACAGGATTGGGTGCTAAATGTTGCACAGAATTAAAACGAGGTAAAAATATTGTTAGATTATGTGTAGAGGATTTAGAATGGGAAAGTCAGTGCACAGAAAGCAAAATGTCTTAAAAGGAAAATTTTAACATGAAAACCAAGAGATAACTGATACGCGATCAAGGACGTCTCTCAGGAAGTGGTACTTAAATAAGGAAACCTAATAGATGTTTATTATGCAGCGCAAGAAAATGCCATAATTCTTTTATAAGACAGCTGATTTGCATTTGATCTGACTGAACTGTGCAACATATTTTCCGTAGTTTCAATCAGTTGCCGCAAAAAAGATTACAATCAGTAGCCCTCACAATACATTGAGAGCTATGTAGAGAATATGGTTTCGATGGTGTAGACAAGTGTTATGAGCATTCAGCACCGTCAACAGTCGAAAATGAGCAAGTGAATCTCATTGTGGGGTACGACTATTTTGACTGTGATGACCTTGGAGAGTGATCGTCCCCATATCACGTATGTGCAAAGGCAGTAATGAATGCATCCCCATGAAAGTTATGGTAACGTGAGATATGTAAATCGTAAAGGCAGAAAAAGGCAAAAATACAAAGCATCATGACTTGGCAGAGCAAATCAAATAATATACCTAGCAGCAGACCAAGTTATTCCTGTTCTGCTGGGCGCATTCGGACATTTTAGATTGTAGTCTTATTTTTTCAAGCCTTTCAGTGAGGCAAACAAATATATTTTCGATTAATTGAGCGTCATTCCTGCTTTGTTAATTAATTGATTCGTTTTCTACGTCTTATCAACCAATTACAGGTCACATTCAGCTAAACCTATTTTAGATTGTAAGAATATTTTTGAGTTAATAATTGTTTAATGATAGAAGTCTCACTAATTAGAACTCGTAAAAGCAGAAAAATTCAAAAATACAAAAGCCTCATGGCAGGGTAAATAAAACAATACACCAAGCAGCAGATGAAGTTTTTTTTTCCTTTTCTGCTGGGCGCACTCGGGATATTTTCCAGTAAACATTCTGCTCCACAGGATGCTATGGGTCTATCTGATGTCATTGGATGTGCGCCGGTGGTAGCGCTACTTGGGACAGCTCTTGAGCTGAGGAACGTGTTGTCTCAAAGCAACGTCTAGGAAGTGATATATCATCATTATCTCCTGACAGGAGAGCCGGATATAATATCAAATCAAACGCTTTCATAATAATTATCAATGTTTATTTATTTCTTTATTTATATATTTCCTCTCTCATCTATAATGGGAATGCGGATAAATCAACTGAAGTTACTTTGTCGTTTAAATATTCGACAGAAATAAAATATTTATCTGCATTTAGACAAAATTAGTCATCAAGGAAAATTAAGCATTTTCTTAATTAGTTCCATTACGCCTACGTTTCCTAGATTGTAGTTTTATTTTTTCAAGCATTTAGTGAGACAAACGAATGCCTTTTTCTATTCAATTATCGTCTTGCCTGCTTGCGTAACTCATTTTTCTTTTTCTACGGTTTATCATCAATTACAGGTTACATAAAGCTAAACATATTTTAGATTGTAGGAATATTTTGAGTTGATAATTATTTAAAGATAGAAGTCTCACTAATTAAAGCTGGTGAGGAATTTGGTTCATACATTTCCCTAGGGTCTATCTAAAACTGGTCACTCATATTCGAGGATACCCGTTTACTAGGGCGGCTAGCCAATCCCTATTTAAGGCGCTTGCTCTGGTTATACTGTAAATATGCTGAGCAGACCTTCCTTAAAATTTCTGGGAAAGAGAGTGTTATCTAGCATGATGAACAATTTGAACAAGGCCAGCCCGCTTAAATCCTCGGTAAAGATGTCATGTGACTTCGTTGCTAGAACAGCAGTCGATGGCCCCTGAGTGTTCCATCTACTTAATTTCACTGACAAACGTAAAACTATGTTATGGTCACATTCCAAGGCGCCACACTCTAGGAACGTCTCCTCCGGACGGATAACATCAGGAAGTCTCTTCCTTGTCAAATCTGCTATGGTGAGATTCGAAATCGATATTGATGGTCAGAAAGCGAAAGTTCTAACCATTCAGCAACGTGCCAGGGTTTTTGCATATTAATGGATATAACGATCTCATCGGGAATTGGCATTCGGTTTTTGGATGAAAAATTGCGAGCACCACCGGTACATGGTATTCTCAAGCGGACACCCGTTTATGTAATGACCAGGATCGACGTTGTTTAACTTCGGTGATTATATGGGGGTCGTTGTATGAACATGATGTCACTGTAAGATTGGACTTGAAATAGGATTTGTTATCGAGGCCTTTGTTGTTCTGTTTCCAATCTTTTTACCGAGTCATATTCATATTTCACTGATATATTAATCACATATTTTTAGCATAAATATAACCTAAGATAAAAGCGATTTATTTAATACCAAATGTGACTGATGATTCATAGATAAAATTAAAATCAAAAATAGATAGCGAATGGATTAATTGTTTCATTGACCTCTATTTTAGTTGTGAATACATTATCCCGGGCTTACTGAAAATTAATACATTTTAAAAACTTTTGTTCTATTATATCTCAATATTAAATAGTTTTGAACAATCAACGCCATATTTAAGGACCGAGTACACTAATAATAATAATAATAATAATAATAATAATAATAATAATAATAATAAAAGTAATATTAATAATAAAGGTAATATTAATAATAATCGATGGCTGAGAGAAATATGGATTTGGATACAATTAGAGAGAGATGAAGGGATGTGTTTTGGAATGCTAGTAATTCTTGGATATAATTCTTCTCGTGAAAAAATGAGGAATCATTTCACTATTGCTTTCAAGACAACAAATGTCCCCACATCATTAAACATAAAAGAAAAAATTATGTAAGCTTTAAAGTACGCTAGATAATGTAAGTCGTTAGTTCAAATAAGTTCAGAAAAGATATGGGCGAATGCAATATTTAGTTGCAAGAACACAAAAGCTTTTGTTTATGGCTTTTGGTGTACGAAATTATGTGTTATTTATAGCCCAGTCGGCTTCATCCTTTTAACCATTATTGACAAAGTATTTGCAATATTCAGTGCATCACTTCTAAATCTAGAAAAATGCTTCTTCCATATACTTATGATCAGTATTGTTCGAGGCAAACATCGAAAGCCCGTAAAGATCCTGTTTCATTGGGTGCATGTAGATATCAAGGCGGGAATTCACCGAAATGTTGCGGTTACTACTTCTAGTTGCACTAAAATCCGTTACAATATTTGGCACACATGTAAATGACGACTTTGAGGAAATGGAATGAATTTAAACAATTTTTTAAAAAATGTTCCTTTCATATAACGGAGTAAAAAGAGGGAAAAAAAACACGATTATGCCCGCAAAAAAAAAAAATTACCAGTGTGTGTGTGTGTGTCAGTCATTAAGAGGAAAGATATGCCCAAGCACGTGACCAATGTCGTGATGGTGAAGTCCTCAAGGTTGCGTTCAGTCTGAAGTCGGGCGACCGGCTAACCGGCTGATCGGTTGAACTCTCTGCCTTCGGGCGGGGAGGAACCCGAACGAGGCTACGCCGAAGGACGGAGTCTCTTTCGGGGAGATAAATCGACCCTGAACCCGTTTATACGGGTTTAAAGGGCATAGTTTTGGCCGAGCCCACGGGCTCGGAGATCCCACGTTGAACCGGCCTTGTGCCACATGATGACCTCGTGATGTGGGGGTGACTAAATACTGTTCAGTCTGAAGTCGGGCGACCGGCTGACCGGCTAGGCGGTTGAACTCTCTGCTTTCGGGCGGAGAGGAACCCGGTCGAGGCTACGCCGAAGGGCGCAGTCTATTTAGGGGAGGTAAACTCACCCTGAACCCGTTTATACGGGGGGGGGTGACTAAATACTGTGCTGAAGGTTGCTGTGCGGAAAAGAGAGAAAAAGAATGAATAGATGTGCCCCGATTTTATAGGTGCTTGTCAGCGACAACTGTTAACTTCATGACAAAACTTACGAATTTAGAGTAAATATCCGGCTTCTAGAAAAATTAATGGATGGCATCATTGACGAAGCTAGATGAAGTTTCGCATACGATTATCATAACGAAATCGGTTTATCTCAATTCTAACCACATGACCATCTAAAAGGATATTTAAAAGGCTGTATATAATACAATTATATCATGGGCAGACTGCAGATTAATAAAATTATTGGGTCTGCCTTTTATACACAGTGAATAATAATCTTCGATTTAATGTATGGGTTATCTAATTATCTTTGCTCTCAAAACCCAACATAGTATCACTCCATATGTATCCACATGTATTCCCGCCATTTATTCCTTATTAATGATGACATATGACATCGAACCTCCTCACCAACAAAAATGAAATTTTTGAGAACCAGTGAAAGACGATATTTTACCACCAAAAACTTAATCGATTGATGCTAGAATTCCACAATGCAAGAATTTATGTTGTACTCAAAGGGTATCATCAAAGGATTTTCGAGTTCATTAATTTTTGTTTGATTTGATAACTGATAAGAACAAGTAAATAACATTAATCACAACGTTTAAATAAAAGGCGAAGTCAGCGACGACGCGCTTAAAAATTACATAGATGACCACATGAAAACAAATGATGCAAAATGGGACAAAATGAATTACACAAAGAATATTTTATTTTGCTTCCCCATAAAATCATGTTAATAATAAACCGTGCTTTACAGGATTTTAGTTGAAAGGAAATGGCACGGGTGTGTCTTTTCGAAATCATAAACTATAACACCTTGAATATAATAAATTTGGAATTCGTTGTTAAAAATAATTTATGTGAATTTTGTTCCTAGGACATATTCTACGGTATTTACATATTGTACTCATCTTTGTTGCCATATTTGTCACAACATTTCAGTCGTTGTACGCTCCGGCCTTCTTTAGGTGATTGGAACCCTTTATTTCGATCACTGGGGTAGACTGTTCCAGTTATCTTCTGCTAATCTTTCCTCTGAAAGTTCGCCACTATTGAACTCACACACTTAGGGTCTGACACTGGATCTAACCAACGCCCTTATCCACTGTGCCATGTGTCCTTGAGGACATCTGGGTATGAATTTCATGGTATTATAAACCTAATGTTTTCAGCAACCATTTTTTTAGTGCTCATATTGCAATATATATAATCGACGGTAGATCAACAGTTTATATCTTCACGTCGTTTTCAGGGTGTTCAGAATGTCATATCTTCTTACAATAAATGATACACGCTATACATTTGTAAATATCTTTCATCAAACATGTAATCGGAAACATTTTGAAAAACTGCATACGACTGGGAAGGCAGATTTTCGATTATACCTTTAATGGTATCTGTGCTTTCTCAGATGAAAAAAGTGAAATTCATTTCCGACATTGTTAATCATGAAATGCTGCCACCTCTAAAATGTCTCGTGATCAGAACAAAGGTATATCTCTAGATGCTATAAAGAAGAGGATAGGAATCTCACACTCTCATGTGTCTTCGTTTTGTTTGGCGCCATTTCCTGTTTAAAAATGTCAGATATTTCCAATGATATGCTTCGTTAACATGAAAACGTTGCTGGCAATATACATCTATAGTAATTTTCCTTTCATAATACAGGAGCACGGACAAATTATTCCATATTCCACTGGACATCTACTAAGGAATTTTGTATGCAGATTCGTGATTTGGTGATTGCAAAGATGTTAATTTTTGATAACCAATGTATTGCAACAATGCGATGAAAAATGAAGGTTGGTATTCCTCATTTAAAGAATATGGCAGGTCTTTTGTTCTCAAGCCAAATCTTATGAAGGATCGATATTGTATTTCCAAAATTAAAATCTGGTATATACTATAAAAGACTGAAGGTGTTCTCCTTGGATTGTGAAATTGTGTTGGATATTGGCCTTACTTTTCTTGCATCAGTGTGTGAACGGAAATCGGAATTGGCGATAGCATACACAGGAAATGTATCTGGTGCCTAGAATAAGCAGGGGTCCAGAACGGATGGAAATTCGTCTTTGCGTGAGTGAATGCCGGAAAAAGTGTGGCCACAGGAAGTTGCCTAGGCGACATACACGAAGAAGTTAAAGTTGCGTAGGTGTCAACATTTTATTTTAACCAGTACGATTCTTGGACTGACTAGAAATTGGTTAGAATTTCACCGAAGATTTCGGGCTATCATTTTTCTGTGTGCGCAATCCTAACCTCTGTGATTCTCCTTCACTGTACCCATTCACCGCAACCTGAACGATAAAGATATTTATATATTTTTATATATAAGTGTTCGTCGCCTTATTTGAGCCTAGCAGCAATATACTACAAAATCTCACTCTCTTATAGAAGAGATGAAAAACTCATTCCAAACTTTCTTTCCTTCCATTCAAACTTTGTTCTGTTTTGTTGTTTGATACATCATTCAGATCGCTGAAATTCTTTCTTTTCTATGTGTCCTAGGCGATAACAGATTTTTATAACTTTCTTACCTTTGTAGCATTTAGTAAGCATTGTCTTTTTGCACTCGCTTCTAATCATTGTTCTAGTAATGCTTTACTTAAGCTTGTTAGGTGAGTTGTTGGTTGATTCCTTTCTTTCTGTTGTGTTCAGTATGTCCTGTGTGTGCCCTAGAAATCAAATCTCTTCTGATACAAAAAATAAATAACCGTAAGGTTTTGCATTTGCTCACATGTTCCGTCTATGGTACACTCAGGATCCTTCTGTAGAACCAGATTATTTTTGCGTCATGTCGATTATTTAGGAGAACCAATTTTCCATGACCGTTCAATAGACTTTTGTTAGTTTCTAGCGAATTTTCCCTGTTCTTCTTTGGTGACTCGGCCACAGAAACTATCACCGACGTAGCAAGGATGAATATAGCCTTACAATCTATCGGATAAATAAATAAAACATCCATTATTTCTTTAGTAATTGCTTTGTTTACTTTAGGATTCGAAACTCAGTTGCTATAAACTTTCGAGAATCTAGGAAATATTGGCTTCTATAAGACATTATCCGGCCTTGATTGGCTGGCGTAGCTCTCCATGAACGAATCGGTCTGAAGAAAGGCGGATCTTACAATAGTTTCTTTTTAAAAGAGAGGTTTGGTTTTGAATCCTCCCTGAGAGTGAATATATTTCTTTAATCGGTTTTCTCGAATATTCATGCCGGTATACGAAAATAAACATATTGTTCAATTAATCAACGGAACATTCACTAAAATATGGATCTCCAATAAAAATAACATTGTAAATCATAAAAAAAATGATAAAAAATTTCATTACATCTTAATATATCTCTCTCTATTTCTCTCTGTCTCTCTCTCTATCTCTACAGACAAACACACACATCTATCTATCTATCTATCTATCTATCTATCTATATATATATATATATATATATATATATATATAAAGGATTAAATCACATATTCTAATACGTCTTTTTTTTCTATGGATATATTTATTTCAGTAAATGTTGTTTTTACTGTTCTTTTTTTTAACAGTGGTAATTAAATTTACCGGCTTGACTTTTCGATACATTGCGTAGAAAAATATACGTGCTCTTTAATATATTTTCTGTTTATATGTTTTATTTTTTATGAATATACTTATCTGAGAAAATGCTCTGCTTTTTATTAAACAGTATTTATTATAAGTAAATATAATATCATTTAATCCATTTCATATAATATGGTGGTATTGTTTCCGGTGTGTTAGAATTTTAAAGCAGGTATAACAGCTCTAGAAAAATCGCCGAAGGTGTCTGTTTTAACGAAATAATTCGATCTTTCCTAAAGCGGAAGTTTTCTGTGGCTGAACGGTCGTAACACGTCAGTCTAAAATAACTGTATAGGATAAAGGTTCGATTCCATTCGGAGTACGCTTATTTTCTACGAACATTCAAGACGGTAAATATACTTAACACTGTTTAATTTTTAAAAAAAGAGAGTAATTACTCTAATACATGTATCCATAAAAAAAATGTAAACAGAAAATATATTAAAATAACTCTCTCTCTCTATATATATATATATATTTGAGTAGTAAACTTTCGTTTAAATAGCTTTTGTTAAATGTGACAGACAATGTAAAATAATTATTTTTTATCCAGTTTTTCAAGCGTTCTTAAATTTTTCCGTACGGTGGGAGTGATGCAGTATAAATCTGTCTTCATCTTCCATTATCCCAAACACATTTGGTCACTTCCTACGTCATTTCCAAGTTGATATTTTATTCATGTTGTTATTTTCTTTTCTTGTTTTGACTGTGCAAGATGTAATATTTCTGTGGTTTTTGAATTATAGTATAAAACTATTCAGAGCCATCGGGTTTTGGACGATTATTTTACGTGGTAATCTAGTGTTTTCGACAAGAATATTTCTTAAAATGTCATGGTAGATTGTGGGATGATTAAAGATTTTATGGCTCTTTGCTCTGATAAGTGGCAAATACTGCGCTTAATCAAGCAGATGGTAGCACAGCCGTAATAGTCAATTGATTTATGTCAAGAATCACAGCCTTGTAGTGGACAGTGAATTTGATACACTATATTAGTCATTGTTAGTTTAGATTTGATTGAGTTATTTTGATTAGTTTTGTAAGAATAAAAGCTAAAATCTGAAAATATAACCTGAGTGCACAATGTCTAAAATGGACACAGCCTAAATATAATATAATATAATAATTATAATGCACCTAGATGGGAATAAGCACTCGAATCTGCTGAACCATATATATATATATATATATATATATATATATATATATATATATATATATATATATATATATATATATATATATATATGTTATTATTAATATGATTATTATTATTATATATTACTATTAGCATTATTATTATTATAACTATTATTATTATTATTATTATTAATATTTCTATATACGAAAATTATTCGTTAACTTCCTCTATATTCATTTTTTCTTACAATGTCACATTATTCTGTGAATGGAAAATTATTTTTCTCTACTATGAATATGATTTTCATTTTTCTCAGTTACATGCTCTTATCTTGATGTCTCAGGTTATTACATTTCAGGAAATTTGAGTTCATATTTGCTTAGTTTTTAAAGATAAAAATAAAATAAATAGGTTTCCTATGATTGGCTTATCACATTTTTATATTTCACTAGTGCGTGTCGTACCATACTAAATTGCAGCCTCCAGTACCTGTCGTATTATTAAATAGTAAGTGATAAAATATTATTTCAAAGAATTGTACTTCCCTCACCTCGTTTTCTCTGTATTGTTCTTTTTTATTTAC
This sequence comes from Acanthosepion pharaonis, assembly GCA_903632075.3. Classification (NCBI taxonomy): domain Eukaryota; kingdom Metazoa; phylum Mollusca; class Cephalopoda; order Sepiida; family Sepiidae; genus Acanthosepion; species Acanthosepion pharaonis. Next base: position 563,889 of record CAHIKZ030001666.1, on the reverse strand, counting down.
CACTTCATCTCTGTCTCTACTGACGACACATATATTACGATCTTACAGCAACTGAAGCATACATCTTACACTTAGGTTAAACTATATTATATTCACTTTTTGAATTATGAAGACAATTGATTTCTATGCATGAGATGTTGGGAACATGTAAAAATAAATCACTTTTAGAAGACATCGAGGCACTCTATGTCATTGCGAATTAAATCCACCATCGATAATACATATTTATATATATTTTTAAAAGTAATTTTAACATCAACATATATAAAAATGTTGTGTTGCAGACAAAAATATGTCTTCTATTCCCCATTAAATGAGAGAGCCGGTCTAATTCAAATATATGATAAAACCGACATTAATTATTTTGCATTAATATATATTTTTCTAATATTTCCTTTATATCATTACACTTAATTTACACTTTGAAGAAACAAATATACTTAGCTACCATTTTATTCCACTTACCGAGCATGAGATAAGGAAATATTATTTGGATCCCCTGAGATGAGGCCGCTGAATTACTCCCCTGGAGATAAACTACAAGTAAACTAAAAAACACATTGTCATTTATATGTGTTTAAAAATGTATAAATTTCACACACCATTAAACCCCATCGGCATTTATGACTTTTTGACAAAATACCACTACGTCATCAATGCACTGACGGTAAAAATCAAGTGCATTCAATCATAACTAGAGTGTGACTTCCTACCCTGTATGGTTCATGTGCGAAGGATTTCTCACGAACATGGTTGACTAGGAGGTAAGAAATCTGTTGGCGCATGTTCCGAAGTGTAAGGTTAGGTACACAGTGTTTCCCAGTCAAGTTGGCGTACGGTATGTCAGTCCAACCGCGGCACATGAGGCATCGCCATCTCAAGGTGTAACAGTACACTCTTGAGCTTAACCAATATTGGCTTTTTTTGATTCGATGACTGTTGCGAATACAAGTTGGAAACGATTGTCATCTAGTCCAACAGATACAGAGCATTATCTTGCGTGGTTTTAGACGTTTTATTATGGTATGACGTAGAGAGTCACGTTTTGACAATCAATGGAATGGTTGTGAATGTTATATAGGACTCACAAATATAGGTACGGTGTGGCGCCACAAAATCAACATCAAACATATAGTCATAGTTTGCAGCATATTGGCTTAAGGCTGTGTGTAGTGTACCCACTTGCATAACATGTACGCTTTCTATATGCAGTGCAGAAAGAAGGAAGCATCCAGCACGAGATTGGCTGCTGTCCGCTAAGACAGGGTCTGTTCATCCAGAACCAGTTGGTGATGAATGTTGTGTTCATCACAAAGGTAGAGATCTTTCGAGCAGAACTTTTGGAACCAATGTCCGGCGGTACGTACACACGCAGTATTTTCACCAAAGTTTTGCACTATTCAGCGACTTGAATCAAACTCATGAATCAGACAACCACGAGTTTCACGAAGGCATGCTTCATCAGTGATAATCGGACTATGACTGATGTGCTTATCCGTCTCACCTGCAATGGACAAGAGTGATGCCCGACGAAAATCATCCACCCAAACACCTAAAGCACTCACTTGCGTATCAGTGATCATTTCTTCTCACAATACGTAAGAAGAGTCAAATATTTTTTGCTTACAATAAATTTTTGATTATTCTCCAAATAATTTCCTATAGCATTTATTTAAATGGAATAAAATATACATTATATGAAGCAAATGCAAGTCCTACAACAAACTAACAACTGAAAATATTCTGTTATTTCCACGATTTGTTTAGTTTCACGTAGATTCAGATCTTGAAATATATTCACACTTGTTTCTTTCTTACTAATTCTTTCACAGTTGCTATTCATTCTTTCGACTGTTGAAATTTAAAAGAGCTGTTCGCAAGTGAATCCTTTATTTGCCTGCAGTGAGCAATTGAACAACGTCTGTAATAAAAAAATGTGGTAAACGCAGATGTGGTTCCATTGTCAAATTATTTTCCATATTCTATAAAGTTATACCAACATCCAGACATGAACAATTACAAACGATAACACACTATAACAGATCTGTGTACCTAAAAAGAAGAAAGTTTTTCGTGATATTTTTTGTGGGTATTTTAGTATTTCATACTGTCTGTTACACTTAGTATTGCACTTATTACAGTAATAATTATACGATATATGTATATCTTTTGTCACTGTATTGGTAAATGATAGCAAATTTAATATATATATTAAACAATGGTAAATATATATATATATATATATATATATATATATATATATATATATGAAAATGCATGTGAAAATATATATATATATATATATATATATATATATATACATTTGTATACCTGTGTGAAATATTTTAAGTGTTTATGTGGAAACGAATTAAACAAAAACAAAAGAAAATTTATGCAATTTATATATATATGTCTGTGTGTGTATGTCTATGTGCATATATATATATAAATATATATATATATATATATATATATATATATATATATATATATGAAATATAATGATATATTGTTTTATAGTACAATAAATATAAGAAAAAAAAATTAAAAAAGCCATCTTGTGTATCATTCTGCTCAATGAAGTCTTAAAATACTCTGACGCTTATTTTCCCCACTGTCATATATTTTAGCCATTTATTTAAATCAATACTTAGCTATTTTCATAAATTTAAATGTGAAAAATTGTGTGACACTTATGCAAAATGTATATATTTATATTTGGTTGAATAATGGTAGTTCTGAAAAATATGTATGAAAGCATATTACTCAGGCACATTATCGAAATATACCTGAATAATTTGGGTTTTTTGTGTGTATTTCCAAAGATATGACTATCATATATCCGGTTAGGACTCGGAGCTAAATTCTGGAAACCAATTGTGTTTTTCTAGATGCTATTTCCTCTCACTAGCATTAGGCTATGCCATCTTGCTGTAACAAACTGACATAATCAAGAAACATACAAAGCAGAAAATGTTGCGAAGTGATTACACCATTATCAGTGATTCAAACACTCCAAGATAGAATACAGTTTCACTGATGGTCACTACAAACTTTAATATATCCTCTCCATTACAGCGCTAACAACATCGGGTAAAACGCTACTAACTGCTTGGTTGATAGCTCCACGAACTATACTCTATTCACTAACATGACCATCTGCTTGAAATAGATGGAAATAAAACGTGACTGTCCATGCGAAACGATCCAATGCTGATTTTATCTGACGAAGTATGATGTGATAACAGATGACATATTTATCATAATGGCACTCGTTTTGGACGACAATTAAGAAACACATCAAGCAGCGGGAGACATACAGTAAAATGAGTGATGCTATTACTGGCAACAGCTTTGAACTTAGGTGTGGCATAATTCACTGTTCCGTTGTTTAATGTTTACCGCTACTGTCAGTCGTTGATGTCAGAGTTCTAGAATAAACAATAGGCATTAGTAGTTGTAACGAGACAACGACGTGTGTCCATCGTTAATGTCATTCAAACAAACGCACTGGAGGCAGAACGTATGATACTTTCTGATATATATATATATATATATATATATATATATATATATATATATATATATATATATATGTATGTATGTATGTGAATGTGTGCGATTGTGAATATACATGCACATATATACATATGCATATATATGTATATATTAAATGATAGTTTTGACTAGATACATACCTTTTGCTTATATTACATTAATTTACACTAAATTGCTTCAATATGGTATTCAGAGCAAACCTAATGCGACCCTTGCATCGAAACTTAAATCTAGTGTCACCATGCATTGTTGAGTAATATTTCCACGCTGTTGTTATACAAACCACGCATTCTCATAAATTGATTACTCTTTCCTTGTTAATGCTACAAATTTTACCTATTTATATAAACAGACACGCAGACACAGACTCATCACGCATTTAAATTTACATATATATATATATATATATATATATATATATATATATATATATATATATATATATATATACCCTTGGGAAAGGTGTGTATCTCCTTCTCCCCCCAGCTATGGGTAAATAGCAGGACTGACTGGGTTCTATAGCCTTGGATGGCAACTGGTCTAGGAGAAGGACAACTCTGAATTCAAAACCTGCGGAGCGTCGTTTAGAGACATTGTGGCACTTAGTGCACTATGTCTCTGAATTCGGCCTTTCAAAAAGTGTGGATGGTCCTGCACGAAACCTTCACAACTATAATGAAATCTCATGTGCCGATGTCGGGCTGTCGGTTTCCTGGGAACTGATCTGCTTGACCCTGATACGTCGAACTGGACGGGAGAGTCGACTATATATATATATATATATATATATATATATATATATATATATATATATATATATATATATATATATATATATATATATATATATATATATATATTTGTGTGTGTACTATATATATATATATATATATATATATATATATATATATATATATATATATATATATATAATGCAAGACTCTTCGGTAAATCGAATTGAGTTCTCTCAGTCACTGGGTGTTTATCTAAAAATAAATACACTTAAAATTCACCTTCATCCCTGCCGTGCGCCAACGACTTAGTGGTAAAATCACCGACTGACGCCAATTCAATCGGGTTTCGATGCTAGCTAGAGGCAACCGGATGTCTAGCCACACTGATGAGCTGTGATACGGCGAAACAGTCTGTCTGTGTATGACAATATATATATATATATATATATATATATATATATATACATGCTTCATTAAAAAAGACAGAAATGTTACTACAGTTAAGTTTTTATTTAATTTTTCTTGTGTTCACATAAGACCTCTTTTGTTTTTGGGACATAGATTGCGTAGAAACTGTTTTATATCTACGAGCGCTGTCGGCTATACTTTTAGCCATTATGAAGGATGTTTTGTTTTTCATTTTAATTCAATGTGTCCGTTATGAGTATGATATGGTGTGTTATAGAGATGTTTTATTTTCTGAACACTGTGAGCTAATTGTGGTCTTCGTAGATAATATGGTTAGACTCATCCACTTGTAAAAAAAAAAAAAAATTAAAAATTATGGAAGCCCTAATAATAAAAAAGAAAGAGTCAACTCTTAACAATATTAGCTCATATACAGAGACAAATTGCTTCCTGCAAAGAGACATGTAAAATAAACTGTTTGTATTACGATTTTGATTTGAACTTAAAATCTTGTTGTTGGAAATTCTACTTCAGATCATATTCGGTTTTAAGTATTATAAATGTATTTGGTTGATATAATGATTCTACATTTTCTTATAAGTTATTTTGAATCTCTTTATAACGTATTACCTAACTGATTAATGTATTGCTAGGAAATCTAGGCAACAAAAGCTTTTTATGCGTTGAATCTTTATTAATCGGATATTATGTTATGTCTGTATCAGATTTCAGTACTTACAAATCGCTATTGTTAATTAACTTAAAAACATATTTATCTTATCCAATTAACGATAATATAAGAAAGTTATATTTAAAATAAAATACACAATAAAGCATTCAACTTATCTTTCTTGATTCTTGTGAATTTTCCGATGAATCAATTATTTGAAATGAAACGTGATTCTTATCTTTGGATTAAAATATGACTAATCAAATAACAAACAAAAATTATTTAAGTTTTACAAGTTCACTATATCATATATGATTTAAAAATTGCTTCGGAAGTAAAATATATCTTTTGAAAGTGAAAAATAATTTGAGGTCAGTAAAACCTAAAATATATTGTTCAAAATGGCTGTCTAAAATTAAGCACGGTATATAAATTTCCGATTGCATTTTATTGAAATAATAACAATATTCCTGAATCTGAAAATAAAAAAAAAATAAAAATACAAATGATAATTAGTATGTCAACATCACCGGAAGAATAATGAGAATATGTTATGAGAATTACACCGAAAATTTACGTACACAAAAACACACAACCTAAACAACCCAGACACACACACACACACACACACACAAAAAAAAAAAAAAAAAACCTGGCATCACGACAAGTCACTTTCTCGCAGACGTAATATGGTTTAATTCTGTCTCTTCTACAAATATTTTCCTGGCATCTGGTCTGAGGAGCTACTTTCACTGGTACCCCAACTGCATGTGTGCTACTAGGTTGGCACCTCGGTCTCACCTTTTCAATGTCGAAACGGTTAAATGTTACCGCCTCTTCTAGTCCAAAAGCTTCTTCATTCGCACTTCCCCTCTTTTAAACTCCATTCCTCTTAATTTCTTCTCTGATAGTTGACAAACTTTTTCATGCTTGAATGTAATCTTCATGGCCTGAACATTGCACTGAAGCCTTAAAAGACTCTGCATATTCTATGTCCAGGTCACTACACGCGCACAGATATATACACATGTGTGTGTGTGTGTGTATTGCACGGAATGTCTATTGGGATTCATACTCACTGCAGGCCTAAATTAGCACTTATATATAAAATTCATCATTCAGATGTTGGTAATATGTTTGATTTCTTGGACGAATCCAGAAAGTATCAAAATCTTTCTGTTATGCTCTATCTTTGGAATATCTAGATCAGAACAAACTGTAAGATATTTGCCTGATCTTGTCTGCACTTGACCTATCATTACTTTCCAGTCTGACATAATTTTAAAACTTTGACCGTAGTTGTGGGTGATGAAATCTTTTCGTGCCTACACAGATATTCCCAAATGCGAGACACTGCTACACACCCGGTAGTCTATCTATATTTCGATGCCAATTTTCGGGCGAACAATATTTATTTGTTCCAGTTTTCTTGACATTCACAGCAAAATCAGCCTAGCTACTCCAGTGAGTCGACTCATCCACCTTCCCTTACTATTTTGTCGTAAAACGTTGTTAGACACAGCAGTTTATTTCTCAGATCTATTGCACTTTGACAGAATATCCTGAGATGAGTATTCTTCAGCTACTATAATCTAGTGCAAGGGTCGGCAACCTACGGCCCGCGGGCCGGATCCGGACCGCAAAGGCATTCTGACCGGCCCGGGAGCCTGATTACAATGACTATGTTTAACTTGAGAGACGAGGCTTTCGAATTACCTATCTGCCAGTTATCTTTCATGAGACGCGAAAGGAACGATAAAGTGAAAGAGTCCAGGGAGGGACTGACATGCGAGGTAGCAGAAATCTAAAGACAGTTAAAGATACGCGCATTATACATACATGCCTCATGAATGTGTGGATGATACCGCATATGTAAGTAGGTAAGTGTATATGTTTGCAACTATTTGTGCTCGTATGTATGGGTATATGTGCTTCGTTTTTGTTTGATGTGTGGTTTGTTCGTGGAACAACTTTCAATAACAGTTTCAAACCTACACGTCAGAATTTCATCCATTTCACTTCGGTTGATTTTTTTCACTTTGAAGTATTTTGACGTTCCTTGAGGAAAAGTAATTTTTGTTAGGTGTTTTTTAATTTTAGATTTTCTTTTGTTTTTCTGATTTCTCAATGTTTATTTTCATTATAGTTTTTAAAACCATAATGAAAATAAAGATTGAAAGAAATTTCGGTTGACAGGGGTCTGCATATGTAATTTTCCTTAATTTTTCATTAATGGCCTTCGCCCGGCCCGCGACCTGTCATTATAACACGATCCGGCCCGCAGGGTCGAATGAGTTGCCGACCCCTGATCTAGTGTCTTCTTTTTTTCATCATCTTCTCAGCCATATACGCAAGCAAGATAAAAAGGTTACCAGCTGCTTACCATGGTCTCTCTTTCCTTTAATATGCCCGTGAATATCACAATTTTCCAAGCTCCCTTTTCCCAGTATATGATATTTAAACTAGTTAAACTCTTTCCGATGTTACTAGTGTTTGCTTTGATTACATTCTCTTAAAGCTCGACGTTGCTCACGTGTTAAGTCCATGGTATTCTAAGGATCATTAAATAAAACCAGGCACGTGTTTATTCAAGTCTTTTTCTTCATGTACATGAATGTAATAGAGCAGCTCTTTGGGCAATATTTAAACTTTTATAAACTGGAAATATTGTGCCTTTTAGCCTATTCACCTTCACTAGCGCACCGGGAAGAAAGACTGATTTGAGACTTGCAGTTTTATGAAACCTAGATGTAGACGCGACATCTCACTTTTTCAATAACGATTCCTTCAAATCTATTTCGTCATGCGCAATTTTTCAAAAACCGGCTCATATTTCAACCCCGTATAATTTTCTTCATCAAGGCAAACTAATCACTTAAGAACCGGTATCTAAAATCTAACCTGACGCTCGTATGAGATTCAAAGATATATTTTAGTAGACACGAATGTGTAATATAAGGCCATAACCAGGTGTTGCAAGTGTGATTTATGTAACTAGTATAATTTTACCGAATGAGTTGGAAAACTTATTTGAATTCGTATATGTTCTTCTCCAAGACCGGTTGCCTAGTTTAGATGGCATAAGGTTCCATGTTAGTAATCAATAACTCAATAAGAAGATATGAATTAATACATTTACAAGTTTCACTTCCGAAAGTATGCGTCTCGAATATGGTGTCGATTAATTCCATATTTTAGGCCAATAGCCACTACGCTACCGACAAAGCTCGCAAACAAGAACACAAACATAGGCATACACACACACACACCCACCCAAACTCACACACACACACACACACATATATATATATAGCATAAATATGTTATAAAATCACTGCAAAAATAGCCATTTTGTTTCAACAATTAAGATACCAGGCATGTTGAAAAAAAATTGGTATTTTTATAGTGATTATGTAACATATTTATGTTATAATTTTTGAATGAATAATTATATTTGCTTTATTCTGTATTGAGCAATATTTTAAGTATTATTTTGGTTATTAGAATTTATTTCTTATATACCAATCCTATACTTTTATACACACATACATACACACACACACACACACACACACAAACAAAAACACACACGCACATATATATATATATATATATATATATATATATATATATATATATATATATATATATATATATTTAATTGGGATATAATTTGGTTTCTCCATTTCTATATTGTAAACGATTTCCTCCTTGCTTAATATTAGTATGAAGATGTATCAATTAGACAGCAGCGTACATTACATATAAAAGTGATCTCGGCAGATACTACCCTTAGTATTTATTTGTACCCCCAAGGTGACGGGATGAGCAAAAAGGGGCATTTTAATGAGGGTAGCTCATGCGCGTGTACATTGTCCAACGCCCAAAATTACCCTGTTCCGATAAATAACGTCGCATTGCCTTCAATATTCCCCCGACCCTCCTGATTTCGGGCAATAATGAAGGTGACGCCGCATTGATGGAATTCATGGGACAAAGTATCCCTTATTCATTTGGGAGATAAAATCCAATTTGTACGCCCCAGGACAGACACTACACTTTAATCCTATGAAGAAAACCATAAACGTTGTATATGAAATCAAACAAATAATCCTAAAGTAAAAGTTAAGAAAATTTATCTCTCTTCATTCGATGAGGCCTACTAAATAAAATGTATAATTATTTCTTTGATGGAAGTGACTAATTCTTCCAAAATGCTGCCCTATTAAATTGGAAGGAAAGGCACAAGTTAGAATTCATTTTTCAAAACGAGATATTCTAATCAATATTTATTGAAGTAAAAAAAAATTGATTTTACTAATTCCTATTATAAGTAGATTTTAATTTTATTAAAAATTTAATTTCATATCATCATAAACTCAAAGCGAAGAGTGCTGGTGGAATGGATCTGAAACTTAATTACATTTTTCTTTGTTAGATTCATATGATTGTAATCAAAAATGATTTATTTTATAGTTTCATTTGTAGGTAGTAAAATGTGATTGAAAAAATCCGATAAAAGAATAAAATATAATGGAAAGACTTTATGAAAAGTTAAAAAGCATTTAGCACATTTGAAGACAGATATTCGAACAACTTGAAAAAAGAAAATTATATTTGTGTCTCTATAAATTTAGCAAATTCTTCAATAGAAAGAGAATGAATTGAAAAATATATATATTTCAAGGACATCTAATGTAGACCTGTTTAAAAAGTGTAATATTGGAGGAATCGAGACTTTTTTCATATAGTCTCAGTTAAGGTCGACTGGTCATTTCTTGAGAATGTCTGATGACATGATACCCAAGATACTAATGTAGAGAGAGTTAGATCGGGGCTAAAGGAATGTAGAACGCCTATGGCTAAGATTCAAAGACAAGCTGAAAAGCAGATTTTCAGCTGTCAATATATAACATAACAACCTTGAGCGGACTCAACAGTTTTCAATCTGCTTGTCTGAATCACCTTCAAGAAGCGAGAGCAAGAACTAAAATGTCCATCAGTCAATCTCAGATTGATCACATCTCACAATCCTCACTCGTGCTCCATATGTTACCTCCTTTGTTAATCACTAGCGGGTGTTAAATGCCACTTAAGAGTATCGAACAAAATTTTATAACTGAATCAACTAAGCTCTCAGATCCTCATATGCCTAAACCGACGCCAGAAATCCATTATATATATATATATATATATATATATATATATATATATATATATATATATATATATATATATATATATGTATGTATGTATTTTTCAAGTGTAATATACATGAAGGAATAAAACTTTATTTTAATTATAGGACATGCATACACACACAGAGACACACACACACACACACACACACACACACACACATATATATATATATATATATATATATATATATATATATATATATATATATAGACACATGCGTTTTCGACGTTGATCCAACTACCGCATTTAGTTTTTTTCATGTTTTTATCTTATGTGAGTTACACTTCAGTCCCGCTAGTGACAAGATGACATATTATATAAAAATGAGGATCTCGGGACTTGGAAGCAGGAATATTTGCTGACGCTTTTCACCGTTGCTTTACGTCTCTTAGTCGAACAATTCGATTGATTTGAGAATTTCTGTCACGCCTCTGCTACAATTATCTACATACATTTCTCTCCAGGGTAGCTCACTGGGAGATAGTGTGAGGCACATTGTCAGCTTAGAATTTACTCTTTAACTTGCATTTCTATCTGAAGTACGGCTGTCCCACACCCCGATGTCTGCTCTCATGCCGGCTATACATGAGGACTTTAGGTGTTCTTTTATCAAACATCATTACAACATGACCATCCAGCTAAGTCTTGGATCCATTAGGAATGTCTCAATTACCCGAACTTTGCAATTTTCAAGTAGATAAGCATTGGACAACCTATCGTCAAACGTGTAGTCATAAATCGCGTGGAGACAACTACTGTCGAAGACATCCAGGTGATTGATGTTGGCCCTGTATGGAGTCAAGAATTCTGAGACGGACAACACTCTCTTCAAAGCGGTTGCTCTATAAATTGTACAAACTGTTACTGCTCTCATTCTATACGCACTAGGAATCTCTCCAAATGCACTTGTAGTTTTTGGGATCCGATTTGATATCGTCCTCAATGGATACATTTTCATTCATCTTACTTCCTAAGCAGGTAAATGACTCCACTTCCCATCACTCTCTATATGATTGTGTGAGAATTGATGAACTGGTAGATGTTTTCTGATACCATGAATCTTCTTTGAACAAAGAGGCTGGTGGTGAATAGATTCCATTTTCTTTCTCCATTTTCTATAATGGTATGGACAAAAGCTTTGCCTGCAACAGATAAACTGATGACGAGTTCATGGATTTATAGGGATGTTGTCACTGTTCCATCATATATATATATATATATATATATATATATATATATATATATATATATATATATATAGTATAAAATACAATTTGATTTATTAATTCTGCTGCAGCATGTACACCGAGCTATAACATTCATATTACCTAAGATCTTCAGTGGTAAAAAAGGAGTGCTTTTCAAACAGCTTCTTTCCTAAGATCGACCGTTATCCAGCTTATATATCCTCATAATCTGCAAATATATCCTCCGGTTATATCAATAAAACATCCTCGATTAGTAACCCTCTCACCTGAGTGGCATCTTCTCTAAGATTTAGTGCAAAAGATAGAAAAAGCAGGTGATTACTCTTTTCATATCATGAAATATGTATTTACTATCATAATTTCTCCACAAGAATGGTGGCTAAGATTAAGTTTACAGCTGTATAAAAATGCTGTTGTTCTCTTGAGGATTTTATATTTGGCGATAATAATAATAATAAAAAATATATATCCTTCCTTTTGAGACGAGTGTAGTATAATTTCTTCGAGTTCCATATAGAAATATATTGCACAAATCTCAAATTCACATCGCCCTCTATCGAAACTCTTATATACGATACTGCGTTAATGTTGCAGTTAAAATGATCGGATCCCTGTTTGGCATCCGTAAGTGTTTGTCTCCTCATACAATACTCTACCCTTTTAATAAACAGGCTACTTACATTGTAGCAAACACCCATATTCCCTCTGTATTTCATCGGCGAGAAATTAGTTCTACTCAAACGTGAATGACGGCTCCATATAACAGACTCCCAAGCGAATGATTCCCCGATATCTACAATCCTGTTTAAGTCTAGGGTTAACCGCTATCTTCATTTTCTATCCATATCTATCAGACATTAATGTAACCAGTTTCCGTGAGTGTAACTGGGGCTTGTGAATTGTGAAACTTACTGTAAAAAGTAAGCAGCTTCTTCCATTTCTGTTCACAGAATATTAATTCAACAAAACACTTTCTTTTGTTTATTTACAATGAGTGAAGTTCACTTCAGCGATAATGTAATATGTCGAAGTTCTTTAATATTTTTGTTTTTATTTAGAAAAGAAAACTGTGCTCGATACATTAGAGCCTAAATTATAATTCTTTTTTATGAAACTAGGGGTGTTCATGGAGTCGTTTGAGGTTGCGTTTTTTTTTTTTTTTTTTGTCTGGTTACAATGATTAATTATATCAGGTTCCGTTGCTTTATTGGTTTGTTTTATTACACTCTGCTAAAATTCTGATTGATGCTGTAGTTAGAGTCCTTTTTGTGTTAATTTATGTGTTTTTGTTTGTTTTTATATTTTCTTAAAGCGGTGTTAAGATTCTGATTGGGTTGTATTTTTAAACCTATTGTTTAATTGAATTTTCTCATACGATTTATATGGTATTTTGTAATTTTTTTCTGGTATTGCGGAATTATTTTTTATTTATTTATAAAATGCTAATTATTTAAGGCGAATGTTTTGTGGTGTCTGCAAAAAAGGCTATTTCATTTCTTTGATGCAATCATTTTTTTAGAAACTTGATAATGTGTAGATTTTCGTGTAGGCATAAAAGGCATGGGTCATTCCAGGTTCTAAAACTTCTATTTATTATTCTTCATTTTACAGTTGGTGATATATTTGTTTCTTTTAAATACCAAAAATATTTAGATAGGGATATATGATTTCTGTTTCTGATATTATTGAAGGAGCTGGGTATTAATATATTCTCTCCACTACAACATCCTGTGAGAACAGTGGCCTCGATAACACGTGACACTAATTTCTTAACCACAAGACGGTTTCCATTGCACAGCCATTGCGGTTGCAGTATCCTCACAGCATTACCAGTGCTCCAATTCGACGGACAATAAATGTGGCTGTAGTCCACATGATTTCAATGAGTTTAGAAACTCTAATCGATGGCGAACCACCTCTTGTGAATTGGCAACGGTATCAAGTGATTTGTAGGTTTGAAGGCTCCGTATTAGGCATATCAGCAGTTTCTTATTGATTTGGACAAAACAGTTTTTTTCAGAAGCCAATCCTGTCCTCAGGAACAACCAACTGGGGTTTTCAAAATTGTTAGCTAGATCTTGAAAGACGGCAGCTTTGAGGACGGAAAGAGTATTTACAACGGGGGATGTTTGGGAAGCTGAGATTTCTTCAAATTTGTCCGATGGCACGTTGCGCCACCTACTACTCGAATTTTTTTTTGAAAATTGTGCAGACATTTCGTACCAGAAAAGGTCAGCAATCATATAGGTTTTAACAGACGTGATGAATTAATGCATAATTCCACAGCATCCACCATTGTCCATTTGGTAAACACGAAATACTCTTCCCATCGGATGTTGACTATCCTTATGTCTCGATAAGTACTATCCAGGGATTCTAAAGCTTCTTTGCGGGTCATTGTGGAATCATCCCATCCAGTGTACTCACACCTTTCAGAACGTCAGATTTATCCGAACGCTTGCTGATTTGGCGGGTCGCTGAATCAAATTAATTGGCACCTTAAAGGCGGAGTGTTATTCTTCCACTGGTCAGAAGGGTTGCAGCAATTTCAGAGGATGCCACAACCAAGGCGATCCCCTTCATTTGCCGTAATCTTGCGAAAGGACCTTTTTCTTTTCATATGCATCTAATAAGGAAAAAACACCTTTCCGAAGGAGAGTGGAGTGTAAGAGGTTACTGTAAGACAACTAAATTAAGATATATTGGCTCGTTTTTGCTGACATAGAATTCAAGAGCTTCGACGTCGTAGAAAGTTTCCAAATTATGCCTGTTACAAGAGTATTTGAACTTGATCAGTGTACTTGGGACAAGCCGTATGTTTGCACAGAATTTCCGCCAATAGAAACAATCGTATAGTCGATGTCAATAAGGGTTCTATTTATAAATTCGTCACTGAAAAAATAATGTTGGTCTTGAACACTTTTGGATCATAAACTATCAGTAAAAATAGGAAATCTATAATTAACAAAGAGACACACACAAATAGTCAACATCTGTTCCATATATATATATATATATATATATATATATATATATATATATATATATATATATATATATAAGGGGTGAGGGGTAGGTAGATAGATATATAAGAGTGTAGTGAATATGAATACGAAACGAAAATTTTCAGATACGAAATGAAGTGTATAATGGAAAAGTTAATATATATATATATATGTGTGTGTGTGTGTGTGTATGTATATACATGCATCGACAGAGACTTTGGTGAGTATTTCTCTGTGTTTATATATGTTTGATTTTGTACGTGTGGCCATACACACACACAAACGCATACGCACATATATATGTATATATATTTAAATATATACATATATATATTTCAAGACATACATATCTACACATGCACATATGTGCATATATACATGTGTGTGTTTATGTGGGTGTATGTTTATGTGGGTGTATGTTTATGTGGGTGTATGTTTGTATGTATGTTTAAGTTTAACGAGAAATTATAAGCCAATAATGGGCTTAAAATTCACGCTAAACTGATAGAAATATACTTCGACTGAGATTTTGGTTAATAGGCGTATGAGAAATTATATACCCGCACCGATCATTTAGCTTATCGACATCACTTGTGAGAAAAGACGATTTTGTAATTAAAAGTTCTTGTGATCTAGGCATCGAGACATCATCGCTTTGTTGCTTCCTGTATTTACTCTTTCAACTCTCTGCACAAGGATATATGCGGTTACAATCAGAGTCGGTGCCTATTGAATATAGAATTCAATCGAACTTCCGGTATTGAAGTGTCATTTGGTGCATGGCCTTTTGAGAAGTACCCATACAAATCGATGCTGTCAATATAATACGTTAGATTGAAGAAGACAAACAGAGAAAGAGGAATAAACTAGAATAGAGAGAACACTGAACATATTAGCATATGTTACTGGGTAAGAGAGATGGATATAGAACGGATGAATGCGTGAGACATATGAAAAAAAAACGATGAATAATAACAGAAATTGAAATGAGTTTAACTCAGTTAGGTTCGAAACTCAATCGGGCATTATTGTCTAGCAATATTTAATAATATCGGTAACAGTTATGTCGCAAATATTTATATTGCGACGGATTCTCTCTAAATAATTTTCAAGCCGTTAGATTTGCAAACTATTAATGCATAAGTAATTTATGTCCACTGCTTGTCCTATATTCATGCAATCTCAAATGCTAAACGCTGTTGAATCGCATACACAAATAAAATTTACCGAAACAAACACACAAATACAACCCTATATATATATATATATATATATATATATATATATATATATATATATATATATATATATATATAAGCAAAAGTAAATGGATATAGATCCGACAGAATGAAAAAAATTTGGAAAAACAAACAAAAAATTTAAATGTAATTATGTTGTTTAAAATGAATGAAATGTCGATGTCTGACGTTTCGGTTTAATAAACCTTCTTCAGGACAATATTCATTTTAAACAACATAATTGCATTTAAGGATTTTTTGTTTGTTTTTTTCAAAATTTTTTTTCATATACATATATACATATATATATATGTATATATATATATATATATATATATATATATATATATATATATATATATATATATATATATATATATATATATATATATATATATATATAATATATATATATATATATATATATATATATATATATATATATATATATATATATATATATATATATATATATATATATATATATATATATATATATAAATGATGCATATTTTATTAAATTATATAGACAAGTTGTGTCTATCAATTTTAAGTAAATTCGTTTATGTTGTCTGATAAGTTTAATAACATTATCATTGAAAGACGAGGGGAAATCGTCATATTGATACATGTTTAAATCCGATGTAAGAGTTCGGCTTACTTAAGCCATTATCAAAGATTACAATTACATTTCAATGTATCAGACAATACACAATCGAAACAATGATGATAGTCTGTTTTTGTTGTATGAAAAATTTCAAAGCAACGACAAACTCGTGTATACAACACGCAGCTCGTGACGTCACACATGACCACGCGAGAGTGAAAACGTGAATTATTATGTATGGAAAGTCGTTGGTATAAACCAATGTCTTCAGTTATTAATTATAGACAATTATGAATATTTGTGGAAATTTCGTAATTTATTTTGATCAGGTTACGTTTCAACTGTTTTATGTATATAGTTTCAAGAATTTTTAGTTTTTCTTTATTGTTTTCATGTTTAAGTATAATTGTGTTTTCAACGAGGATTTTCCGGAATTGTGTACGCTGCCAGGCATGTTGTTTTAAATGCCAACATTTTTAGATTTATCATTCAAATGTTGAGTCAAGCCTCTTGAAAGCGATTTTGTGGTATGACCAATATGAATATTATTTAATACATTGGAGATACAATCTCCAAAAGGGCAATTGGATTTGTAAACTACGTTTGTTTATTGCAAACCACTAACGGGTAGGGAGGAAGAATCGTTGCGAATAATTAAGTCGGATGTACTAGATTTAATGTAGTATATGATCAACTTAATTATTTTTTGCAAGGATCTGTTGTAGATATATTAGTATTTACTAATCTTTTAGTATATATCCATCTTGTTTATAATTAGGCATTTGACTACGATATAGAAGATTAATATGTTTGGGATTAGTTGCAGCAGTATTATATTCTATTTGGTTAGTATTAACACTTCTAAGAAAGCATCATATTTGTTCATCAAATATATAGTTTGTAAAGCTATTATTAACATGTGTTTGTTTTATATTCTTTAGTTCACTGTGAAATAATTTTTTTGTAGATGAATTGGTTTCTGCACGATGTATTAGATGTTTTATAATTGCCATTTTGTAATAATATGGACATTAGCTTTTATAGTTAAGTGTAAATGAATTTATGCTGGAAGATTTTTTGTATGACGAAAGAGTAATTGGTTTTATTATTTGTGTTTATCAATATGACAAGGAAGGGAATTTTATTATTAGTATTGAATTCATACGTGAATATAAGGACAGAATTATTTTGGAAAAGTTTTTGAAGTTGAAGTATTTCATCTGTATATTTAACTAAAATAAGGATATCATCAACATATCTTAGATAGATGGAGGGTCTTTTAACATCTGCAAATATTGAGTTTCGACATGTCGAAATTGCTAAATTTTTTGACCAAGTACTGAACCCATGTCGACGTCATCACGTTGTATATATATATATATATATATATATATATATATATATATATATATATATATATATATATATATATATATAATCTAATAAAGGGACTTCAGTAGTACATGCTAATAGATGTTTCCGTAATATATTCGGAATAATTTTAAGTGTCGTTAAAGATGAGTTACTGTATTTATTCCTTATAATTATGTCAATAGTTTTACTAACAGGGGCATTGGTAAATAAGTTTCAACATCCAGTGAAGATATGATTTCTTTGTTGGGTTTTTCACTTTTTAAGATTTGGATTACTTCTAATGTTGACTTAACACTATATTTACTTGGAATGTAGGGAGTAATGAGTTGATTAATGTATTTTACCTGATATACAGGAGTTAAAATTTGCGATATAAGAGAAAGTAGATGATAGTTAGGTTTATGTGGTTTTATAATGCCGTATATGCAAACGGGTCTACAATCACCAACAATTTTAGGAAATTTCAAAGAGTTCTGTTCTGCATTATTAGCCGTAATGAGCATATTAAGCTTTGATTTTAGTTGGTTGGTCCGGGTCTTTTTGAGTTTTTTAAACATTTTGTGATCATGGAGTATGTGGTCAAGATTATTTGTTGCAATCCAATTTGTTTGGGAAGACGAAAATATTGGTCTAATCAGCTTTTTTTACATTTATGTCAGGGTGGTTGTGTTGTTTTTGTGCTGATATTTTTAGTTGTCTAGAAAATATTTTTGTGCAGTCTCTGCTTTTATCATGCCGATCCTTGAATGCCTCAGCTTTAAGTAACTCTTTGAATTCTGCTGTTGTTTCTATTAGTTGTTCATCCTGGAGTTTAACGATGTTTTGGTATAGGTTCTCACTTTCAACTTTTTTTAAAAAATCGATTATATTTACGGTACATATGGCAGTTAGCTCCAAGATTAATCAATTCTTTTTGGTGCTTAGTTAGTTCAAAGTTAGAAAGGATAATGAATTTATCAATTTTGTTAGGAAGAGTGATAGTACCTTTGTATAATGCATTCAGTTTGTTTATAATTTTAAACCGGTGTTGAGTTCAGATTAGGTGGTAATTTCAGTGAGTCTATGCGTAATTTCCTCCAGTTGGTTTGGGGTAGTTATATCACATAATTTATCGTAAATGTTCTGTTTATTGCTGTTATGGGCGTTCAATTTTTCTTTGGCTTTTTCAATTTGCCTTTTCACAAGTGTTGATAGTTCGGTGGGATGGTGGATCATGTGTCATTGTGTGTATTTAGGCAGCAAGTTTTCATTGATGCATGTTTCATTAAATAATATAGACAAGTTGTGCCTATTCATTTTAAGTAACTTCCTTTAATATTGTCTGATAAGCTTAATAACATTATCATTGAAAGACGAAAGGAAAACACCTTATTGATACCTGTTTAAATCCGATCTAAGCTTTTGAAATATAATTGTCATCTTTGATGAATAATTCCATTTCAATATATTAAACAATACACGGACGAAACAATAATGATAGTCTGTTTTTTTTTTTTACTGAAAATTTCAGAGCAACGACAAACATGTATACAAGACGCGGAAGCGAAAATAAATCGCAGCTAAATGACGACAACACATACTACCACGCTTTGTTAAAACGAGAAGTATTAAAAGAAGCCGTTGTTATAATATAATATTTTGTTATCAATTATAGGTATTTAACTATATTTGAGGAGATTTCGTACTTTATTTTGTTCAGGTTAGGTTTCAACTGTTTTATGTTTATAGCTTCATATATTTTGAGTTGTTTTTTTTTTACTGTTTTCAATAATTTTTATGTGTGTGTGTGTAAAATACAATAAGAAAACTGTATTATTAGCCGACTACTTTCATCTAATATGGACTTTTTCAATGCAAAACCGATAATGTTTTCTAAATTCTTGTTGCTAAGGACATTTTGTTTTGTTGTTATTGTTAATAGTTACTTTGTTTTTAATAATTCCCTTTCATGTTTGCCTTGAAATTTCCTCATTCGGCGAAACGCGTCGGCTAGTAATACAGTAAAGTCATAATCTGGAAGAGACACCTCAAACATCAGACGCCTGGTCTGATATTTATTTTGAGAGTTTGTAAGATCAGTGCACTTTCAAAGCATTTTCATTTTAGTGAATTATTTTCTCTTCTGATCCAGATTTTATTTGGTCAAACTTGTAGCTACACCGGCCTCATTAACTAACAGAAAAAATAGAAAATTTTTGCAGTGGGATTATTTGAAAATCAAATGACGGTAACTCATTCATTATAGGACACTTGATTTTCCATTTTAAATATGTTCATTTAAATGATCCCTTTTCTTGTATTTTAAATCATTAAAGTTCATTTTATGATGGTAAAAAATAAATTTTCTGTGGAACAAAAATAAAATTTAACGTCGTTACTGAATTCATGTTCGCTGGTTATACAATATTATCGTTTATACATTAATCGTTTGATTGACAGGCTTTAATTCTAGAAGCGTTTAAGTTGTGTGTTTTTTTAATATATTAGTTCCATACACTTTTATTTTGATGGGAGACGGAGGTGTCTATTTTATGAACGCAGGTATATCTGATTTTATAAAAATCTGTTTTAGTGTTGGTGAATTGTGTGTGGATTAAATTTTTAAAATTCTTCCGATGTTAGTTTTAATTGGAAGAGAAAGTTTGTAGGCAAAGTATAACATAAACATTTTTTTACTAATATAACATTATCTTTATTTAAATATGTTTAAAAAAAAGGGTTATAATTTTCCAATATTTCTTATGAATAAAATCATGAAATATCGGGCAATCTTTTGAAAATGCAAATGTCAAATGTTTTCTTTTGCATTTTATATATGTGGTGAAATAGTTCCTTTCATGAGTGTATGTTAGATTTGTACACCTTATTATTTACGCCGAAAGTATATATTTTTATGCATCATATGTAGTAGTAACATGAAGAGAATAATTGTCGAAATCCGCCTAGTGTTCATACAAATCCTATCGAAATGTTAATGAATGTTAATTCTAAAAAAAATAAAGCGAAATTTATATTTAGCAATCAGAATTGAAAGATTTTGAAGGAAAGTAATCGATAATTTGCAAGACTAACATCATTGTTACTGATGACTGGATAATAAATATCATATAACGAAATATATGGAAAAGAAAATTTTAAAAATAGGCCTTCAAATTTCAACATAAATGTTTCAAGCATAGCATGAGTTAAAGAGATACATAGTATTTATATAATAATTTAAGAGGGAAACATATTAAGATTTGTTGTGATAGTTTACTGCAACTCTTCTAAGGATACACGAGTAAAGAGTAACAAAATGTAGCGTCCTATTTCGAGCATTCACTTTGCTAAAATTTTAAAATGTGATAATTACAATAGTGACAAAATATTGCTGGCCTTAAATCTTTGAAATCGGAAACAAGATTTAAAATATATGTCATCTCATCATTTTCAGAAAAGTTAAACTCATTGAAATGAACATATTCTAACTCTGCATTAAACGATAATGCCCATCTCTTACCAATTTCTTCCCTCTCACTGAGCATAAGCTTTTTATATTTCGACTCGGGAATATTCCCGCCATGAGAAAAGCCTTAACCTTACGATCCCTACTAGACAGATAGAATACCTATTCGCGAACATGGCCCTGAACTCAGAATAATCTCCAATTTTGGCAAAACTGTATAAGCCCTGCCTGAAGAAATATTTCCCAGCCCTATAGAATGTGTTAGCATTATTTATTCTGTTCCTGATAATGGGGGGGACTTTAAAGGAGTTTTAGGTGTCTTATTACCATCTAACGTCATTTTGAATTAAAGCTCACACCATAACTCAAGGATAACATGTGTATTCGTAAAGATATTGGACAATTTTTCGATTCCATGTACTATTCTAGAGAACAAATGATTCTTCTTGACATACCCTAAAATTACATGTGTCAGATAAGAAAGGAAATAAATATTGCTCCATACCTCGGCTGGAGGTTACCAATCCTTACGCGATCTTCCACGGGTTGAATCATTTTGACCTTCCAATTCTTTTCCAAACACAACTAGTCTTTCGCTACTCTCTCTATTTCCATGGCGAATTTCCAGAAGTGCAAAATGTCTTAGATCCAACGTTTCAAACATTGACATTGAACAGAGTATCTGGCGCGTAGAAGAGCCACTACACTGTAGAGTTCGCTTCAGCCATCACTAAAATATTGATATTTCTTAAGTCGGGAGTCATGCATTATGTATTCAATACCTCACCATGGCATGCTTTTCTTACTTTTCCACTTTATAACCTTAATAATAATACATTCAGTAATCCTCTAATATGAGTCCCTCTTCCGATGGATGAACGTTTATATGAAAGAATTCAAAGTTAATTATGTCAGAAAACACTTTTGCAAAAATGTGACAAATTTTTCTGTAGAAAAAGATATAAAATTTGACATACATTGTCACTGACTTATTCTTAATATATTCATAGAAAATGGGACAATGGATTTAATTTTTATTTTAAAAAATAATTGAATATTTTATTATTTCCTTTCATTGTAATTGTATTAATTGAAATAAATAAAATCAACCCCTGGTCGCAGCGCCAACTGTGACGTTCTATTCTGGTCTACCACGGCACCAACTGTGATGTACCTAAACTGCACCAATTGTGACGTCCTCGCCGCGGCGCCAGCTGTTCGCTCCTCGCTGCTCCGTCCGGGTGTCGCTGCTTCAAACGTGACATCCGCCTGTCACGTCAGTCGTGTTGTCTCGTCCTGTGACGACCAACTGGCTTGGTATTGGTCGCGGCACCCAAATGTAACGTTCTAACCTTTTGGTGATTCGGGTGGGAATCTGGTTAGATTTGATATCAGCCTCGTCGTTCCCAACTCGCTTCCAACGCCTGGTTACCAAGGTAACTGCATTGATCCCCAGTCTGCCTACCCATGTTGTGAATTGATCTTAGACAGACGAGATCAAACAGTAGTTGGGGCCGTAATGCAAACCGAGTTCAACGGGGCTGATACCACACAAATATGCATAAAAAAAAAAAAAATGAAAACTCAAAAGTTCAAAGTATCAAAGAAAAAAAGGTAACAAACTTTATGTCTAGTTGTTCGATACATAGGACTGCATCTATCTCCCGACCCGTTCTATGGATTGTGACACGTCGTTTTCCGTTAGGCGAGTTTTAACGCTTCAAGTTGTTTGCTCTCTAAGAAATTGGTTTTTTGGTGTGTCTTCGGACGAAAGTCGAAAAAAAAACTTATTTCGGTGGTCTGGATCTAAGTCGCTCTTCAAAATAATTGTGCTTGGGTTGAAGAGGAGTCCGGAATTTGCGTGAATCTTGGTCAGCTATCTGCGAGGCGGCTTCAACTGGAGACTCAACTCTTCTTTGCAACTCCAACTCAAACTGAAATTGAAACTGGAACTGAACTGAACTGATTTCTGCTCGTTGTGGCTTCGCTTATATGGACGCCGACCAAAACCGGGGTGGGTCTGTCGGCGTCGGGGTTTCCTCGATAATTCTAAATACATATCCACCTCTTTTATTTCTGGTTAGGAATTTCCACTTTTTTCATTTTTGGGAACCTTTCCTCACTCCCACCTTCTCACCATACTTCAGAGGGCGTGAACTGCCCTCCCCACTTCTTCGTAGCAGCTTCTCATACCTACACTCTGGATGGGCGGCGACAGCCTCCTTCGTGCGTCACGTGATCACCACTTGACCAATGATGTCTTAGTCGGGCGTTTCAGGACGAACTCCGCACTTGGATGTTTTCGTTTCAGGAAAAAAAAATATCTTGCTTAACTAAAAAAATTATCCCTTCTTTTTTTTCTTTTCTTCCTCTTAATCGCCGTTATCATTTCTCTAGCCGCAAACGGGACAATATGAACAATGGCGGTCATAACTCTTGTTCTACACGTGGTTTTCGTCAGGTATTTTATCGCTAATTATCAGAATGGGTGGTCTTCTTAACACGGCCAACGTCGCCCCGAAAAGACATTTCTAAATTCCCATTCATTCCCCTTCGGTACATATTTCTGATAACATAATTTTATTATCACAGGCCAAGGATGTTCCGTCGAAAGAAAATCGGTCAGCGGACACTCGTGTGTGGCTTTTAATTTTTTTCATATCTGTCCAAAGTCCTTTTTAGTTGCCTGTTTTTCGTCACTTATCGAAATAACATTTTCATTTGAATTTTTCTTTGGCCAGTCGGTCTGTAGTTGATAATAAGATGCCTTCCCGTACCAATAGTTTGTTTTCATATCCTTAGATAACACAGCCGTCGCCAAAACATATCTGATTCTTTCTTTCTTTTTCCTTTTTTTTTACTCAGAATTTCCCTGTCATTGTAATGACACCCTTTCGCCATTTGTTACTTATCAAAATATCCCTTATCCATTGTCTCTTAGCCGTGTGTGTGTTCTGCTTATCATCCACGATTCGGTCCTTAGCCTCTCCTTTTTTTTTCTTTTCTTTTTCTGCCTTTAAATGGTGCCACAAAATTTTTTTTTCCTCGTTAAATTGATCATTTACTTGAGAGCTTTTAACTGTGAATCTGGACTGCCGGAACGAAGGATATTACACACAACTACAAATCCATCAAATCCACGAATCGGTCATTGCATTCTCAGTTCGACAATACTGAATGTAGGACGTAAATCTCAACTCCTTATTGCCCAAGTGTTCCTGATACTACTGCCTGTCCGGGTCGATTCATCTCATTTATTGCTCTTTTCTTACAGCGTATTCCCTTTCTTATAGAAACACAAATACGGATTATTTTCATTTTAGAAGCTTTATTTTTTTTAATTTTATAGTCGACTCAGTTAATGTGTATATTTTGCAATCCGAACGTACTAAGAAATAATTTAACCAATACTTGTCCCAGAAAGAAAATACACTTCCGTGAAATTAGAAATGGTTTTGCTTTCCACGCCATTTACTTACTTCAATCCGTTTAATGTTCGAAATCTAAAAGCGGGGAAAAATTTAGCCAGCAGTAAATTAGATGGGAATTTCAGACCTATATTTATCATAAGGATGAAATATTTACTATTAGATAATTCAATATTAGAGATTTAAGTACAACTGGGTCCTTAATTATAGTATATAGCATGAAGCTTTGTGCAATTCAAATGTTAATCATATGTGTAACTATTCTATATTTCACCATTTACAATAGTTCCAGTATATTTTATACTGATGTTCACATAGTAAAAGACTGAAGTGCTACTCAAGGTAGAGGTTACTCTATGGTGTTGTATGGGTTTAAGGACAGGCCAGATGTTTTGTTTATGAGGTTATGCTCGAATGTTAACTGCTAAGCCTAGCCCTGAATTGATTGTAATGACTGGGAAAATATTCTGACAGGTGTCCGTTAGTCACAGCAGAATCCTTTCTGTCGAGCATCAGCAAGGCTGATGATAGATTCATGGACAGCAACACACTGCGCCTTCTTGGTCTCAGGTTTTCAACTGATCGGAAGTGTAACGCCTAAATCGAATCAATAGCTGCATCTACTTGAGGGAAATGTTGTCGCTGTGAAGGGCCAGAAGTGTTTTATCGTGAGTGTCCATCATGCACATTTACAAATCTACCATTCGTCTGAACATTGTTATTATATCAGGCGTTTCTGCCACTCATCTCGAGGTTCACTACAAAATCCAAAGACGTATCTTCAATGTAATTGATCCTTAATAAAGCCATTTAAACTGACTTCAAATTTTCACACCGTTTTTCTATAAATATTTTTAAAAGAACATCTAATTTCTTAAAGATTTTTCCCCCGGTGCCCAAACTACGCGTGTTTATGCGCATAATAGATTGGTATCTAGGTCCCACGCTTTTACTGTTGAATTAGTTAAATACAAACGCCATTTCTACTCCATAATTTTCCTCATCACACACTTTCCGCATGTAGAAGTACCATCCACTTCCTTGCTTCTCTGATGAATACACTCTTCAAAAAATATATGCAACATTATTCGCCATCTTCTATCTTCTTGAACTCCGTTTAGATTTTATCCTTTCCTTGCCCTAACTCTACCCAGGTTTTACTCTCACCTTCACTCATTGTAACACTCCTTGCGTAACAGTGATATTCTGGCATTGCTTAAGGTGAAATTATATTTAAAAATAAATAGCAGTTCTTGAGAAGAAATTGTGGAACTAAATTCTTATTAATGATATACGAAAGGGCATTTGGAATGTTCATCCTTGTGTACATCGCCTAGTGCGTCCCAGCTGCAAATATTACGGCTGTTAGAACCAAAGATGATAGCTTGTTGGTTGGCCTTCGGTTCATTCCTGGCTTAAAAAAAAACATATGATTCGGATTAAATCGTAAGGAATTTCTTTATTTAACACATATTATTTAATTCCTGATCAGGTTTAGAAAATCTCTTCAAA
>CAHIKZ030001666.1:520000-532500 GCA_903632075.3 Acanthosepion pharaonis | reverse complement strand
TATCACTTCAAATGTATCTAAGTTGTAACAAAGCTCATTTGAAAACCCATTATTCAATAGGTGTTTTGTTACATTTTAATCTTGTATGGATTCACGATCCTTTATATTGTTGGTATATCTGTATTTTATGCGCTTGTATATTGTGCTATTGGGCGGGCGTTAACGTATACGTTTCAAAATATATAAGAGGTTATTAAGTAGAAACAATTTTGGATATGAATAGGTTTATATTAAATATTGTATAATGCTGTTTGTTAAATATTTACTCATTATTTTTTTATTGAGATCTTCAGTTTTTGTTGGTGATTTACATTTTTTATGAGCATTTGTAGGTTGTTACTTTTTGTTGTTCATATAATTTCTTATATATTCAGATTTTCTGAAATTTATTTTTATTTGTTTATATTTTTCGTGGATAGATCATCCTATTGGTTTAGTTAAACATATTGACTGCGGTATATATTTGCAATTCTGTTGCTCGCATTTTACAAGGCATTTGTTTTTAGTTTAGTTTCCAAGTAGCATAGCAAGAACAATCTTTTCCTGCCAGAATTTTGAGATACGTTCCGATTGCTTTCTTATTAGTCTATTTCGTTCTGGGATGATGGTTATGACTATTTTATCTTCCTGTCAATGCTAATGGTTTCAATATTTTCCGTGATATTTTTGGTGTAATTTGCTTTTATTTTTTAATTTCTCATATATGTTTAGAAAGTATTGTGCTATTTGCTAATCGTAAAGAATATTTTGTGTAATTTCTGTGTTTCCAAGTTCCGACAATCATTCTATGTATATCCTTTCTTCGTTATCTGCTGATTATTCAGTGGCCCTACATTTTTGAACTCTCGTGTGAGTATATATATATATATATATATATATATATATATATATAGATAGATAGATAGATAGATAGATAATATTAGAGTTCAAAATATTAAGGGAACACCTTAATTAGTATCGCATTGACTTGAGAGAAGGTTAAAAAAAGAAATTAAAGAACACTTACTGTCAATGAATAAAAGAATGGAATCAATTTTCAAATTCATACATGGAGAATCTTTTGCAACGAATTGGGAAAATTAGGGCTTCAGTAATTAAGGTTAAGGAGGATATTTGACGAGAAAAATTTGATCATAAAATGTTTCTTTTTATGTCATAATAAAATTTGCCAAAAATATGTCTCACAGTTTGTAACCATGTATAATACTATCTTTTATTTAAAACACAAGACAACTGCAGTTTGGGACAATTTATAACAATTACCAGGGGTCACAAAACTGATGAACTATAGTATGTACTCCTTATTTACCTTTTTTTGAATGCATGTACATAGGTATGTTTATATATATATATATATATATATATATATATATATATATATATATATATTTGAATAACGATATGAATGTATCGTTCCTATTCGATTTCATCTGGATGATTTAGCGATTAAACCGTGTTTAAAATTATTTTTTCATTGCAAATTGTTTTTTCCTACGTAGTACTCCAAACTAATTTCTTTTTTAACTTTTCGTCGGTTTCGTGTATATATATATATATATATATATATATATAATATGAAACTTGTAACCATAAGAATTGAATTCAGATTTAACCAATATAAAACATTTCATACCTTAGGATCCTTTTAAGCAACACTTTTTCAAAAGCGAGCGTTGGGGAAATACAAAAACAAGACACACGTTAACGAAAGAGGAGGCAAATTTTGGAATGCGATTAAAATAAAATAAACTTTATTTTTAAACAATTTATAAAAAGTCGCATATGTGTATAAAATAGAAAAAAAACGCAAAAAAAAACCAGTCACATGATCAATCGAAAGGAGCGCATAAAATGCCCCTTTTGTCCGCAGAGGTTCAGCTGGTGTAAAAAGAATCCGGCGGCTAGAGTTATTGAACTCTATCGTGAATATGCTTCGCTTAAGGCTTATCGATATTTTCTTGCTTAGCAAAACGTACATTTTCGGACATTAAAAGCTTTAAAATCAATGTTCGATGCCTATATCACTAAGCCTGATAAACGTGTTTCTGTTGTCATCTTAAAAAACTAGATTATTTGAATAAAATGACCAACATTTTAAGTGATTTTTCGAAGTTTAAATTGATCAGTCCTGTTGGTACGTGTGATAATACTAGCAGGTTTGAAGCGTGAATACAGAGATGGTTGCTCTCTGTTTACAAGATACCTTTTCAGTGCACAATCACTTTCCTTTTTTTCAAATTTTCTTATAAGTTTAGAAATTGACTCTGAAATTAAACTGAGGGTGTCTTTTGATATCGTCAGTCTGTACAATTATGTTCCTCTTCATGAGACCATCAGCAGATATGCTGATGTTGGTCCGGCCAGCATTCCTGAGAATCTGTTTTTAGAATGCATGCGTCTGTCTACTGAAGGAGTTTGAATTTAGATTTAATGCCAGGATGTATTTCCAGACTGATGGTGTTGCTAGATCGTTTATCCCATTTTCAGAAAGAAATAGTTGTTTACAAATTTAAATGCCGATGTGAAGCGGCGTACATAGGACGAAACAATCTGAGGCTCGAGCGCTTATTTCGAAACATGTTCCCGCCTATTCACGTTTAAGTAGTCTAAGCCAAGTTTTAATAACTAATCAAGCAGCCTACATGTCGTCGATTGGGCAGCATTTGCTGTACCGACGTGACTTTGCCGCAAATATAAAGACACATGGTTTTAAGTTCTACATAGATCTCGCTCAGTTTAACATCTCTGAGTCCTTAAATCTGTGTACATAAAATTAAACCAGCCTAGCATATGCAGACAAACGTAGCACTTTACTCATACAAAGATGTATATTTGTTTCGATGCTATGTAAGACTTATGATAAATCACACAACAATAAACACTAAAAAGTTTATAGCAATAATAACTATAATGCAAGCACCAAATTCTAATATATCTCGAATAACTAACCTCTGTAAATGTAGGAGTCCTGACTAATGTCCATTATCTAACAAATGCTTAACGGAATCCATTGTATATATGTGTTCGATTTTATCAACTGAAGATCCCGAACTTTCTAAGTATTTTTGGAAATTGAAAGAAAAAAAGACACCTAAACTTAAATGGCAGATCCTCAAACAAGCCAGGACTTGTAGATCTTTATATCACCCTTGTTATGTTTATGTCTACAGGAAAACATTCGTATAATTAATCTTTTGAATAGTCGTAAATTTTTAAATCAGAGATTTCAAATTGTCATGAATTGTAGGCATATTAAGCATTTCAACTTACAATCTTGCCAAACTTTTAACAATAATCTCTTCTGTTATGTTATTTTATCTTCATATAAACATTTTAAAGTTATCCTTACTGATTTATTTTAAATTATGTTATTAATTTGTGCTCGTATATTACTGGTAATATTTGTTATAGATAGTGTTATACATATATTACGAGTTATAAGGTTTCGTAATTGTTTTAAATTTATAAAAAAGCATATAAATATTCCAAAAATTTATATTTTTTTAATTTTTAAAAAATAAATAATGTAATGTTTTTAAAATTAATTTGTTATTTTCTATACCTAATGTTTATACATTTTAAAGTCCCTTTTATTACATATTATGTTTAATTTATTAAATAATATGTTGGATTCTTTCAAAAACGACAAAACAAATTTTAACTGTTACATTGTATATAAAATATTACCTACGTTGCATCCATATCTGTTAAAATTTGATTCTTTCTGTATGACATCTATCTCAATGTTAATGATTTTTTTTATTGACTGAATTGTTATCAACAACTTCTATTGCTTTCATTTCTTCTTTTCTTTGTCTTTTTTTCCTTTTCCTTTTCTTTCTATTAATTAATTTTGATATATTCCTCCTCTTCATTTTTCTCTTCTATTTCTTGGGAGAAGTTATGATATTTTATGTTATTTTTCTAGCTTTTTATATTAATCTTTCTTCTTCTTTTTTTCCCTTTATTGATTTTTATCCTCTTCTTCTCTCCGCTTTAATCTGCATATATTATTATTATTATTATTTCATGGGAATTATTATATATTTCTTTCTTTTTGTTTTATGGTAATTCTTCTTAGGTCTTCTTATATATTTAATTAATGTAAAAAGAATTGACGTTTCACGAGCAGCAATTTAAAATAAAATCATTTATAACCATCTTTGTTCAACACCTGATGAGATACTTAGGTTTAAGCATCGAAATACACATGCCTCATTATCGTGATTAATTGTTTGTTCGTCGTTGAAGTGGTGTTTTATTTACCATACGTAATATAACCCAAAATTACATAAAAAGAAGAATATCAGGGTAGAAAGAACGCATAAGTAAAAAAAAAAATAGAAGGAATTCTCATAACTTAAACAAAAGAGTTAGTAAAAAATGTATCAGATCTGTAGTAAAACCGAAACAAAGCTCGGCCAAAAAATATGCCCTTTGAACCCGTATAAACGTGTTCAGGGTCGGTTTAGCTCCCCGAAAGAGACTCCGCCCTTCGGCGTTGCCTCGTTCGGGTTCCTCACCGCCCGAAGGCAGAGAGTTCAAACGATTAGCCGGTCGTCCGAGTTCAGACTGAACGGTATTTAGTCACTCCCCCACGAGGGCATCATGTGGCACAAGGCCGGTTTAACGTGGGATATCCGAGCCCGTGGGATCGGCCAAAAATATGCCTTTTGAACCCGTATAAACATGTTCAGGGTCGTTTTACCTCCCCAAAAGAGATTTTCGCCCTTCGACGAAGCCTCGTTCGGGTTCCTCCCCGCCCGAAGGCAGAGAGTTCAACCGATTAGCCGTTCAACCGGTCGTCCGAATTCGGTTTGAACTCTCTGCTTCTTCTTGAGGCGCAGTATTTATTACGTATGGAAGAGTCTATTATGTTATTATGGGTAAGGTCCCATAATACCCCACCCACCAACTTCCAAATATATTGCGTAGCTGGGTTTTTTTAGTATCTTCTTTTCTTTGGATCGATTTCCAAAGGTTCAGTAAATTTTCTTTTTCTACAACATTTTCTTGGTTTTTTGATGGTGTCGCATTATTTGGCGTTATTCTATATACCTGTAGGAATTGCTGTAATGCTTTCTTCGTAGGCACATCGTACGCTTTTTGTAATGCTCTTTTGAGAGTATCCACGAATCTCTCCGCTTGTCCATTTGATCTTGGATGGTAAGGCGGGGATTTTATATGTTTTACTTGATAGATTTCGCAAAACTCTTGGAAATCTGCTGACGTTAATTGCGTTCTGTTATCTATTCTAAACAGTCCACTACGCCAAACCGAGCGAATAGCTCGTGGAGGAAATTTATGGTCGTTTCTGTAGTAGGATTTTTGCACTGAAACACCTCCGGCCATTTACTGTAACTATCAACTATGATTAAATAGTAGAACCCGTCAATTGGTCCTGCATAATCTGCGTGTATTCTTGACCATGGACGGTCAGTTTCAGGCCAAGGCTTATGTGTGATTGGCGGTGCTTTAGCTGCTAAATTACAACCCATGTACATTTCCACCATTTGAGAAATATCCTTGTCCATAGTCTTCCAATATACATAGCCTCGCATTAGCGACTTCATTCTATTTTTACCCGGGTGTCCTCTGTGAAAATCCTTTAGTATCCGTTTTTGTAAAGTTTTGGGGATTACAACCATTTCGTTGTAAAGTAGCACATTAATGCAGAGAGAAAATCTGTCCGAAATTTGCTCATTTTTTTCTGCTATTTTTGCTTTTGTGTCATTAATAAATTCGTCATTTTTGGCTTCATTTTTTATGTCTTGCAATGTGACTGGGAGGTTTCTGACTGTACAACATAGTACTGTCCTTATGTGTTCTTCATTTCTAAGGGCTGCGATTACCGTATCTTCCAATGGCTCTGTCTTTGTTGCTATAAGTCTCGACAGGCCATCCGCGTGCCCGATTCTTTTCGTTGGTAAAAATTTCCAATCTGAAATTATAGTTCAGAAGAATCGTTCCCCATCTAAGTAGCCTATTTGCCGTTTACACCAGTAGATCTTTTTTTGAGCCAAAACTTTTTATTAACGGTTTCTGATCCGTCTGCAGAGTAAAGTGACTACAATAGACGTATCTATGGAATCTTATTACTGCGAACATAATTGCTAGAGCTTCCTTCTCAATTTGTAAATAATTTTTCTCCGCTGGTACTAGGCTTTGTGAAGCATTTGCGATAGGTTTTATTGTCCCATCTGGCATTTTATGTAATATACACTCTCCGAAACCGTAGCCGCTCGCATCACTTGCTACAATAATCTCTAGTTTATGGTCATAGTGTGCCAAAAATAAATCCGATGTTAATGTTTTGATTATTTTTTCAAATGTTTCCTGGCATTGATCTGTCCACTGCCAAACTTTTTCGTTCTTTAGCAATTCGTTCACGGTGAGGTATGTATTCCTGGTAGTAATTCACGAATCCAAGAAAACTTTGTAGTTATTTTCTTAGAAACTGACATCTTTTTTATTGCTGTAGACCTTTCAGGGTCTCAACGTCGACCTTCTTGGTCTATTATATGGCCAAGATATTTAATTTCCTGCATGAAAAAATCACACTTATTTTCTTTCACTTTAAATCCGTAGCTTTGAATTCTCTTAAACACTTCTTGTACATGTTGCCAGTGTTGTTCAACGCTTTCGCTATTAATCATTATGTCATCCAGATATGCTATTGTGTATTCTAGTCCTGCCAGCATCGTATCCATTGCCTGCTGGAAAATAGCCGGCGCTTCTTTAATTCCAAATGGTAGTCTTTGGTATCTGTACAATTCCTTGTGTGTGTTTATGCATAGTAGTTTTGAACTTTCTTCATCGACTGGAATTTGCAGGTTAATTTCCGTTAAATGTTACGTTTGTGATTATTTCACCCTAGAATATTATCTTTCTCCCCGTAACTGATCTCGCAGTTTTATCCGTTTTTAACATGACAGGTTTGTTCAGTTTTCTCCATGTTTGTAGATTTATGATAGTTAAGTCTGAGCCAGAATCCAGCTGTAACCTAACTTTTCTGTTTTGCATTTCAACTTATTTCAATATTTTCTTATATTAGTCTCATCTGTTTGGTCGGTCCTCGTAATTCTTATTCTGTTTTCTTTTCTATGCCAACAGTGAGAACTTTTGTGACCAATTTTTTTTTTATATGATAGACAAGATTTAGCACGGTATGTACAGTCTTAACCCAATGCCAAGACCTACAACGATAGCATGGACTTGGTGGTAGTTACTTTTTATTTTGATTATAAATAGAAAATTTTCTTTTACCTGTTCTTCAGGAAGGAAAATCAGTTCGGTTTGTTTGTGAGGAGGGAAAATTTGTTTGCTTTGTTTGTGAGGAGGGAAAATTTGTTTGTCTTCGTACTTTGCGTATGTATGCTATGCCAGCTTGTTCTATGTCTTTAGAGTTTTTTTACGCTGACACATCTATTGCAGTCTTCGGCTAGTTTTTGAAGTATCAGATCTTGTTCATTTTCCAATTTAGTCAGTATTCTACGTCTCATTTCTGCGTCTTTGGTTGAAACCAGACCTTGACGTAAATTAAGCATTTGAAGTTGTCAGCGCTGAGTTCCGATAATTTCAAATCGTCACAATATTTATTAACAATGGATGCGAAAGTTGCGTATCTTCGCTATCCATTTTTTTAAGGTTCATGCATTTCCATCTTTTATGAAATAGTGAAGTATTATGGCTGAAAATTTCCGTTAGCAATTTTATAGATTCTTTGAACGTTAACTCGTTTGTTTTTCTGGGAAGGATATAATCAACGAATTTGGTATATTCGCCTATGCCTAATTTTCTTAATAAAAGGCGTACTTTACATGCGTCTGACCAATCTTAGCAGTCACAATCATATAGATATTCATACCTTCAGAAGTAATTCGCAAAAGTTTTTTCTTCGTCGGATGCGTACTTGAAATCTTCGATATTACTCCAAATAGCGTCCTCGGGTTTTTGCTCCTTATTTGCCATTGCACGTATCATGAATTTTTGCATTTCCAGATGTTTTTGTTCGTACCTTTGTTGTTGTTCAAACTGGATTTTGATAAGTTCCATAATGGTGGACTTTAAATCTTCCATGTTAACGTATTTTTTTGTGTAACTTGATATTCTGTAGCCTGTGCATGCAACAAAAATTTCCGTTGTCAGTGAAACTTGATATCAAAAAAGATAATTTTTCTTTTTTTTTTTTTTTTTAGAATTTAATCGTCGTCCACTGTTAGGTACGACGGATAGCAAAAAAAAAATGTCCTCCGAGTAAGGAGTTTATTTTTCTTTTAGGGTTTCCCAGGTCGCCACTTGTTATGTGTGACGTATAGCAAAAAAATAAGTCCTCAGTGTATAGAGTTCGTATTCCCTTTTTAGGGGTTTCTTCCTCGTCACTTGTTATGTTGACGAGAGATGATTTCGTTGTTTGTTCTTCAAGTGTGAGTTCGAATCTTTGTCGCCACTTGTTATGCGCGACGGATAGCAAAATAAGGTATGTCCTCCGCGGAGAGAGTTGGTTTCCTCGACGCCACTGTTATGGCCCGGTTCCTTGTACCACGGTGATAGTCCAAGGTAGAACGAATAAAGAAGAACTCGAACACGGATATAGAATAACACAGATATATTACAAACAGGAATATATACAGAGAAGTAGAAAGTGTTAGTACGAACAATCAGGTTTAGTAGTAATTGTCTGAACGCGACTCTATTTCGGACTGCCTCTGACTCGATTGACTGACTCGCTCTGACGGACCTCACACCAGACTTCTGACTGAACTCACTGCTTCCTCTTGAGACGCAGTATTTATTACGTATGGAATAGTCCATTATGTTATTATGGGTAATGTCCCATAACAGATTATAATCAATTAAACTCTTAGCAGATGTAGTCTGGGAATAGAGAAGATTAACTTTTTTCATCGTTCAGAAACTGGAAAAAAATGCTTAGAAAGAAGAGAACCCCTGAACATTGGCTATATCTGTACATGAGTCTCGATTAGAAAACATGCAAAACATGATTACTTGATAAATGCTGGATTTAATTAAGTTATTACAGTAATCCAAAAATTCGACTACAGACTGTGGATAGTGTACTTGTAATTACTGTACGTAATGTAATAATAATTACATAAAAAGAGAAAATGGAGTACGTTAATCCTAAAGAAAAAGAAAACCTAACAAGTTTCGTTATCTGAAGACACAATCATCACAATATAACTTATGCGGATGCCACTGTTTTTGGTTGACTAAGAAAACCAAATAAAACATCTGTTCTATAATGCAATACTTGAAGGATTACGGCTAAAAGAAAAAGAAACATTGTTGGCATAAAATGAATATCTCAAGGTGTAATCTGTCTATTGATTTCACAAATATCAATTAGCTACAGAAATAACTTAAGTGGGATGATTAGTCCCATTGGATCGGTTATGCAACAGAAATTATAAGGAGCAGAAAAGTTGCGAAATGTCTTTTAAAAAAATGAAAAATCAAAAAACATATTAAGAGAGTGTAAGATTTCTTTGATAACAGAGAGTTCTGAATTCTTATTTAATATTTAATCTTCATAAATACACAGAATACTCGGCATTAGCCTTAAAATTGAAGAAAATACTTGAATCATTGTAATATGTTCTTAAAAGATTTATTAGTTTTCGTTTGGCATTAATGAGTGAGCTGTCCCAATTATATTTAATGATAATAAATAGGGACTTATAAATGATTGCATATAAAAAAACACACACACCCATATATACATACATATATATATATATATATATATATATATATATATATATATATATATATATATATATATATATATATATATATATATGTATGCAATGACTGATAAATTGCATTTTATAAAATGTAGTGTAAATGTGTTGTCTGTTCAGATATATCATCATGAAATCCGTGTAGAAGTCTAATTTAAAATGATCACTTAGGTGGTTTTCTTAGCATGTCATGAGACTGTATTAAACAGAGAACAAAACAAAAGTAATAAACCATTTACTATTAACAAAGAAATGAGCGTCGGAAGAATAATGAGAAAAATGAGAAAATAATTTATATGTTGAAAAGCGAAGGCGAAAAGAGTGCAATATTCTTGAACATTTAACAAAAATTGAAACATAATAGCAAAGGAACAAAGGAAAATATAAAACATATTCTAAATTAGATTACTTTTGTTTATTTTGAAAAAGCGGGGAAATTCATGTTTAGAAAATCTGTTAAGAAAAAAGCACGTGAAACAAAAATAAAAGTCATAATGCAAGGGAAGACCAATTTGCTTGAAGTGCAGGTCAGGCTGACTCTTTCCTAGCCAACCAGAGAAAGAAATTACAGAAGAATTGCGTGCATTACAGAATATAAAAAACGGTATCAGGCGTTGATAATGCAAAGAGTGAAAGCTATTATATACTTGAATGAATGAATAGAATTAGGAAAATTTAGAAAGAAAAAAATGAAAGAAAAATAGAAATTGGTGTGAATAACATAAAACAAAAAGCAGAGAAGAATCTAATTGATTACCAGGCAATTAATATATATATATATATATATATATATATATA
Source organism: Acanthosepion pharaonis (assembly GCA_903632075.3). Classification (NCBI taxonomy): domain Eukaryota; kingdom Metazoa; phylum Mollusca; class Cephalopoda; order Sepiida; family Sepiidae; genus Acanthosepion; species Acanthosepion pharaonis. The sequence continues at coordinate 521,938 of CAHIKZ030001666.1, read as the reverse complement.
TATATATATATATATATATATATATATATATATATATATATATATATATATATATATGCTTTTTAGTAGAATGGATATGAAGTAATATTCCTAAGATTCACTCTTATTCGATACTTAGAAAACTTTGTCTGATGATCGCATGAGCGTGAAACTCAGGGTGCAAACTCATAAATATATTCTGCAATGTTAGCTCTATTACTGATATTGAGAGCTTTCCAATAAGCACCGCAAATATATATATATATATATATATATATATATATATATATATATATATATATATATATATTGAGTATATATTTATGTCTTTAGAAACGTAAAAATTAATAATGCGGTCATAATTCAGGATGGAATATGTACAATAACAACATTTTCAAAAACTTCATTTAAAGAGTATATTAATGTGCATAATATTACGTCAGTAGTACGTCAGTTTGAATGCGTTTGTTTATGGGCTTTCATACAAAAACTTAAATGTTCACCCGCACGCACGGACGCGCGCACCCACCAACATACATGCACACATACACATCTATCTATCTATCTATCTATCTATCTATTGATCCTTACCGAATTTCCAATAATTTAGGCATTGTGCCACATCTAAGCTACACTTGGTCAATAACTCTCTCTCTCTCTCTCTCTCTCTCTATATATATATATATATATATATATATATATATATATATATATATATATATATATATGTGTGTGTGTGTGTGTGTGTGTGTGTGTGTGTGTGTGTATGTGTGTCTGGGGGTTGTCTGTGCGTGTGTGTTCAGTTTTCTGGATATTGCATTCTCCCATACAAATGCATATGTTAGCTCCATCACTGATATTGTTGTTCGCATTTAACACACACTCACGCACACACACACACACACACAGAGAGAAACACACAAACACAGACGCGCGTACACACACACACAACGTTTTATGGTACAATCGAAACTTGGTCTGTTCCTGGTACGCGTTCTTCTCTTTGCTGGTGCTGATATTCGTTTAGCACAGTCTCGGAGAAATTCAAACTAACCTAGATTAATTCTCTGAAACAGCGAAAGCATTTGGAATCACTATCAACGTAATAAACACTGATCTAATGTACCAGTCAATACCAAACTATCCATATCCCACAAATCCTTTGGTATTCATTGATCATATGGCATTAAAAACATTTCAGGCATTCTCATATCTTGGATCAACAATCTCTTCTGATGGAGAAATGAACAGAAAAATCACATCCAGAATAGCGAACATTAGCGCAGCATTCGGTAAGCTTAAACAGAGCTTATGGAAAACAAAAGATTTGTCTCTAAGAATAAGATCGACATGTACATATCACTTCTTCTCTCAACCCTTCTCTATGGTGCTAAAACTTGAACCCTGTATTGCAAGCAAATGAATCAACTTGACGGCTTTTACATGTGTTTTCATCGTGTCATATGTGATATAAAATGGGACAACAGGGTCAAGAATAATGCAATACTGAAGAAATGTAAAAACATCAAAGGAATTGAAACCATTCTAGGAAAGATACAACAGATGTTGGCTGGTTAGGTTGTGACAAAGTATGAGTATATGTTTCCAATAAAGGTGCTGTATGGAAAACTAATAAACTCCAATCGTTTAGTCGGACGTCCCCTCTTACGCTAAAAAGACAAATTGAAAGACAATCTCAGTTTTGATTTAATACCTGGGAAGACCATGCATCAAACCGAAAGGAGAGGTGTAAGTCATTTTTCAATAAGTTAAAGGATTTTGAAGAAAGTAGACTGAATCACATGGATCAGCTTCGTCTAGCTCTGAAGCAGAGACACCTTCAAAATCCTGCTTTAACAAAATTCACTTGTCAGTGTGGTTTTGCGATGCCCCGCAAAGCTGGGCTGGTTTCCAACTTAAGAATTCAGAAATGTAATATATCTTTTCTTTACAGATTTA
>CAHIKZ030001666.1:362500-517500 GCA_903632075.3 Acanthosepion pharaonis | reverse complement strand
TTCCAGTTTCAAGTTTGAAATATATGAACTGTTAAAATTAACAGATTGTTTCATGTATGGATTTATATAAAGATCATTTTCAAAACACGAACATGGATATAAATTCTTGACCGTGTTTTGAAAATGAAAAATTATATAAATATATACATACAACAATCTATTTCTTTGAAAAGTTAATACATTTCTCTCTTGAAAATGGCTAAATATATAGACGAAAGCGCGAGGCAAAATAGTTAATTATTTGATGTCGTTCGTAAAGATCTAAAATTTTAGATCAGATGAGAGATTGTATGAAAGAATAAATGATATCCACTTTTCTTCCATATTCAATGAGACTTGCATGAAAGAAGGATTGCTGCCGATACACACACACACTCATATATATATATATATATATATATATATATATATATATATATATAATATAAATGTATATATATATATATATATATATATATATATATATATATATATATATATATATATATATATATAATATCTTAAATATATATATTTATAAACAGATATGATCCGCCTTTAAACCTGGGTAGGTTTTTCTGGCTCAATAGTTTTGACAAGGTCTGCTCTACGGTTGTACTGAGCTCATTATTTAGTTGTTTACTCGTGTCGTTGTTTTTTCTTTGGGCTTTAAACCTGTATCTGTCATATTTTTTTCGACAGACTTTCATGTTTGTAGCTCTTTTCTTTTTAAAATCTTTTTTCCTTCGTGATTGATTTGATTATTGGCAAATAAAAAATTCTGCTTTTTTCAAAAACGAGTATATTTATATATATATATATATATATATATATATATATATATATATATATATATATATATATATATATATAATGTCAGCTGTCACTATACCACATAACACCCTTGAGCGCTTAAGTTGGAGAAGGTAGAATGGAGATCAACGTGTTTTAGTGGACTCAACAGTTTTCAATCTGCTTGACTAAATCATCTTCAAGAAGCGAGAGCAATAACTAAATGGTCAGCCAATCTAACAGCGATCTCAACACCCAATCTTAAATCTTGATACATATGTGGCCTCCTTTGTAAATCACTAGCGGGTCTTAAATGCCACCTAAGATTATCGCCCAAAATTTCATAACTGATCCAACTAAGCTGCCAGATTCTCATGAATCGAAACCGACGGGAAAGTATCCATTATATGAATCGTAGAAAGCGAATATGTTAAATAGATGATTAAATGAACACAAATGAATGAAAATTAAGGGGTATATGTAAAAGAATAAAATTTATTATGGCAAAATAAAAAATAATAATATATATCTCATGTATCTCCCAAAATTAAAAAAATGAATTATATATATATATATATATATATATATATATATATATATATATATATATATATATATATATATATAAAATATATAGACATAGATCCGACAGTATGAAAAAAATCTACGGAAAAAAACAAACAAAAATCCTAATATGCAATTATGCTATTTTAATGTTAATATAATGTCAAACGGAACGCTGATCTTATAAAAGATTTCTGTTATCTGTTTGGATTGGTCTTGCTTTTATATCCATCAACTTTTTCATGTTGAATTGAATATGGTCTATGTTAATTATGTTTTATGAATATGTCCTGAAGATGGTCTATTAGACCGAAACGTTCGACGTTGACATTATATTAAATTTAAAACAGCATAATTGCATATTCGGATTTTTATTTGTTCTTTCTATACATTTTTCTTCATATATATATATATATATATATATATATATATATATTAAACTTCAGAGAACAAAAAATTAATCTTATATATATATATATATATATATATATATATATATATATATATATATATATATATATATTCATTCATTTGTGTTAATTTATTCATCTATTTAACATATTCGCTTTTTACTTTTTTTTACATTTATCGACTTTTCTTTATCCAACCTTCTATTTTCAATTACTTTCCAATCACTTTTATATATTTTTCTTTTCTTTTTTTCTCCTGCAAAATTTATTGCAAAATATTTTCCCGTTTCTATATTTTTTTATATAGTCAGTTAATTATTTCGTTTGTTTACCGATTCCTCCATACTTAGCTTCCATCTTTTGTCTCTTTATCTCCGTTTTTCTATTGTTTAAGCTATTCGAAATCACGTCCTCTTTATTCAGTCGTATTTCTTTTTCAACGCCTATAAATGTATTATTACACCTTGTCAATTCATTTTTTCCCTTCAAATTATCATTTCTATTTTTTCTGCTACTTGATTGTCAGAGTTTATTTTTCAGGGTATCTGTCATTTCTCTGTTGGTTTTGTTTTTATTATTGTTACATGCAGATATGTAGGCATACACGAATTACTTCCCTTTCTCCCGACGCAATATTTCTGTAGATTCAGAAGTGGTACAGAAACAAATGTTCGTTTAAAACCTCAATATCCATTTTAATCTAGCGAAGCGTTTTTTTTCACTTATGATTTTTTTGTTTGCCAATGACGGCACATATCAATGTTTGAATACCTTCAAACATTATATAATCTGTTAATTATATTTAAAATATTGCATATATACTGATAATATGTGTTCATATCCCACATTGAGTTTCACTACAAATTTGTAAAGACCGGCTGTAAATATTTCGAACGTGTATATAAACCTCTATCATATGATCAAATTTGTTGATGCAAACATATACAGATATGTAGTGTATTAAACGATATTGAAATTTAGTCCGCTTCAGTAGAGACTGAAAAGTAGAAAATATATAGGATATTGCTTACTGCTTTATGAAATATCACTTATCTCAAAAATCCAAAGAAAATCTATAAAAGCATTACATAAGAAACACTTTCTGGAATCGAATCAATTCAATTGGAACTAAAAGAATATCTTACTTATTGTCTCATATAAACTAAAGATATGCATTCAATAAAAGACTTCTCGGTAAATATATTGTAAAACATGTAGTCGAACTTCATAAATTGAATAAGGGCGAAATCAAAATGAGAGATTGGATAAGAAGAGGTCATTTTATTAGGGATTAAAACTGCCCCGCATTCATCATAATTTCCAACATGTTCCGTAAACGAGTTAGTAATTATATACACACATACATACATACATATATATATATACATACATATATATATATATATATATATATATATATATATATATATATATATATATATATATATATATATATGAAGAAATAATCATACATAGAATCAATCAGCAATATTAATGCGATTAATGGCGAAATCACTTCGCTAGTAGAACGTAATGTATGCATTAAAAAACTGTTAATCCATTGAATGATGTCATCCTCATTTATAAAACTGTTGTCAGATGTTTCTAGTGTATATTTTTAAAGTTAAGCGAGTACTTTCTAAGATCATGTCTCCCTCCTCAGGCTGTATTTCTTTCCCTTTAATGTTAAAAATTGAAGACGACATAATTGTTTGTAGACCGACAGATGTTTGTTAAGAATGTGCTATTTATTGACGGCTGTACAATATCGGAACGTTCGAGTCTCAACGCTAAATTTCAAAAAACAATTGATCCCGCAGTATGAAATTCCTGAGAAAAAGAACTACTGCGACATATCACTATATTAATTGATCTATATACTTAGTTCATGTCATGGTAACAGAAAAAAGAACTTGTAAAAAAAGAATTCGTGGATTTACCTTATTACAAAATTCATATAAATATTCTCATTTGAAATTTTGAACTTTAGCGTTGCTTTAGCATTGGGAAATGATGATGCGTAAATTAAAAAAAAGTATCATTTGCGATTTGTTCGAATAAAGCAAGTGTAGAAATAAAGTGACATATTTATGATAAAACCTAAATGAAAAATTCATTCCGGATTTCTTTTTTTCATTGTTGAAATTCTTTTATATTATTTTAAGATAATGCAACATATTTACTTTGGATAGCTTGCCCTCAGCATTTATAGAAATAGATATATTTTAATGTGCGTCTGTTACCGTTGGAATTAATGCAATGAAATTAAAATAATATTTTCACCGCTCGTCTTGAGGCTGTGACTTGTAGACGGAATCAATCCTCCGTTCTAACCATTATCGAGAAAAACAAGTCATAGGAGGACCGTAAAGTACTATTAAGAGAAGCTAACAATATCCTCGCATATAGCAATCTCTCTTCTCAGAGCCGTTATGAACAATGCTATAATAAACATTAAGGATATTCTCGCCGGGATTAAGGATACCCTAAGCGGCATTTCTTGTTGGGTTCTCGCATGACGTGTGCATGAGACTGATTTCCACAGAAGACAACGAATGAAAATCTGAATGCTCTAAGTTAATGAAGAAATTGTATCATTTAGACAAGAAATATAGCTTAGCGTTTTTCAGCTACATCACTAAATTTTGGCTCTAAATTATGCAGCTTTTATTTAATTAAAAAGAAACGAACATGTCGACAGACAAACGTGATAATAGCAATAATATGCTATGGATATGGTCATCAGCCATTGGTATGATAGCTCGAATGAAGTAGGCAAAACACATCACAAACATTCAGATATATTCAGGTTTGAGGACAGATCTTGAGAAAAATGACAACAAACATGGTCTAAAAATCAGTCGACATTCCAATAACAATGTGTAAGTATATAATAAGTTGGTGACTGTGCAACTCCTACAGAATATAAGAGATGAAGTCCACAAGAGAGAACTAAACATCAATTCTGATAACGTATAATGCAGGGTAGTGAGCAAATGAAAGAAAGAATCCATGATAAGATCTACAAATTATGGACACAAAATCAAACACTTACAACAATTCAAATATCCTGGAAATGTTATAATAAACCATGGATAATGCGACAAATAGTGAAAGATACCTTTCAGAAGCTATGCAAAGTATAAAGGTGCAGGAAATGTCAGTTAGGAAAGAGAACCGAATGTTTATGCAATATGGTTCCTCCATTATTGAAGCGAAATAATCTAAAGTACGGTGCTTTGTCTTCCTTTAGGGGAAATGATACTACCTATTAAGAATACAAAAAACAGTTGAAATACGTAGGGCCCCTACTGAAAAATGGATTGAAGAATTTGATACTCAAAAGGTATATTTAAGGCAAGTTGGATAATGGAATTCAGCGAACAATCTAACAAGGTGATGTAAATAGTTGGTAGATCAGACATTAAAAGAGATAATTAAAGCAAAAAAATATACTGACAATTACAAAGGATAGGTTTTGAATGCGACAGGGAACATAGAAGATAATATTTCCTCAAAAGAGGATAGATGGACAATAATAAATATATTATAAAGGAAAAAAAATCCAACTTTCACAAATCAACCGCAACTAGATCTTCTGAAGAGTGTTGAAAATACGACTAATGATAGGAAGGCGTTCGACCCTTAAAAATATTTTATCAAAAGAGTAGTGGGTGAAAAGTATTTTTTCCGACTGGTGGTAAGTCATGTGGATGATTTATATTCTAGTATTGGTAATAACCGTTTTCAGTCGAATATTAATATATAGATAATGATGAATGGGGATGTACATTTAGAGTTACGCTTGCATTCCCCCACGCATGTTTCCTTTCAGTTACCTTTTTGCATTATTCAGGATTTATGGATTTTATTAGTTGTAAAGATTGGAATATTTTATATTGTCCATTTTGAAACATGTTCACAGAACATGTGCGCTAAACTAATGAATTTGTCTTCCTTTTTTTTGTAATAAGATACAAAACATGCCTTCCAATCGGCTTCGTGCTGAGTTTCCGCTTTCATAGTGAAATACAATCTGTCTCTGATACTAAAAACATTTACTAAGTTATAGCTTACATTATTACTAAATTTTTACCATATATAAATATCAGTGAATCAATCAATCTATCTATCTATCTATTTATCTATTTCTCTGTCTCTTTCTTTTCTCTCTCTCTCACCTCTCTCTCTCTCTCTCTCTCTCTCTCTCTCTCTATATATATATATATATATATATATATATATATATATATATATATATATACTCAATTGTGCTTGTGTGAAAGAGATAGTGTTCTCCATGTTTAAGGACGTAAACTTCAAACACATTTTCATATTTGATAAAGTATAGACTGCATATACGATACCTCACTATAACTGCTGAAAATCGAGTATCATAGATACTGTTTTCAGTTTATATCTAAAACTATATCTATATCTATCTATCTATCTATCTATCTATATATATATATATATATATATATATATATATATATATATATATATATATATATATATTAAGTTTTTATTTTCAGGGATCGACTTCCGCGTTGTGAGCTGTTATTAGCTTGTTGACGGACCTTTTAAAGTCTCAGTAGGATTTCTTTCAGTTTGGTGAATTTAGTTCGATCATCGACAATTCAAAGCCGAAGTCTTGAAGAACCAATCCCCTGGCAACAACCATTGTAGTATCTTAACGGCAAAAGTAAAAAAGGCCGCGAAAGAGTTAGAAAACAACCCCGACATCTTTATCAGACGATCCGATAAATCTAACACATATGTCGTACTGGATAAAGCTGATTACCACCAAAAATTAAAAAAAAATATTGACGATGATCGAACTAAATTCACCAAACTGAAAAGAAATCGCACTTAGAGTTTAAAAAGGTCCGTCAACTAGCTAATATATATATATATATATATATATATATATATATATATATATATATATATATATATACAGAAATTTACTTCAGCTTCAATCTTGTTATCACGGTGTGAAAGAAAATACAAACAAATATATGCATTTTCGTTTTGCTTCAAAAAGTTTCACTTTGCCTGACGTTACAGGTTTCCGCGATCCCGTATATCAATATTTATCTAGTGTTGCGTCAGATCGTAGCTACTAGAAAAAGAAAAAAAAATAAGAATCAGAAAATATTGAATCATTTTTAGCGCACACAAAATATACCGGAGCATTCTCAAATGGCCTTGGCGTTTTTATGTATGATGTTTGCCACATTTTTTATAAGAAATGGACAGCTACATGCAATATCTATCTACCTAAATATCTATCTATCTATCTTTTGTTTTTAAATTATATCTCCTCATGCAAGGCGTTAATGTTACAAAAGCACAAGGGGGTTCCTGGAAATGGAACTTAATGAGTAGTCTCTAGTAAAATAAATATTCTTAATTCAGGAAGAATGAATATAATTTTCAAAAAAAGTGTGAATTAAACTCTTTCAATTATAAAATGATGCAACCTAGTAGCTAATCTACTAGTAAACTTAAAATCTTGATTTCGAGGTATCAGGAAGAAGTTTTCTTTAGAACAACTACCTACCTGTCTATAATTAAGAATAATTATTATCAGCAATATCTTCTTTATTCCACTGTTATAACTATATTATATTCAAAATTTATAGTTTGATAACATTATTTTTGTATGCGTATGTTGTCGCTGGAATGTTTCTATAAAATATTATGGATAACAGTATATAATATAGTATAAAAAAAGAATTTCCTTTTACACACACACATACATATCTATAAATATATTATAAATTAACTGATTTAAAATTTGTTTTTTTCGCTACACAGTAATAAACATGTTTCAAATGCTGAAGCTGAAAACTTTTGATTACAAAATCCGCTTGAATATGAAACGGAGCGAATGCTTTTAATGTAATTAGATAATTAAATTTGAAGTTTTGAATTTCAGTGTTTTAAGCAAGGTTGTTACTGTGTATTTTAAATTAGTTAATTTATAATATTTATGCTCTGTAAATTTACATTGAGTACTGTTTTGTAAAAATAAAAACGAAAAATATCAATAAGAACAACGGATTATTTATCTTACTGTTATTTCTTAATATATATATATATATATATATATATATATATATATATATATATAATTAATCTAATAATGTAAATGTAGTTTGCAATTATTAGTTAGTTTTAATTTATTATATTTACTATGATTATTATATTTATTTTAATTATATACATATATATATATATATATATATATATATATATATATATCGATACAACGCAAACGTCATGCCAACTGTACCTCGGGGAAGCTGACGAAGAAGACACAAGCTAGTCTCGAAATAGCGCCTCTACTCAGTTCCGTATCGATAGTCATCTAAGTATTCAGATAAGCACGACTGCTTTTTGACCCTTAACGGCTTGTGTCTTCTTCGTCACCGAGTCCCGTGATACAGCTGGTATGACGTTTGCATTGTATTGAAACGGGTTCGATTCTCGGTAGTGGATGCGCACACTGCTAATGAGTCCCAGATAGGACGGAACGGCTGTCTAGTGCTTTCTGCATTCTGTTGAGGATTCTTCTATCTATCGATATATTACTATATATATATATATATATATATATATATATATATATATATATATATATATTATATCCTGAAATATCAATTTCAGTTGAGCTCTCTGGGGACGAGGTGTGGGTTGGTAAACAGTGACTATTATAGCTATATTGCGAGTCTCTTCGCAGATGCGAATTGACTCACTGTCGGTCACTGGGCGTGTTTGTAAAAATAAATACGCTAAAAAAAATTAACTTTCACCTTCCTACCGTGCGCCGAAGGCTTAATGGTTAGAATCTCCGACTGACACCAATTCAGTCGTGTTTCGATCCTGGCTAGAGGCAACCAGATGTCTAGCCACACTGATGAGCTGTGAAACAGCGAAACAGTCTGTCTGTGGATGACGTTATATATATATATATATATATATATATATATATATATATATATATATATACATTATGTTCGAAAAAATTATCATTGACTAGGTGATGTTTGGAATAAACTCTCAATCTCTACAAAATGCTTCCGGGACATTCGATTCAATAGCTTCTGGCAATTAAGTCTATCTACAAGCTGGAGAAGGCGGAAACCTAGCTACTTATAACCACGTGTTTTGGGTAGACGGAGCCCAACAGCCGAAGTAAGCAGTCATTCTAGAGGAAGGAAACCTGATTTTACACATTCGCTTTCATGTTGTCATATCCATTACAAAGAAAATGTTATATAATTAAATCTAAGCATAAAATCTGGAGTTGATAGCCGAAATCAATTGACTCTCAAGACCTTCAAACGAATCATTCCTAAATATATTGCATTATATTCCTTTTATATCTTGTCGGCACAACCAATACAGAGACCATGCCGTCTGGGCAACAGTCGGCCTCTATATAACATTGTCAGTATTGAAGGAAAACTGTGAATCCGAACAAACCTTAATGACTTTGCCTTCTTAACTTCTGAGAGAATGGACGATGGGGAGTGTTAAACACAGCGGCGAAAATTCGCTAAATGAATAGCGGAAACTGTGAGGCAAATTATATCGAAGGTACACCGACATGGTCATTTTAATATTTTAAAATGCTAACCTACAGAGAATGTATATATTGTAATAGATCTGGCATCGCTAATACTTGTTATTTAACGAAACCGTCGAAAGTACTCAAACAGGAACATAACGAAAATAATTTTGCACTTATTAAGCAGCCCTTTTTGTAAACGTTTGCACAGTTGAAGATACATTTTCCCAATAGTGGATATCAAAATAAACAAAATAAGGAAGACTTGTTGTTTGTCGTGTATTTTCTAAGTTTTGTATCGTGACATATAAACAATATAGAAAATCCATCGACAAACAACTTTGCATAAACTGATCTTTAAATAAGCAATCATCAATAACAAGGAAATCCCACAATCAATTAACCGTATGTCATCTGAAAATTCTTCCACTTAAATCCACTGAAATGAAGTCCAAAACATTATGAAACATACTGTAAATGTTGCGGTTGTTCAGGGAAAATTACGTACATAACATAAAACACAAAAGCCAACAGGAAAAGGAATATCATGGGATACAACCCACCGTACAACAAACAAATACAAAAAAACAAAGGAAAAAATATACATTAAACTCATACACAAACACTTTCCCTCATCAAGAACTGTCCGTAAGATATTCAATAAAAACACATAAAATATCTGTAACAATTTCTCCGACAACATGGTACAAATAATAAAAAGTACAACCAAGAAACAACCAAAACCATCTGCACAAATCCAATCATCGTGTAACTGCAAATGTAGGAACGAATGTCCCTTAAAAAGAATTTTCTTGCAAAACAATATAATATACCAAGCTACTATGAATTCAGCAAATAACGAATAAAAATATACATGAGAGTAAATGAAAGTTCATGGAAAGAGAGAAAGTATGCACATAAAAAATTATTTATGAATAATAATAATAGAGCAAATGATAAAATGCATTCTAAATATATATGCGAAATTAAAAGAAAATAGCAAATCACACTGAACATATCATTGTAATGAAAAAAGTCTAAAATCTGTAAAATTTGTCTGAGGGAGAACATAGCTATAATTACATTCACAGACCAACAAAAATTACTAAATTAAGGATCATAAATCAAATGAAAATGGGGATACAAAAAAGCTCTTTAGAGCTTTACTTAAAAATGAGAAAGTAAGAAAGAATTTGAAAAATAGTAATAACAAATAAAAAAATCTAAATCAATCAATAAATAAACAGATTAAGTAATTCAAAATTTAACAAACTACGAATGCACACATAAACGAAAATATATGTCATAATAATACTCAAGAAAATAAAAGAAATTAATCGATTGTAAATAATGACTAAAAGAGTTAACGACAATATAACAGATACAAATAACTGCTTTTGGATTCGCAATTACTTCTCCGCAATTGCCTCTAGAATAATTTGAATAATAACCATGAACGCTCATTCAATAAGCTTTAGGATAATACAATATATCTTCTACCCATAATGCACTATTGACAAGTATATATAAATGGTGAAGCCAAAAAAAAAATATATATCCACTAAATTGTGGTTAAAAAAAAATATCCCACACAGACTGAATATATATATATATATATATATATATATATATATATATATATATATATATATATATATATCTGTAAATTGTGTGGTTTTAAGGTATGCTATATTTAAGGGATAAATGGTAAATATCTAATAGAGTATATGTAAATATAAAAGTGGACATTGAAGTCAACACTCAGAGGCGACAGACTGTTTTATGCTAGAATTGTCTGTGTGTATATTTATATATAAAATGTACATACAGTATTAAAATAGATATGAAAATGAAAAACATCATTTTATATAATTATATGGTATATATATTTCTAAGACATGCTATATTTATTTGTCAAAATACTCAAAATCAAGGGCGTATGTAAATAAACAAGCGGGCACTGAAATTATCGACTAGCAGCACAGTTTGTTTCATGCTTGAACAAATTCCTCAGGATGCTTTTGTAATTAAATAATCTTTTTCCCTTATATTGATCTTTCTTGCCTATAAATAAAGCATACCCTAAAACTATATATTCATGAGTGTTTAGGACTAGCGAATTACACGAGCGATATTGATGATGCTTCTTGAGTTGAATTTTGACCTTGTGGAAAGCCTCAACGTGGAAATTTCATTCAAAAAGTATCTATACTTGCGAAACAAGCACACTGGAACTTTCTCTTTAATATTGACATGTGAAATAAATTAGAGGGGTTCGAGCCCTTAAAACTAACATAGTGGGATTGAACTGTAAATATTTGAACTGGTATATCTAATGAATGGAGATGAGACGAAAGTTTTCTATGATAATGTTGATAGATTGGCCATAATTACGCGATTGGACATAGCGGTTTGGAGAAAGAGACTGCAAGGGTGGAAATAATTCATCTACAAAGTTGCGTGAACTAGAGTGAATTAAACTTATGCTGGAAAGCGAGCATCAAGCAGATCTATTGTAATTATGACAATAATACTCAATTTTTAGGGTACTCTGTCTCTTGTAAATGTAAAGCATTACAGAGGGTATCAATTATATCCTGGATCAGTAGAACAATCCGACCATTTTTATTCCATTTACAGAAATAGATCGTATCGGTGGGTTCGGAATGAAATTGACTTTAGAGATTTTTGAAGAATGTGCCTCATTTAGAGATCAGCATTTCATTTCGATTGGGGAAAACTTTGAGCCTGATAGGTCATGGTGAATCGATAATTAATGTCGTACCTTTGAAAGTAAATTACGTTTTTCTTTTTCTTTTTTTTTTCAGATGGAGTCGTTAGAAATTTGTCAGAATAGATACAAATTTCCAAACACGGCTCATTTTCTGTTTTGAGGAGGTTTCAAAAAACTGGTATCATCTGCAGAGATCTTTGCTAGCGATATGGAGAGATTCAAACAGAGTATATTCAGGATTTCGAATCTGACTATTCACACCGACGTATAGGGACCTTTCTGAAAGAACTTATAGCTGTTTAAATTCTTTCAAAGATTATTTAACAGGTGTGTGTGTGTGTGTGTGTGTGTGTGTGTGTGTGTGTGTGTGTGTGTGTGTGTGTGTGTGTGTGAATCCCCTGGTTTTGTTTTTTATTAAAGTGATCAACAGACACCTCGTCGATAATAGACTCACTGTGTTTGGTGATTACACTACAGAGGTTAATGTTGGGAAACTGCCAGGTGTGAAATCAATTTGCATTGTAATATCAGGGCAAATTGTTGATCCTTTTAAGAAATGTGAAAATATTTCTCCTCAATGCAGCGGTAAGAAAAATATCAAAAGTGAAGATAGATTCAACAATTAAGTATAATGAAAATGATTTTATCCGGATAAGTAACCATCCTAGAAGTATTTTTCTTGTGTTCTGACAAGAGTTTTCTTTTTTATGGACAAAGGGTGTGTAAGAACTGTCCAAATGTTTTATATTTCCGAGCGCTTTTTAGCTATACCTTTAGCCATTATCAAGGATGATTCGATTTTTCAGCTTAATTGAGTGTGTGCGTTCTGTGTATGTCTTAGTGTGTGGTAGGGATGTTTTTAATTTCCGAATACGGTTAGCACATTGTGGCTTTGTTCATAGTTAATATTGTTAAGAGTTGGCTTTTTCTTTTTTATGAATAAAGCTTCCATTATTTTTAGTCTTTTTTTTTTTTGCAGGTGGATGCAGTTAATATATTTGTGTTTTCTACTAGTATGTTTCCTAATGGAATCTGGTAAATCTGTGTGTGTGTTTAAATGGGTTCTAATGGAGCTGTGATCAGATAGGTGTAATGTAAGACGTCTGGATAAACATGTGGTTGTGTAACCGATGTAATTATTTATGAGTCCGGTTTTTGTCAGGAAACACAGTTTGTTAAATCACATTTGAACTCATAGATAATGTTCATTCTTTTTTAAAAAAAGAAATTAAATGGTGTGTTGTTATTTTTTTTGTGGAAGATTAAGGTTAGCTGTCTTAAATTTTTTATAATATATAATTAATTTTGTTTTTTTTTATTTATATCAATAGGATATAGTATATTTCTTTATAATATATCTTATATATAAAGATTCATCTTGCTTTATAATTAATATGCATTTGGTTTTTTATATATATATATGTGATTTTTTATAAAAATTATTCCCATCATTATTATCTTAGAATTTTGCCATTAAAAATTATAATTTTTAATTTATTAATAAAATAAATTAAATAAAGGTAATACATAATTAAATTTTAATTTAATTTTTTTAAGTTTTCGAATTCCTAAAGAATATCAAGAGATGAATTTTTATCCATATTTTTAAAAAGTTTTTTTTATGCTATTTTGTACCTAAGTTATTCCGTTTTGAAATTAAAGGCATGATAGTTTTTTCTTATTTGGGTTTTTTCTGATAAATGTATGTTTTAAAATTGTATAAAAAACGAGGATATCTATTTTTCATTTTTTTTTTTGCATTAAATTAAAAAAGAATAATGAAATATGGAAATTAATAATAAAAAGAAAAAGATTACCATATTAATGTTATTAACTATGAATTTTTTTATTTTTATAATAATTTGCCTATTTTCATAATATATTTTACTGAATACTGTTTAAATTCATAGATAATATGCATGTTAATACTTTTAACTATAAATGATATAATTTTGATAATGGCAAATGTAATATGAAAGAAGAAAACAAGAATTATTTGGACAGTTTTTATTTTTTTTTCCAGAAAAGAAAAAAAATAAAAATTCAAAAAAAAAAATATTTAAAATTTTTAGTAAAATACTTTTTCGGTCATTTGAAATATTTTTAAAAATTATTTTAGTATATATATATATATATATATATAGATATATATTTATTTATATAAATATTATTTAATGACTTAATATTATTATATATTCTCTGAATTTTTATGTTTATTATTATCTTTCAGTCTATAAATATTGTGTGAAATATGGACATATTTATATTTTTTTTTTTTTTATATTTATTGCCCATATTAATTAAACAAATGAAATTTTAGAAAAAATGGGGTGAAATTTGAATTTATTTTCTTTCCTTTATTTTATTTTGGTTTAAAATAACTTAATTATTCACTTAATAGTCAAAAAATATATTTTTTCAAGAAAATTTTTGAAAATAAAACTCAAACAAGTTTTAAAAAAATTTTTAAATGGGAAAAGAACTTATCTTTCCTTTTTTTTGTATGATAATGCTTTCTATTTTTTAATCAAAAATTTTATTTTTTTTTCAACCTGAAGTAAGTTTTTTTAAAATTTCATTTTTTTTTTTTTTTTAAAAAAAAATTTTTTTTAAAAAAATCTTTATTTTAAAAAAAGAATGAAATAAATTGATATTTATCTTAACAAAAAAACAAGCATTATATAAAAGTTTGAAATTATATATTTATATATATAGCACATTTATTTTATCCTAAAATTTTTTTAATTAGATAAACAAAAAAACTTTTATTATGTGTGATAATGCTAGAAGAAATATATTTTTTTTTTTTTTTATTCCATTTAAGTCTTTATTTAAATATTTTTTTTGTGTATCATAAGATTCCATCATTTTCCTTTATAAATGAAAACTGCTTAAAAAAAAAGCAAAAAAAAATCGAGATTAAAAATATTTTGAAAATTTGAATAAAAAGTGAAAATGTTAAAATTTTTTGAATTAAATTTTTAACATTTTACATGGAATTTTTCGGAATTTCTTTTTTCCCCTGATATTCAAATTTAAAGTGATTTGTTCTCTGCATTCAAATTAATTGCAAAAAAATTTTTAAATTCAGAATTTTGCTTTTATATTTTTTTAAAAATTGTTTAACAAATTATTTTGTGAAAATTCAATCTGTATTTTTAAAATTTGAATCAAGGCAAGAAAAAAATTAAAGTTTGTTTGGTAAATACAATGTTTAACTCTTAAAATAAATGCTTTATTTTGATATGAAATATAATTTTAGTTTCAATTTTTATAAAAAAAATCATTGAAGGTATGACAATTCACATTCATTCCTGGGTATAATGAAATTATAACATCCATAAAAAGAAAATAAACCATGTCATATATATTTTATATATATATATATATATATATATATATATATATATTTATATATATATTAATATATATATATAAAAAATTGGTGTGTGTAAAAAATAAACCATCATTTAAATATTTTAAATATATTAAAAAATATTCATAAAAAAATTTGGATTATTTCAATAATTTTTTATACTTTTTTTTTATTTTCAAAAAAAAGAAAAAAAATACCAGAAATACAAATTTTTAATTTTCTATATTATAAATATTCCATTATATATATATATATATATATATATATATATATATTTTGATATATATATATATATTTAAAATATATATATTAATATTATATTGAATATTGAGATGATATATTAATACTTCAAATCAAAAACTTTTAAAAGGCAATTTTTGTTTATAAAAATTATTCCTAGAAAATGAAAAATTCTATTTTTATACAAACTTTTTTGAATATCTGTCCATTTTATTGTATTTTTTGCAAAAAAAAAATCATCATCATTATTGAAAAGTTTTCTTGGAACATTTTTAAATTTGTTCAAAAATTTAAAAGAAATTAAATTTTTTTATAAAAAAGAATAATAAACCATTTTTTATATATATTGAAATATATATATATATATATATATATATATTTATTTTATTATTTATATTCATTTTTTAAAAATTTTGTTAATTTTAAACCAAATTCATTTTTCAAAGATGTGGTCTATGAAAAAAAATATATGTATTAATTTAATTGATGAATTTGTGTGATTTAAAAATAAAAAGAAAAAATTATTTTTTTCCAAATTATGCCATTTTATATTCCATCAATAAAAAATTTATTTTGCATTTTTATCTCATTTGACTTTATTGAAGATTCAATAGATGATTTAAAATCACAATTTGAATTATATATATTTATTTCTTAAAAAAACTTGATATATATATTATATATTTATTTAAAAGAGCATTTGATTAAATATTGCTAATAAAAGTTTTTAAAATTTGCAAAATAACTCATAGATTTTTTTTTTTTCAAGTATGCAAGGCTGGCAATTTTCATGAGACGTTTTTTAGATATAAGTTTTTCAAAATGCCTGAAATTAAAAATATTTGTATAGTTTTGAAATCAATAAACAAGATCACTGAATTTTAATATCAAATAATTCTTGGTATTTTTTTTATTATATATTTATGTAAAATATAAAAAAAAAAATATACAATATTTCAATGAATTCTAACATTTTATGTCCATTCAAAAAGATAAAATAAAAAAATAAAAAAAATAAACAAAAAAATAAACCAAAATACAAATAAACATTTAATTTAATTTTAAAAAAAATTATAAAATTTTTTATATAAAATAATATATATATATATATTATATATATATAGATAAGTTTATATATAAATAAAAATTAATAATGAAAACATTGTTTAAGGTTCTTAAATTATTTTAAAAAAATTGGAATTAATGATTAATTTATTTAATTTATTTATAGCAAATATTAAATGAGAAAACTATTTTTAAAATATTTTAAAAAATTTTTTAAAATTAAATATAAAATCAGATTTTTTGGATTTTTTTTTGTGTTTTTTGAAATTTTAATCAGACAGTAACAAATTTACTTATTCAAAAAAATTTTCACAAATTTTTGTTATTTTTTTTTTTTAAATTTTCTTTTTTAGAATTTGATTTTTAGAAAAAATAATATTGAAATATATATATATAAATGTCATTTAAAAAAATGGAAAAGTTTGTTTTTTTTTATCAAAATTTTTAATTTTAACATATATTATAATTAGACAATGAAAATTCAAAACTTTTTTTTTTCAACCAGATATTTATATTAACTTTGAGAAAAAAACATCATAAAAGAAAAAAAAAATTATAAAAAAAAGTTATTAGAATTTTAAAAAAAAATTAATTGATCAAAATCTTAATTTAAAATCCATTAAATTAATCAATTAAAAAAAATATTTTTGAGCATTTTTTACACAGTGAAAAAATTTATTGATTAAACAGGAAATAATAAAATCAATATTGGTTTATCTAAAATAAAAGTTAAAGGAAAACAAATTTTAATAATATTTATATATCATAACATCAGATAAGGATATATATCCCATATATATCAGGTCATCCCATAAGTTCTGTCTGAATTTTAACTTTTTGTTAAAATGAACGAAATCTAAAGAGTAATGTCTAATATACACATTATTTTTATGTTTAGATGCATTTTAAACTGATCAAATTTTACTTCAGAGAACAATAAAATTAAATTTTGTTTGATTAAAACCCTGCTAACATGGAAGTACCCAAGAATCATTTGAGGCACATAATGCTTTATGAGTTCAAGAAAGGAAACTCAGCAGCCGAAGCGGCTAGAAACATTCACTCAGTTTATGCAGAGGAATGTGTGAATGAAAGAACTTGCAGAAGATGGTTTGCAAAATTCAGAGGTGGAGATTTCACCCTTGAAGATGAAGATCGAACCGGACGTCCAGTTGAGTTTGATGAAAAGCTTCTTGAAGCAGCCCTTGAAGAAAATCCTGCTTTATCAGTTGAGGAATTGGCAGTGGTTCTCAGTTCAAACCATACAACTGTTCATCGTCATCTTCAACAACTTGGAAAAGTTCCTAAACTTGGAAAATGGGTGCCTCATGAATTGTCTGAAAACAACCTCAAATCCCAAGTTGACATCTGCTCTTCTCTCCATTCTCGCCAACTTGTTTCACCTTTTTTGGATAGACTTGTGACTGGCGACGAAAAATGGATCTTTTATCGAAATGTTAAGCGTCGTAGACAGTGGCTTGGTAAAGGGAAGGACCCCAGCCACAGCCGAGAAGGGAACTTCATGGGCAAAAGGTTCTTCTTTCAATCTGGTGGGATCGCCAAGAATAATCCACTTTGAATTCTTACCACCTAATGCAACAATTAATGCTCAAATATACTGTCAGCAATTAGAGCGTTTGAACCAAGCTTTGAGGAAAAAAAAAAAACCTGCTCTAGTGAATCGAAAAAGAGGTGATGTTTCATCAGGACAATGCGCGACCCCACACAGCAAGAATCACGTCACAAAAAAGATCGAAGAACTTGGTTGGGAGAAAATTCCTCATCCACCTTATTCTCCCAATCTTGCTCCTTCAGACTACCATTTGTTTCGTAGCTTACAGAATCATTTGGAAGAAACAGCTTTTGTAAACACAGGAAGAGGTTAAAACTGACATTTGTGAGTTCTTCGAATCAAAGCCAAAAGAATTTTACAGTAATGGAATTAGTAAGCTTGTTAATAGATGGAAGGAAGTCATAGATAATCAGGGAAAATACATTGTTGATTGAATCTGTAATTAAATGTAACATTTGGTCACTTGTTTTCTTAATCAATACAAATGTGTGAATTAGATTCCTAAACATTATTGCCATATTCAAAAACGTTAATAACACCATCTTTGAAATCTTTCGAGAAAACTGTTAAAACTTACATATATATTATCATGGTGGATCTAATATTATTGGCGAGGTTGTAGACTGGAGAAATATAAAATATCTATTACGCAAATAATAAATGTTCCGATATCTTGCGTGTCGCAGATAATGCCACACACGATCCATCACATCAACAATGATATAGCTATGAAAATTCATACAAAGAGATAATATATCTTTTCAAAACTGATATGGTGTTTGAGAAATACATCAAGAACTTCAGGAAGATCCAAGGTCGTTGACTGAATGAACTTCAATATCACTATGTATCATCAAAATCTTGAGGACTCTTTTCACAAGAAAATAAATGTTGGAAAAAATATATTTTTTTATTATGAATCAAAAATTTATGAAAACAATGAGACGGAAGATAACGAAAATATAGATTAGCCAAAACGTGAAAAATAAATAGAATAGCTTGTTTGTAACGAATCAAATAATAGGATGATCACATGACTTCACGTTTGACCTAGCTGATATAGTTAATTATTAATTTTTAATCTAATATATTTTCATTATTTGGGTGCTGTTTCTGCCGCACCCTTGTTTAATTCGAAATGGCATTTTCATTTATATCTGGATCAAACTATAAGTGTTTTTTTATAACAATTTTTTTTTCATACAAATGAATAATGAAGGATATAAACCTCCTCAAGTGAATTTGAATTATAAATTTTCTTAATAGTATTACATATTTTAGAAATTTATTTCGTAATTTATTATAAAAAGAAAATTTTTTTATTATAACAGATTAAATAAAATCATATAACATCGCTATACAAAATCATACATGTTTCAGAACTATAATGGTCTTAGTTAGGGCGATGGTATATAAATTATGACAAGAATCATTTATTTGGAAAATTTGAAAAATAAAACGTTATCTCATTTGAAAATGTTAAGTAAGTATAGTCCCATGGTCAGAATTAATAAATATAATAGTGGGTATCTCTAGATTAACCAATTAAAACACGGATCTAAGCTAAAATAGAAAATAAGGTCAGACGGAGGATGTAGGTAAATTAAATGCATCTCAAGATAAAGTGACGCTCTAGACATATTATATTATATATTTGCCAAAATTAGATAAATCAGATTTGTTGAAGTAGACATAATGAACAATTTTTTTTCAAAATTTTAACTAATCAGGAAATTTCTTAAATAAGTCAATAGGCAAAAGAGTTTTCCCCAATGGTACATTTATATACGATCAAAATTACATTGAATCGAGGTTGAACCATGGAATATTAAAATTGAAAAAATCCAAAATAAATATTGATAGACCATTATATATTAATGAATTAATGGAAATGTAATTTAATGCGTAATTAGCAATCGAAAATTATTTTAACTATATTTTTAAGGTTAAAAGTTAAACAACCCTTCAACGCAATCATAACTCATTTAACTCATTTCTTTTGTTAACAGATTTTTATTATTAGGAAACTTTATAATATGCATTTTTTGATGATAAACACAGAGTCCATGGGTTATTCCCCCGAATAGTAAATTCTATTTTTTTTTATATTTTTTATTTTTGCGTAGGAGATTTATTAATTTCTTTTAAATGCCAAAACTATATAGAAAAGAAGATTCTGTTACAACTTTTATTGTTGTTGAAAATATAAATGATATAAGCTGATACTTTACTCGTTTAACAGGAAATTTTTATTACTGCGAATATAATTTATTTTATCTGTAAGATTATTATGAATATAGGAAAATAATGTATTAACGTAATAATACAAACTGGTAATGCAGGTTAGTTCTTCCAGGAATACGGTTTAGTAGCAAAATATCTAAAGTCTTTGGTATCGATGCATCGCTGTATGATTTCTTACTGAGTCTACGTGTTTTTCACTGTGAGTCTTGCACGGTACGTTCGTTCTGTCTGTCGGTTAACTTCACACTCTGTTGCTCTGTCTCTCGGGTAATCACGTAGCAGTAGTATATGTATATACTGGGTGAGTCCATTTGTGCAAACGAGGGAGGATCCGTCAACAATATATATATATATATATATATATATATATATATATATATATATATATAAAAAGTGAACATAAAGTCAACACTTAGAGGCGACAGTCTGTTTCATGCTATAACATCAATCATCAGGCCACATATGTGTTTTTTTAAAAAAAAAAAATAAAAAAAAAAATAAAAAAAAAAAATTTAAAATAAATACTATGTTGCTTAAAAACCGAAAACCAAAAAGAGAAAATATATAATAAATAAATTAACCTAAATTCATCCAAGTAAATAAATAGACAAACCAATCCCAAATTAAAAAACTGTTTCCTGCCAAAAAAATAATAGTTAGAATGAACTACAACAACCAACCCCAAAATTGAACAAATAGCCTTAATTAAATTCTCAAACAAAAACAAAACTGTTAAATACGTGATATAAACAAATGTTTTACTACGTTAATAAATAAATAAAAAATAAAAAAATAAAAACGAGCAATATAATTTTACCCAAATAAATAAATAAAGCGACTTCCGGTAAAAATAACGGCCATAATAGAATACCCACAATGCACCACTAACCCGTATATATATAAATAGGCGAGAAAAATAACAGCATATGTGGCCTGACGATTGCATATAGCATGAAACAGACTGTCGCCTCTAAGTGTTGACTTCAATGTTCACTTTTATATTTACACACGCTCTATCTCTGATATTGAGCACTTTATCCCATAAATATAGCACACCTTAAGACTATATTTCTTTATATATATATATATATATATATATATATATATATATATATATATATATATATATATTGATGCATGTTTCATTAAATAATATAGTCATTTTGTATATTTATTTTACGTATTTTCCTTTCATATTGTCTGATAATCTTAATAACATTATCATTGAATGACAAAGGAAATGACCATATTGATACATGTTTGAATCCAATCTAAGATTTCAATATATCATAAAGCCATTATCAAAAACTTAATTGCTTTTCTATATATCAACCAATAGACGGGCGAAACAATAATGCTAGTCTATATTTGTTGCATTAAAAAATTTCAAACAACGACTAACTCGTGTATACGAGACGCGGTAGTGAAAATCGCGTCGACGCCCGTGACATCACACATGAGCAGGCGAAGTGAAAACGAAAATGTTAAGGGAAGCCATTGCTGTATATATAAATATATATATATATATATATATATATATATATATATATATATATATATATTGTAGTAGATACGTAATTCGAGTTTGTTCGTGTCAATTGGTTTTTATGTATTTCTTGATAATACATGATTACTGACTCGAAAAAAATTAAATTTATTTTCTACAAAAATGTTAAGGTAGCCTTATCCTGAAAAATAGCAACACATGAGTTAAATAAAAATTACAACGAAATAACATCCTTTATGTGTTCAAATGCCTCTTAAATAGCTGTGTTCCTGATCAAACTAATCACATAAATAATTATATCAGTTACACTATTACAGATGCCTTTACGTTTCACCTATCCGATCACAACTCTATTGAAACTCATTTTTAACACGCACACAATCATACGAGACTCTATCAAAACATACTAGTAGAAAATAACAAGATAATAATACCATCCATATATAAAAAGGATAAAAAATTAATGAAAGCCTTAATAATAAAAAAAAGCGAACACATAATAATATTAACTGCAGAAACTTCCACAATTGTTTAACTTTGCCTAAGAAATGGCATACCTTTTACTCTAGAAACATACACACAACCCATACACTAATCTGACGGCACTTGGTCCAGGATCGAATCCTTTGGTCACGGCGCCAACGGTGACGTCGCTCCTCCGGGTCGCTCCTTGCTGCTCCAAGTGTGACGTTCCAACCCCTTGGTTAGATGATTACCAGCCTCGCCTTTCCCAACTCGCTTCCAACACCTGGTTACCAGGGTAACTGTACTGATCTCCGGTCTGCCTACCCACGTTGTGATTAGATCTTAGACAAACGGGATCAAACAGGGATTGGGGCCGTATGCAAGCTGAGTTCGACGGGGGTGGCAAAACACAAGTAAAAGAAAAAAACTCACGAGACCAAAAATTACTGATAAAAAAGGGTAACAACCTTTTATATCTAATGTTCGTTACATAAAAATTATTCTTACTTCCCGACCCGCTTTGTGGACTGTGGCACCAAGCTTCTATCATACAACAAAGACTTCGAGTTGCCTACTCTCTAGAATTTTGTGTGTCGGAGTGTGGTTTAGTTTTTGACACTGGGCGCTAATCTCTACCAGTCGTTCACGGCTGATTCTTCTCTTCGGCTTGAGTTGGACGTATTTCTTCACTTCGATTTGGTTTGAGACGAATTTCTGTTCTTTTCTGGGCTTGGTTTGATTTCAACTTCTTCTATGCATAACTGCAAGTAACTTCTTCTTCTTCCGTCCTGCAACTCTTCTCTCTGCCGTCTGAGGTGGACCCTTCTCGTCCCGGGGCTGAACTGATCTGCTTGTTTGGCCTGCAACTTTACTGCCTGTCTGGCCTGCAACTCTTCTCTCTGCCGTCTGAGGTGGACCCTTCTCTCTTGCCGTCCGGGGCTGAACTTATTTGCTTGTTTGGCCTGCAGCTCTTCTTCTTGTCTGGCCTGCAATTATTCTGCTTGTCTGGCCTGCAACTTTTTCTTCTTCTTGTCTGGCCTGCAATTCTTCTCTGCGGCTTTCGAGCAATCTTCTTCTTCTTCGACTTGGGCTGGAAGGATTTCTTGTCTTAAGATTCTCTTGCCCGCAAAGGGGCGAATGAACCGGGCCCGATGCCCGCGTTCAAACTCCCTCTTATGCCCGCGGTCCAGCTGCAACTTCTCTGCGGCTTTCGAGCAATCTTCTTCTTCTTCGACTTGGGCTGGAAGGATTTCTTGTCTTAGGATTCTCTTGCCCGCAAAGGGGCGAATGAACCGGGCCCGATGCCCGCGTTCAAACTCCCTCGCTGCCCGCGGTCCAGCTGCAACTGATTTCTGTCGACTGGGGTCCTGCTTTTATTGACGCCGCAACAAACTGGGGTGGGTCTGTCGGCGTCAGGGTTTTCTCGATAATTCCAAAAGTCGCATTATTTCTGATTTCCCATTATCGCTCTTATTTTCACCCCTACTTCCTCACAGTGCCTCTGGTGGGGAGGCGCATACCCATCTCTCCCGGTCTCTCGTATGTCAGGTGACCGTTTTCGACCAATGGGTCTTGATCGAGCGTCCTTTCTCCTCTTTCTCGCATATCACGTGACCGCTTTCGGCTAATGAGATTCTGGTTGGGCGTCTCCCGTACTTCGTGACGTCTCCAATCGGGCGTGGCTTATCCCGTCGTTGTTCTGGGAAAGAACACCTTGCTAAAAAACAAAATCTAATTTGGCCTTTTCGCACGCACGAAAAATGACAATCTCGGCCTTTCTCACCTTCCTGGTTCCTGTCAAAACAGCCCGCCGCTAATTAGATGTGACTTCAGGAAGAATTTTTTCCGTCTCGCTGGCGCTTTCTGTGAGCCAAGAACAATTGTTTTCACCTCTTTGTTTTTGCTCAGACCTGATAGTCAAAAATCTTAATTATCTGAATTGAAAATGTCTTCACTTCATCATCGTGGGGTTCTAATTTTTAACAGGTCAGAATCTGTATACAATTCCAGCGGTCACCTTCTCATCCCAAAAGACACCTTTCTCCGATTAATATTTCGTTTTCCATTGTTCTAAAAATCCCATTTCTCCAAATTGATAATGAGTCTTCTACACAAAAAAGTAGGCCAGATGCTTTGACCGACATTTTTTTATCAATCGTACATATGTTCATACACTTTTACCAAGCCTGTTTTCTTTCTTTCTTTTAATTACCTTTAATTCTATTCTCCCAAATAACAATCTCCATTGTCACTTGAAATTCGGTCAGGCGCGTTGGCCTAGATACCTCTTGACACCTGTTTTCGCTAATGACCGGCCTTTTGCATTACTCATCCTCTTTCTCTTTCTTTTCCTCTTTCTTTCTTCTTTTCCTTTTTTTCTTCCCTTAGGATCGCCTTTTTTCTTCCTTCGTCTAAAAACTAACAATTGGATAAACCTAAAAAAATTAAATCAATTTCTATGAAATTTTTTTTTTTTTAGTTTTTCTAATAATATTCTCGAAACTCAATTTGGACATTCTTCGTCTAAAAACATCAAGAAAAATATAATAAGAAACAACTTTGTCTGTTCTTTAATAAAATTGAATAAAAAAAATATTATACTTACATACAAACATACACAGGCAGCTCATCAGTGTGGCTAGATGTCCGGTTGTCTCTAGCTAAGTTCGAAACCCGATTGAACTGTCATCAGTCGAGGATTCTACCACTAAGACGGCAGGAATAAACGTGATTTTAAGCGTATTTATTTTTAGATAAACACACACCGACTGAGAGAACTCAGTTCGATTTACCGAAGAGTCTTGCATTATTAGCCGTAATAATCACTGTTTACAAACCCATATTTCCTCCCCAGAGAGCTCAAATGAAATAAAATTTTCAGGACCATATATAATACAACTACTTATTAGCAACAACATAATATCAAAATGGAAAAAAAAAAGAAAAAAATTGATAAATCTCTATCGACATGAAGCGAAAAGATCGGAGAAACAAAGGCATCATTTAGGATAATTATTTTAAAATATTTTTTAATATATCAGAATCTGTACAACATCAGAAGCATCCTAAAAGACAGATATAAATCTCTTAAAGATAATGATTCTGCTGATTTGGCAACAATCGCATTTAAATAATTAAAATAACAATATATTCCTATATGAAAGTTGAAGATAAAATAAACATTTCAGATACGAGTTTAATTCGTTCCAAGATCGAGCTCATAATCTCAAATCAATTTTCCTCATTAAAATTAACGGGGATATTTCCGATCCGTTTCCGCTAAAATTTCACCAATTCTCTTTAGATTTAATTTCTTTGCTCCAAGTCGTCACTAAAGGAATTTTTCAAAATAACGGCTAAAATAGTAACAACACTATACAAGGGAGATCCTACTAGATCAGAGGTAAACACGTGTACTGCGGATGAGTAATTGAAACTCCGTCGCCCTCAAAAATTCAAATCTTTCGTCTCTCAAAAAAAAAAACCGGCTAAAATAGCAACCGGTGACGGTACGATCACGTATCTCAAGACATTGATGTGTGTGTGTGTAAATATATATATATATATATATATATATATATATATATATATATATATATATATATATATATATTTATATATAATATATTTTTACAAACCTACTAATTTATTGTTCCATTGATAACTGGTAAAGCTAATTATATATTTTCTCGCTCTTCTGGCTACGGAGACTAACTTTGTATGTAAAAACAAATTATTTCGAAGGGTGCATCATTATGGGAATTTACCAAATATTACAGATATTATTTTATAAATTTACTCATTTTTAAAGGCAATTGAGATTTTCTAGTCGTTGCTTGAGAAATAAGCAGGAATATTGACATCAACTTGCATAAAGATATCCAAATTCGTGGCAAATATCAAGAGATAGAGAACAAGAATCAGGATTTGTCAACTCATAGACGAAACCGAGCTCAAATAGAAAAAAAAATGAATAAGGTTAGGGAAAGTAATAATATTCGGAAAGAAGATATCAGAGCCGCCTGTTCTAGATTAATAGATAACTCAAGAAAAGTATTAGGCAAAGTTTTAATTTTTAATGAATACAGCCATCCGCTCGGAAGCTGCATGAACGGTTTGAAATTTCTTGGATAGAAATGTCAAAAAATTGAAGCTAGAGACCAAAAGTTTTTTGGACACACTCACTTATAATAGAATGTTGGCTGTTTCCTGGAAAATAAAATTATTGGCGCACTTCGAGAGAGAATGAGTTCCTGTTCCTGGAATATACCTTACATTTAATAACAGACAAACTGACGGTTTGAAAATTATAGGTAACTCCCTCGCTAAAAATGGAGGTCCTGGATGGATGAGTTAACTATTTTAAGCTTCCTTGCATAATAGCAGTTAAGTAAAACATAGAAGTTGTGGTACATGCTAATTAATATACCCAGCAATTGACTGGGAAATTCCTCGTAGATTATATTTAATTTTAAAAAAATGAGCTAAAATCTCTCTGAGTTAATTCCTCTGTCTCCCTCTCTCTCTCTCTCTCTCTCTCTCTCTCTCTCTCTCTCTCTATATATATATATATATATATATATATATATATATATATATCGGTAATCATTAGCCAAATCTCGCCATAAGTAGCCATTTACTTATTAAACTGTACATTCATTCGTCTCTTAATTGCCGTTGTACCCAGTTATTTTTACCCAGTTTATTTGAGAAAATCTATAATAAGAATGCATAATCAAATGTCTTTAATATCTTTATATATATATATATATATATATATATATATATATATATATATATATATATATATATATATATATACACAGACACACAGACAGACAGACACACACACACACACACACACATATATATATATATATATATATATATATATATATATATATATATATATATATGGGAATATATGAATCAGTGTGCCTCTCTATGTCTGTATGTTCTATTATGTCAAGGTCATACGAGGAAGAGTGACAGAAAGATGAAACTGGCCAAATTATATGAATGATTCACACAAAAAAAAACATAATAGTTCCTAAAGATATATATTGGTTATTATGTCTCAAAACAATGAAATCAATTTCACAAGGGGAAAACTAAAACCTATTTTGTATTCAATTTTATGTCTAATCATAGACTTAACACTGCCACTTATCTTCATCATTTTTGTTCTCTTCAGATATCGTTGTTTCCTTTAGAGACGATTCACTGTTGCTACGGAAGTGATCAGCTTAATGGATCAATAAAAGAAAATTAACAGAACCTCAATCAATAAATGCTTTGCCTCTCAGACTGGGAACATATAAGGAAAATGTCACGGATTTATTCTCTGTTGTATAGAAAATGCATAGCTTTTGTATATCAGGTTGTCTGGTGGAAAGAATTCATTACTCGAAATTATGAGAAAATATAAGGAAAACTAATAACGTCTGTTTCGACCGGACATTACTCGAGAATTAACATTTTTAGAGTTCTGTATTAGATTACCAAGTTTAGTTTATGAGGCTGGTACATTTGAGAATATTCATCATAAAAAAGGTATTTAAATCACGTCAATATTGGCAAACTTTTGCTATCCATTAGGTTAAGTAACGTTAGAATATTAAAATTATACAAAATTTAATAAGTTAATTACAAGAAAGAGATGTAAAATAGAACTTATGTAAGTATTTGAGTTGGCCTACTAAATATGTGCTAGAGATACAGGGAACGTTTATTATTCTATAATTAATTTAATATTCTGTTACATCTTGACTGGTGCTTCTGCTAGGGCTTTAGAGATTCTTGACAAAATCTAATAATCTTGATATTCGGTCAGTTTCCCAACGCCGTAAAGTAGCTTATTTGAAACATTTCGATGAATATTTACATTGTTCTAAATATTCCTCTTTGGTAACTGGACTTTATGAAATTATGCGTAGTACTAGATTTACGGTTAGGTTTCAGTATTTTACAGTTGAAATTCTCCCTCACTCAAATTGACTTCGTCTTTGTTTGGCCTTACATCTCCCTAACTCGACCAACCCAACGCATTTCTTCCCTGAAATAAAGGATTTATTCCGCATATCTAAAGTATGTATAATCGCCTGATAATCTCGTATTGTTTGAATAGTGGGCAATCCAAATTACACTACGTTAAAACTTTAAAAAAAATTAAAAAAAAAAACAAATAATCATTTTAATTTATACCCTCATGTTACTCGCTCTGCGTCTAAAAATTTGTTGAACAAATAGATTAGGGCATGTAACTGATAAATATATATATATATATATATATATATATATATATATATATATATATATATATATATATATATTGTAAATATGTATTCCACTGTCGAAATGTCGGCGACTAATCCGACTACCCTGCAACAAGTTGTTGTCAGTCAGGTGACTATTTTCGAGCATGTACGAAAAATAAGACCGAACAAAGGGCGGAAGTACTCGCTATGAGTCAACAGCCAGCAAAATAGTGGTGGTGTTTCCATAAACAACCGTCGAGAAAGCAACGGAAAACCACTTTACTATATCATGGCTAATAACACACACAATATGAAACCTAACGGCGTGAATAGGGTTTAAGTATAGAAGAATGAACTCCTCGACCGGTAAAGACCGGTAAAGACAGAAATGTGCAACAAGTGTCCCTTGATTGTCATCCAGCAGCTGCTAGCACAAACAGCATAACGGGGATAAAATTCCACGCAACCTATCCCTCGCCGGGAAAGGAGCGATGATGTCACCGGACCGTTAACTTGCGACTCCCGGCATCAAACAATAACTAACTCTCGGGACAGGGAAACAGGAGAGGAGTAGGCTAAAAGTCAACATCTTAGCTGTATTTGAAACAATGGATATTTTGTGAGTGATAATCACAGGATTATTTATGCAGGCCAAGAGAAAAGTGATAAAGGAGTAGGATTGTTACTATTTCAAGAAATGCATTCTGGGATTCTACCAATTATCCGAAAGTATGTTGCTAGACAAGCTGAAAGATAAGACTCTCAACATAGGTATCATAATTGTGCATGGACTGATAGCGAAAAATAAGGAAGAGAAATAAAATCTTTCTACTCCATCTTAGACAATTCCAAAACTCTTGACAAATCGCAAGAAGTCATAATTTAAATGGGAGATATGAAAACCAATGTAGGCAGCGGAGGCAGGGGATATAGCAGGAATATTCGAACTAGGAAGCCGCAAAGAAAGCCGTGGAGAAAAAGGGATCCAATGGTGCACGGTAAATGACCAGGTAATAGCAAAAGTATGGTTGAACATTCGAGACGATTATGGACATGCTCGATCCCAGGAGGAAAAATGAAATGAAATAAAACAACAAATTAAACACGTGACCATCAAAAAAATATTCAGGAATGCAAAGGTTCACTGCAAAACCTACCCAAGTGGCGACTGCGCAAGATATCATCGCCGTGTTATATGTCAACTTAGAGTGAAGCTACGGAAAATTAAAAAGTCTAATGCAACACAATATTGACAAAAAACAAACTCCTCAGCGAGCCGTACCTGAAAGAAAAATATAAAGAGGAAATGAAAGACAAGTAAAAGCAACGGATGGGATACATAGCGGGCTTAAGGAAGTAGATAACAGACCTGTGTCTGGGCGAAGTAGAAAAGAGACAAAAGTTATTAAAAGCTACAAAGGATAGGGGGAGATGGAGATCAATGATGGCCTATGGCCTGAAATGACACGACACATAAAAGAATTTTCTAATCTAAGTGTTGTTTTTCGCTTGCACCTTTCGTTTCCGGGACACTCTTCCGCCATATAACATTCCAGGCAACTTTAATCTTTTAAAAAATGAAATGAAATGTCAATCATTATATCTGATATTTCGTTTTTAGTCAGATTCCAACAGCCATAAGAAACTTCCCTGTGAATATTCTATTAATATATTTATGGTAATTCTTCTGATGAGATTTCTGATTTAGTACCTCGATCTTGCGAATTTAAGTTCAGTTCAAGGTTGGTTGGTAGTTCTGGTCATTTTAAGATTCAAACTGCAATATGAACCCATATATTCTGTTCAAACAGTTTCTCATCTTGCACTTCTCGTTTCGGGAAATCTCTCCGGATTTCTTGCTTTCCTGTCAAATTTGATCTTCAAAAAACAGAACGCGATATCAATCATAATCTTCTGTCAACTTAATTCCTGTAATTGAATGCCACGACTCTTACTATTGTTTTCTTTTTCTCATATTATTTCATTCTAACTAACCCTTTGCGTCCTCGAGGCCTTATAGTCTAGCTTGGAGTGAAATGATTTAAAAAAAATAATATATTCATATCCTTATGTATATAAGTTGTCCAAAACAAAAATTGAAAGTTGTGGATGCCTTCCTTGAGTTAGGCGATCAGGTTTTTCGATAGATTTTCTTTATTATCTGTGATTTTCATGACTTTGTATAAACTTGTTTTTAGTTACTTGCTATTGTAAGACATTTTTTTATGTTTAAACGTTGTTTTTATAAATAAAAACATTGTAATGCTCTGTTTATAATAAACAGTATTAACAACATTTACGGCCTGAACGTCCGAGAAATTTTTATAGAAAATACGCGTACTCCGACAGAAATCGAAACTGTACCCTAAACGGAACCGTAATATGGCCTGACGTGCTTTTACCGATTGAGCCACAGGGAAGTGTTTCATTTAGCAAGGTGGATTTTCCTGTTTTTAAATTACAATTCTCCATTATTTTCTCTCATACATTCATATCTGCTCCATGCGTATCCAAATGTAGACATATGACGTCACACAGTATGAAATGGACAAATTATTTTAAGATATTTTTTTAATGTTTATACGTTCTTTTTATAGATAAAATATTGAAGATAATGCTCTGTTTATAATAAACAGTATTAGCAAATTGTTATTACTTGTTATTTTAGGTTTCTCAAGGATTCCTCAAGTGTCGGACCACCTACTTTATGTTAATTTCTCATTGTGTGTCTTTTCAATTTTCTTACCAAGTTCTTTATATATTTTGCAATTTTACGCTATTGGTTTGCATACAAAAAACATCAGGAGAACTAGTTTCAAACGGAAGAATAATAGTGATACATTTATAAATACGAAACAAAAACATTCTTGCTATGATTGAGTTTTACATTCTAATGTATTATGAATTGACTCCTCATACAAACTCCATCTATAACGTTAGATTTCATGCTGCCAATATTCTATACAGAATTTCCCTGTACATGAGACGCGCCTTTGAATTACACAATATGCAAATAATTAACAGTATTCGGGACGTTGATTTCATGAGAGGAAAGCCAAAAGTCGAATTTAGAAATGACGAGCTATTGAAATAAAGAAGTCACGAAAATAACGCTTGACACCAACTTTGAATAAATGGAATTAAGACATATAATTAAAGAAGCTTGCAGAAAATAAAGACGATATATGTATTATTTTGTGGTCTAGTAAGTTCATTAAGCTTAAGTTATTCATTTAATTATATATTCCAAGAAAAACTGACAGAGAACAGTCGTCAATATATTCGAAGTTAAAATTGAAACAAATTAAATATATTCAACATTGAATTATCACATTAAAAAACAAAACACAAAAATGGAAATGGTTTATCGTGCTAATACGTAATGTCAAAATAATTATAAAATAAAATTTGGAAAATGAAAGTGAATGTGAAGTATGATTGTTATTTATGTCAGATCACTATACGTGTGGTACCATACAATACAGTACTTGCATAAACTGGTTTCACCCCACCAGATTTTTTTTCTGGGGAGGAGTGTCGCTGGGCACCTAACAATTTAAAAATCCTTATATTAACTTCTTATTGAGTCAACGGACCTTTAGCGCAATTAGTTAAACTGCTCACCATAGCTCTGTATGCTAACAGTGAGGTGATATCACGGTATCGATGGTCGAAGGTCTTACTAACCCGAAGTAATTGGCAAAAGCGTGTCGTTTCCATCTGGCATTAACGTTCACGTATACGTATCCTGTTTGTCTTCAAGATGACGGGTTCTGGTTTGATCTGGATAATATCAGGTATTGAACTAGGATATTTTCCCTTGGAATGACATGCATAGTTATGTGATAATGTACTGACGATATTATTGCGGCTACATAGTCTTTTTTTATTTAGAGATGAAGTGATGGCATTTTCTTGTGAGCTACGTGATGGATTCAGTGACAGACAAATATTTCTAGGTATGTAGCAAAGCCACACATTATAACTAAGGTATTCAGCGATTGAAGAGATTGAGTAGAGAGAGAAAGATAGATAGACAGAGAGAGAAAGAGAGAGAGAGAGTAAGAGACGTGCTGTTCTTTTTTCCCCTTTAAACTGTATTATAAAACGCTACCTGGGTGTAAAGAGAGGTGAATTAATCCTACAATTACATTTTTAATATTTACTTCAAGAGGATTCGTGCCTTGAGCGACTGCTGGTTCTTAAATTCAGCCCAGAGCTGAAGTGGGGTTCACACATACAATCAATTTCTAAAAGATGCTGGGAAAAGTGTTGGTTGCTTGTACCGCTCTCAGTATGTACATGATAAATCAGTCTGCCCTCTACATTTACAAAACATAGTTCATGGCTAAATTAGACTACATCTGGCATATATGGGAAAGAGTAGTTAAATCTTCTCCTTTCGATCTCAAATAGAGTGCAAAAGTGTCTCCGCATCACTGTAGGTGACAAATTATTTCCCACTCTACTACCCCTTTCTCACAGTCGAAAAGTCACAAGTCTCTCATAGCTCTATTGCTATTACCAGAGAATGTATTCAGGCTAAATACATTTGTTAGTTCCACACGTTCTAACCTTTCAGTCTAAGAACCGCATATTGTAGCATACAACATTCATTACGTGCATATTCTATTTGTGTGATGTAACTTCCACTGGAGTAGCTTCCTACGGCGAAACACTGCTCTGTGGATCCGATTCTCAAGAGGGTGCTTTCCAGATCACTCCAATCTTAACGTTCTAACATTTAAGTCTGAGACCCGCATATTGTAGTAGACAACTTTCATTACCTCAATATTCTATTTGTGTGATGTACCTTCCACTAGAGTAGCTTCTTACAGCGAACCACTTCTCTGTGGATCCGACTCCCAAGAGGGTGTTTTCCGGATCATTCCAATCTTAACCTGTTCGTGTTTAGAATTAAACATTACCTTCTAAACATATGTGCATAAACTATCCCTCTTATACTGTAACCATTTATCTCGAGTGGCTTAGGGGCCTTGGATGGGGTGAATGTCATTACAAAAAATAATATTAATAATTTCTTTAAAAGTCTTCATTCACTAAAAAAAAATTATTTCTTATGTTTCGAAAATGAAATCCTTTAACAGGAAATATATAAAATAACAAATATAAAACTTTTCTCAATTATATGGCATCGGCAGTTTACATTTTCCCACCAGGCATCCTTTCCTTTGCATGTGCTTTTGCTCGTTAAATAACTTATTATCAGGTTATCCCATAAGTTCTGTCAGAATTTTAACTTTTTGTTACAATGAACGAAATTTAAAGAGTATTTTATAATGTCCAATGGAGCTGAACATTATTTTTATGTTTAGATGCATTTAAACTGATCAAATTTAATTTCATAGAACAATTAAATTAAATTTTGTTTGATTAAAACCCTGTTAACATGGAAGTACCCAAGAATCATTTGAGGCACATAATGCTTCATGAATTCAAGTAAGGATACTCACAGCCGAAGCGGCTAGAAACATTCACTCAGTTTATGGAGAGGAATGTGTGAATGAAAAAACTTGCAGAAGATATTTTGCGAAATTCAGAGGTGGCGATTTCAACCTTTGAAGATGAAAATCGAACCGGACGTCCAGTTGAGTTTGATGAAAAGCTTCTTGAAGCAGCCTTTGAAGAAAATCCTGCTTTATCAGTTGAGGAATTGGCAGTGATTCTCAGTTCATACCATACAACTGTTCAGCGTCATCGTCAACAACTTGGAAAAGTTCCTAAACTTGGAAAATGTGTGCCTCATGAATTGTCTGAAAACAACCTCAAATCCCGAGTTGACATCTGCTCTTCTCTCCATTCTCGCCAGATTGTTTCACCTTTTTGGATAGACTTGTGACTGACCACGAAAAATGGAACTTTTATCGAAATGTTAAGCGTCGTAGACAGTGGTTTGATAAACGGGAATGACCCCAGACACACCCGGGAGGGGAAATTCATGAGTAAAAGTTTCTTCTTTCAATCTGGTGGGATCGCCAAGGAATAATCCACTTTGAATTCTTACCACTTAATACAACAATTAATGCTCAAATATACTGCCACCAAGATTTGAGGGAAAAAAAGACCTGCTCTAGTGAATCCAAAGTGGTAATGTTTCATCAGGACAATGCGAGACCCCACACAGCAAGAATCACGTCACAAAATATCAAAGACTTTGGGAGAAAATTCCTCACCCACCTTATTCTCCCGATCTTGCTCCTTCAGACTACCATTTGTTTTGTAGCTTACAGAATCTTTTGGAAGTAACAGCTTTTGTAACACAGGAAGAGGTTAAAACTGACATTTGTGAGTTCTTCGAATCAAAACAAAAAGAATTTTACAGTAATGGAACTAGTAAGCTTGTTAATAGATGGAAGGAAGTCATAGATAATCAGGGAAAATACATTGTTGATTGAATCTGTAATTAAACGTAACATTTGGTCGCTTGATTTCTTTATTCAAAATTCGAACAGAATTTATGTGATGACCTGATGCATGCAAAGAGTAGGCAACGACGAATATCATGCATTTAGTGTGCAATTTCGCTGTTGATATATTTGAAAAGAACTGAATATATAAAAACCGTACATACGGGAGAATAGTTGAATAACAATATATAACGGGTCTATCTCAAACAAGGTCTAAAATAAAACTATTTCATTTATAATGGAGATAAGCCCAAGAGTAGAATAGTTCATATAGTTTCTTGTTTTCTGTATAGTCGAAAGCAATAGACAATCTGCAAGTTTTCCGATTCCGATTTTTTAGTTTCACCAATTTAAAAGTTTACTAAAATGACAAGCTTTTCTATTGAGTCGAATCATCCTCGCCTCCCCCTCATTTCCAAAGTAAAAAGACGATAGAAGAAAATGTTATAATTTTAGAAGTATTGTTACTTTGTGTAAAAGACTCCAGTGTGAGTGCTTACACAAACGTTACAATCATAACTTCTCCAAGTCAAATATCAATTATTTTCTATGCAAGTCATCCTCATGTTTTTTGTTCCTATCAAGTTCCATTGATATAATTCTGTGACACCATTTAGGGATTGTCGAAAATTCTAAATACATAAAAATTAACTCTGTCGTGGCGGCGGACTTATATTATCGGGAATAGATAACAGCCACGTGGTGTTGGCGAAAATCTAATTGACAAATTCCAGATCGGCTAGCTAAACTCCGGGACAGAATAGATAACATCCACTTGGTGCTGGCGAAAATCTAATTGACAAATTCCAGATCGGTTATCCATCCGAATCAATAAAAGGTTAGAACGTCACATTTTGGTGCCGCGACCAATACCAAGTCAGTTGGTCGTCACAAGACAGGACAACACGACTGACGCAGACAGGCGGACGTCATGTTTGGAGCGGCGACACCCAAACGAAGCAGCGAGGAGCGAGCGAAGGCTGTAGGGACGTCACAATTCATCATAGCAATTCTAAATGTACCATTCTACATCAATTGTGTCTTTAATGACATGCATTTTAACGTTTGTTCCAGATTTTCAGCATGTAACGTTGACATATTAATATTAACAAATACATATTAATATTAACGTATATATGTATTAAGCAATTTGGCGATAATTAACCGCATTATAATACAGAGATAAAATTGCCAAGACCCAATGCGGAAGAGTTTAATAAACATACGAACACTCTCTAATGAAGTTCATTGTGTAGGCTACATGCAGAATTGTTACGAGATAAATATCGCCACAATGAACCGCTGATTACAATATATTTTCAATCAAACAGAGGCACAGTTGATCAAAACCACTTCTTCCCACTTTTTGTGTCTTTCTATTCATTGTCTGTACTATCACTACACACACACATTTATATATATATATATATATATATATATATATATATATGCGGGTTTGTACATGTGTGCGCTTTTAGACGAAGGATCGATAGTGAGGAAAAAAAGTTTACGTAAAATAAACACTGCTTGGTGAATGGTTGTTTCAAGCCATAAGAAATCATCAACACACGCTGTTTATTTATACATACGTTATCAGCTACTGTTCCTGTATAAGCTTTACAATTTTTAACATTTTAAATATAAATTTCGGATATAAATTGTGTAGAAGAAACCGTCATCCTTTCACCTTTTCCGCTGCAAAGAACGTCAATCATTGAGTTCAATAGTGCATAATGAATGAAAACATTTCACAGACTCCCAAAACATTCAAATCTGTTCAGTTTATTAACCTAAAGAGAGAATATCCATTTCTAGAGAAGTGGTCGAATTTATTTATTAATCAGACATATTTTACTAATTAATGATTGATTGTCAATGGTCTGTGAAACATTTGCGTTTATAAGGTACGTCTTTAATTGACACATATATACTTTGTATAATGCATTTAAAAGCAATTATACATAATCTTACAGCCGAAAGAATATAGCTTGTCCAGATATGCCAAGCGAAGCAATACATTAAAAAAAAAGCAAAAAAAACAAAAACACATGGAATAATGTAAAAGAACATGTTGGTTTTATATACTAATGGGACTTGGGTCATATGTGAGCGTCATCAGCACATTGTTGATTTTCTCAACATTGCAACAGCTTATTCTGGATATGTAATAGAATTAAATTATCTCAAACAATTATTCTCAAGATGGATTCGCTCACATAATTTAGAGACTTGTAGCCAGGAAACGTAGGCAGGCGACAGGGCGGGAATAGAAATACGCTAGACCTGTTTTTAGCATCAGCTTCTGCAGATTGGCCTATAGCCACGGTAGAAAATGTACAACTACATAAATTTAAAATATAAACCGCTTGAAAATGGTGCCTATCTATCTATCTATCTATCTATCTATCTATCTATCTGTTTATAATTCTGTATGAACGTTTGCAGGTGTTCATTGTCTAAGGAGACAGTCTTATAGCTAATTAAAATCAACTATTTCTCTGCATATTTTTATTCGAAAAGAAAAAAATATATATATATATATATATATATATATATATATATATATAATATATATATATATATATATATATATATATATATATATATATATATATATATATATATATATATATATATATATATGTATGTATATATATACTTATAGTAACTGTCATAATAAAAAAAAAACTGTCTACAGGAAAATCTTTCTTCTTCTGAGATGTGTGCCACTATATTTGAAACGGTTTATTTGTTAACGTGTGTATATGAAAATGATTATTTGAATTGAGTATGGCAAAAAATAAAACTTTTTGTTAATACTCTAAATACTTTATGCCAATCATACCTTAGTAATAATCTATTTTCTTTCAAAATCTTCATAGATATCATTGTAGCGTATTTCCGGTGTGAACACTAAAGTAATTTGCTCAAATAACAGAGCAATGCTAATATAGGCTATTAAAATAATTGCTCTTATGTTGGCGATTTTCCTTTTTGGAGCGTGTGAATACAAAATGTATTTAAACATATAATATCTACACTAAAAGTGGTTATCATCATTGTCTCTCTAGTCTCTCTCTCTCTCTCTCTCTATATATATATATATATATATATATATATATATATATATATATAATGAAATGGACAATGTCCGAGAATTATTTTAAGATATTTTATGTTTATACAGTATTTACATAGATACAAATATTTAAGTAAATGCTCTGTTTATAACAAACAGAATTAAACAACATTTACCGGCTTGAATGTCCAAGAAATGCTCACAGAAAATATTCGTCCTCCGACAGGATTCAAACCTGTATCCTATATGGAACCGTCATTTAGCTTGACGTGCCTTTACCGGTTTGGCTACAGAGGCGCTTTCGGCTAGCAAGATCGAATTTACTGTATTTAAACTTCAATCTTCCATGAATCTCTCACGTATATTTATATCTGCTCATGGCGTATGATATGTAAACAAAGGCGTCACACATCATGAAATGGACAAAGTCCGACAATTATTATTCGACCTTAATAATATAAATCTTGGCATCCATTTTACTAAGAAGTATATCAACAAAAAGCTCCCTATGTTAGATATATTAATAACTAAGAAAAACTCAAAAATAGGAACGTACATATATTTGGGACCTACAAACTCTCAACAATATCTCCTTACATATTCCCATGAGGAACACACACATAACAATATTACCTTCAACCTTGCCAAAAGAATCTATATAATATTGTCAAGTCCGATATGAGACCAAAGACTAGAAGAGAAGGCAAATACTGATCAAGAGAAAATATAAAAGTAGAATTAACAATAGCATCAAAAAAGCAAAATAAATTAATATCCACAGATTCAGTGAAACGAATAGAAAAAAAAAAAGGAATGGCTAATAAATCAACTCAGTACCCCAGAAACATAGAAATCGACACAGACATTGAAGTAAATCTATCAATTCTGCTAAAGGACAAGAAAATGAAAAACCTATTGCAACACTACATAACTGTAAAAAGTAAACGACAAGCAAAATCAATAAAAAAAAAAGACACGGAGAAGCGCTAAACTGCAGACCACAATTAAAAAGGTGAAAAGTTGCATCTGACCCCACCTATTAGAAGGCCTCGAATTTCATTTCAAAGACGGATCGAAATTGAAAATAAATTCCCGTGCAAGTCAGGGAATTTATTTACATAATAATATGTGAAGTTAGCTACGAACATTGCATTGGTCAAATCGGCAGGGCACTCCGACAAAAACATCCTAGAAAAATAGCATTTATCCAAAATCTAGAAGAATTGGGAGAAAAGTATCAGCCAAAGAATATCTTCCCATTCTATCAATGAGTCTTAAAATTCACTGTACAAAAGCATACTAATAGAGAAACATTTTTTATCGGCATAACTCAGTTTATTGCATAAATCAGAGGCACATCTCTCACAATAGATTCTATCATCTTTTCTTCCTATAACAGACATTAAAACCAGTTAGGCCTCTTGATTTATTTCATTTATGAGCATGGGTACGTACAAAGGTAAACTTTTTCAAACTTTTTGAAAAGCTAAATGCAAAACCGGTTAAAATAACACAATTTCTTAAAACACACATATAAGTAATACAATCTTAATAATTCTCTGTAAACATACAGGTAACACAAATATTACATAAAATAGATATAAGCATTAGGTGATTTCAAATCTTATTTTCTTTATACGTCATGGTTTGTGTACAGTCATTTCCAACAATTGCATTTTTACAGAGACACATACATACATGCACACACATACGCGCGCACTTACTCACAGACAGAAGCGCGCACACACAAATAACCACCCACACGATAACAGGCACAAACACACACACACAGACATACAAATATTCCTCAACAATCAACTTTGCTAAATAATTATATAGACCACACTACAACGTTTAAAATGTAGACTAACTCTACACATTTCTGAAAACAGCTTAATTAGATCGCATTTAAATATTCAATGAGACCTACCGGACACTATTCGGAACAGACTTGTCGACATCTCTAATATAATACCATTATCCACATCCAAAAATTTTAAAAATAATGGAAGCCTTATCAATAAATACAAAAAAACAAAACTTAATAATATTAACTTTGAACATGGACACAGTATCTTGACCGTGTTTGGAAACAAAATAAATGTAAACAATTCATAAAACATACATACAACAAACCATTTCTAATGTTAACAGTTAAAATATAATCCTTGAAAATTGGTAAATGTATAGCTGAAAGCGCTTGGATAAAAAAGAACATTCGGACAGTTTTTATATAATTTATCATCCGAAAGAAAAGAGAAATCTTAGATCGCATGAGAAATTGTATAAAACACTAAATAAAAGCACCTTGTCTGACGTTTTTAATGAAATGTGCATGAAAGAAGGATTTCTGCATAAATACACAAATATATATATATATATATATATATATATATATATATATATATATTATATATAAATATATATATAAATAAAAAAGTATATATATTATGTCAAGTATAAGGCATTTTTTAAAATGATAATGATAATGCTAAACAAAATAGATTTGTTTGAAAAACGAATATGTGAATAGTGCTGACGGTGATGGAAAATGATATTCTTTAGATTAAGATCTTTGTTGAAAGATGTGAAAATGTCAAAAGAAAAATATGGTATTGAATATTACAAATAAATGATTGCAATTTAGTTGAAGTATTACACGAGAATTTATTTCTCACATGTAATTTTAAACTGCCACATATAATTAAATATCAGAAAGAAAACAGTGCAAATTGCAGAAGATGTCCGTGATATGTTCAGTAATAATTATAAAACACATGATATTCACATGGTTTCAAAGATGCAGTTTTTACCTTCGAGATTATCGGGCAACCGGACTTAAAGATCTCAGTGAAGAAGTTATTTATAAGACAATAATATTATTGGTGGGATAAATACAGTAACAGTGGTCTATTGCTTCTTCATCTGCGCTGCATCTACCCATTCCTCACTTTCAAGATGTGACGGAATTAAAATTTGTTTAGAAAAAATTATGAGCGACGCATTATTTTCAAACCTACAAACATTTTCATACCGACGAAGCGACCGCTTAGAAATTCCCTTCAGATATTTTCTATGCATGGTTACTTTGCGTACAAAACCACCGAGAGGGTTCTTCTTCAGTAAATATTTCTTAGGTCTAACTGGTGAACTCCTCTAAACAAGGTCGTAATAGACATTTACTAGCTAATCTTACGTCCAAACAATAACTTCAGTAGGAAACCTCTTCATTTTTCTGTGTCTGGACAAAAATGTCAGTTATTTTGTGAACAAATGCAATTTGGTTAACACTATTTTGCGGAAATGATACAGTGATTGAGCAAGATATTTAAGATTTCGGATTTACCAGGGCATAATCAGGAAACAATTTAATTTTATATTACGTAATATCAAAAACATTAAATTTTTAGATCATTGGCTTTAAAGAGGATAACATTAATATGATTGTTTCCAATCTGACTTGGGAATTTTTATCCCATTGATTCTTTAATAGATATCATCTAGAAAAATGAATTGTTTCTTTGTGTCCCAGATCAGAAATGAAATGGTGACTTTTGGAGTAAAATAAATAAATCAAAGAAAAATGAAACCTTTCAAAGGATCACAGTTTATTACTGCGGAATTTGTTTAGCAGGGTCCGGACATCATCGACTATGACCCAAACAAATTGATTAATGTCATTGCTGCTGTAGTAAATAACAAAAAAATGTAAGAAACTTATACCAAAGCTTTATTGCACTTTACTTTGACCACCCTTCAACTGACGGGTATTACAGGGTGCTTTATATAACACCTACATTTAAAGGGGAGGTAACTGATGATTTATCAGTGCATTCTCCCCTACGTATTTTATTCATAAAGGATAAAATCTCTTAGTTGTTCAGGCTCTTTACAGATTCTCTGGAAACACCTGGATAGTTTTTGTATTGGACTATTCTGGCCGGAAGATCTCTCATTTTGACCTCGTCCGTTACTCCGGAAATGGAAGAATCTCGTCCATCTTGATGGATGTCGCCGCTCTGAGTTTGAATGTTGATCTTCCGAATCTGGATGTA
The DNA here is from genome assembly GCA_903632075.3 of Acanthosepion pharaonis. Classification (NCBI taxonomy): domain Eukaryota; kingdom Metazoa; phylum Mollusca; class Cephalopoda; order Sepiida; family Sepiidae; genus Acanthosepion; species Acanthosepion pharaonis. The sequence continues at coordinate 475,153 of CAHIKZ030001666.1, read as the reverse complement.
CCCGATTCTGGGGCATCAGCATCGTCTGGAATCATCAGGGCCTCGGATGTTAATCGATCTGAAATGTCCGATGGAGGCACAAAGGAAGCTGTGTAATAATCCTGGGGTAATGTGTCGGGAGTGATTTCGGCATTGGTTTTCAGTGTCGAAGAGATCAAATCTCCTCGCTGGAGTGGTTTTAGAATCTGTTACATCACCATTAGGAGCCAGGTCCCTAAGAGAGACGATAGTCTGCCTTCCATCCGGGTGTCGCACGGGTGCGTATTGTGAGTTTGCTTCTCTTACTACCACCTCGTCTACTAGGGGGGTGGTGTCATATTTGGCATAGCGAATGTAGCGACTCAGTAGAACTGTGTCTGGTTGAGTGAAAGCCAAGTGAGAAGCAAAGTCCCTGCCAAATTACGTCGATGGAATCGTAGAAATCATTCGTGTGTGGTGTAATTGGTGTACGTATATAATAGCAATTTAATTGCATAGAGGGCTACTGGAAGGCGATTTTCCCAATTATTTATTGAACATTTGTGTGATGAAGCAGCCAATTGATTTGTTTTCGTAATTAGGCCGTTACATCTCTCATATTGACCGTTACCTCTGCATTCATCTAAGAATTGCCGAAGCTGCTTGGAAATGAAGGAAGCTCTTCGGTCTGAATGTATTTATGCCGGTACTCCAAAGACGGCAAATAGGGAACAAAGGCATTGTATAATTGTTTTTGCAGTCATATCTGGAGAGGGAAAAGCAAAATGAAACTGTGAATATTCGTCTACAATAGTTAGTATGTATCGGTTTCGTCTTTTGGATGATAAGGGGCATTTAAAATTTAGTATTTCAAAATGCCGTCTCGAATTTATTAGAAACACAGGCGTAAATATGTACCATTTAGGTTTTATCTCAGCACACGTCTCGGTAGGAATTTGTAACTTTCCTAACGCCCTCCACTGAAGAAGGCAAAAATCCTATTTCTTATCATGTGAACCATCCATGTTATGCGCAGCACAGTCCCTCGTGAGTTTTCTACTTGGAGTTATACTGCATATTCTTGATAGTCGTCTGCAGTCATTTTATCCTTGCCGGGCTGGTAAGTAATATCGAACGAGAAAAAAGATAGTTCAATTCTTCAACTTGTTATTTTTTCATTTGTTTATTTTACTGCTAGTTTTTGAGTTGAACATAGACGAAACAGATTTTTGGTCTGTAAGTAATGTGAAGTTGCGTACGATTAAAAAGTCTCACCAATTTCTTAAAACCTCAACTATGGAGTAAGCGTCTCTTTCAATCGCCGTATGACGTCGTTCAGATTGAGAGAAAGTCCTTGAAAAGAAGGCTACAGGGCGGTCAGCTTGACTTAATGATGCAGCAATTGCGCATCAGTTTCAATTACCAGTGGGACAGAAAGATCTATATTTGTGATTGTGGTGTCTGAACTGTCTTGCTTGAGTTTTTCAAATGCTTCTATTGCTTTGCGAGATAAGGCAAAAGGCCTTACTTGTATTAATGGACTATCTTCTCTGAGAAATAGGCGATCCATTGAGAATAGTGGATGAACATGCCCATAATTCATCGCAGTGCACTTATGTTATCTGGGACTGGCAATCTAAGCAAAGGATTTAATCTTTCTAGGTCCAGCGCCATTGGCCCGTTGCTTATTTTATTGCCTATAAAATTGATTGTATGTTGCCCCAAGAGCATTTGTCATTATTTAGTGTAAGGTTATATTTGCCTACGGCGGCCATGAATAGTCGAAGGTTTTCGTCGTGTTTCTTCTGATTATGGTCATATATAGTTACATTTTCTATATAAGCAAACGTACTTTCCAGTTTTTCATCCATTATGATTTTGCCGATTATTTTTGAAAACTCCATTAGTTATCCCATATGTTATCCTCCGGAACTGGTCCAGCCTGCCAACTGCTCCAAATGAAGCGTAGAGTCTGTTTTTTGACATAATGGCCACCAGATGCTAAGCACTTTGCAAATCTAACGTGCCGAAAATACTATATTTCGCTATTTTACATCGCATGTCGTTTATTTGTGACAACGAAAAGGCGTCCAGAAGAGTGAACCGGTTAACTGTTATTAATAAACAGTAGACAATAATCGAGAATCATCTTTTTTTTTTTGGTTTTCTGTGTTTTTTTTTTTTTATTAATACTTGTGCCCTCCATGTTGACTTGGTTGAATTATTCCTCCTAGAAACATTCATTTTATTTCGAACCCAATAAATTGTTTATCGTCATGCGAATAACTTCGGATCTTAATAGCTATTGACTTACAGTGCTTTGTCCGGATTTCCAAAAGTGAGGTTTATCTCAGTCTAACAGAATTTCTAGAGTGTTGCTGGAAATTTCATGGTCTAGTAATACCTCACAACAAAGTTCTTTCATTAACGATAACATAACATCTTTATACGAGATGGCGTTATAATGTCGGTCGGCCAAACAATTACATGTGATGACGAAGCTGCGTTCACAGTTGTTACTCTCTTGGTGGAGGGAACATAATGCAATTTGTGATTTTTTTTCTAGACTGCCTCTGATATAGTTTTCCGACCTGCCAGTGTCTAATAATGCGTTGGTGAGGAGTCCGTTTATTTTAATTTTTGTAATAGATTTTGAAAGACAATCAGGTACAAGACAAGTGTTTCAGAAAATGATAATGAAATGACAGAATGGTTAGCTTTGTAAGAGATAGTTTTAAACGAACGACATCCCTTGAGGAAATATCCTATTTTTCCACATTTATGTAAACGAGCTTTCATGGAAGGACATGAAATACGTGTGAGTTGATTTAGACCGCAGTAGTAACATGTACATTTGCATGATGCAGCAGTGACAGGTTCTGGGATCTATAAAGTTGGGACATCCTCGACAGGAGAGTAAGTCGAATCATCATAGAGAGGAGGGGTCGTCGGAACAAGTTGTTTTAGAGCGGCACCCCCAGTATCGGTTTTGAAATACAAGCTGAGCTAGTGTATATCTCGCTCGCAAATGTAAGCTTGTTCATAAGCAGATTCCTATGTAAGGGTCTTATTTTCAAGAAGGCGTTGCCTTACTGAACATTGCGAAGGTCTTTTACGACGGCGTCTAGAATATATTCTTCTTGTGACTCCAAACCGGTAATGGGACGAAAATTGCAGTCTCTTCTTAATGTCCGCAGGATCTTTAGGAAATGATCCAATATTTCGCCAGATTCCTGTCGCCGTGTAACAAGTATATGTCGAGCAAATAGTTCATTTTTGTGTCTCATGTAGGTTGTGTGTAATCTTTCTATCGCTTCTTCATAATCTTTACAGTCTACAATGATATCGTTGTTTGAATGAAACACATAGTCAGAAGAGCACAATTGTTAATAAGCCGTTTCGGGTACTCAAATTTGTAGAGTTTCAAAGAATTTCGTAAAAGTTTCGAGCCAGTGTGTCCAGAGTTTATCTGCTTCTTCGCTTTCTAAGCCATAGGTAAATCGTTATGGCCGCATATAAAGTTCCATTGCCAGTGCAATAAATTGTAGTAAAAACAGAACCAGTAAATAAACATATACCCAAGCTTTATTTCACATTACTCTGACTACTCATCTACTGAGGGATTTTACAGGGTGCTTTCATTACACCTCCAGCTTCTTAAGGGGAGGTAACTGATGATTTATCAGTACATCTGCCTCATCTATCACTTGAATGCATTATTCGTCAATTCGTCGCATTTGCTTACATCTCTCCAAATGTTAATCATTTTTCAAGTTGAAATGTAAACTTTTACTATTTAGGATTTTAGCCCTTTCTTTTAATAATGATATATTTCGAAAGGAATTATATTTATTCTTAATTTAGTAGGGTCACGTTATTTAAATTTAGTTTTAGATCTCATCTAAATGAAATATCATATATGTTTTGAATGTGATGAAAGCTACAATATTTTAACTGTTAACATATATATTTTAATAGCACTGCAGTACATGATCAATAATTGGAAACTGATTCCAATGTTAAAAAAAAAAAAACTATTTTCACAAAGTATATACGGGGCTGAAAAGTTTGCACCATCTAATTAAGCAACGAAATAAAAAGCTCTAGTGGAATCGCTTCGCGGTATGGCCAATAAATTTTCAGCACCAATCTTAATCATATAAATATACATATGTAATTAGAAAGTCAGTATAAATAAACCATTAAAAAACAACTGATGGTATTTTAAAGAAAAAATATGAATGCAGATGTCACTGCTCCTAATTAGATTGTTAATTTCATGTTGAAATTTGCAACTCATTTGGTCAATAGAAAACATTAATACTTTGACGTACATATCCATAGTAAAGAATGGAGTATCATCAGCGTTTGGTGTACTTTCAGATGAAAAATAGAAATGGTCTCCATGCTAGCAATGCGAAAATATCACAGGTGTTTTCAGTTTATTAAAAAAATAAACTTAATGATCTTTTTTCTTTCTAATAATAATTTATAAAAAAGACGATTTTTTCATTCATAATGGCAGCAATGATCTTCTTTTGGTACGTAACGGATATTATCTTCCGGAGAGTTATTTTGGAGTGTGAGGTTTAAATCTGTGCTAAAATAATATTCATGTAAGTTTTCCAAAATATTTTAACACAATTTTATTTATAATTTAATATTTATATATTTTTATTATCTCATCTCTTGTTATAATGAATAGATTTTACAATTGTGCAGACCATATTCTGTTATAAATTGTTTATTGGCAAAATGCATCGTTCATTTAAATCATATTCTAGAATGAAATATTTATAAAGAATTATCACTTTAATTTTATTGAAATTATATTGCTACATTCTTTACTTATATCTATTAAAAAGTTTTAATAATTTGAGACTTAAAATATGATACACTTTATGCTTTGTGTATATATTGGACGTGAAAGGTCAAAATTGTATACAACTTCCAGTCTCTTGCAGCTCTTAATATGTTTTTTTTTCATTTTACTGTCTCACCTAGTACTAGTTCTTCCAAAGATTTACACAGGTTATTTGTTTATTTACTCTGTCACTCTTGATTACTGTATTTCCTGTGAGCGTTAATATCTCCTACCCTGCTTCCTTATTATGTAACCTAGAATATTGTCACAGATACTATATTTTTTGTATCTGATCCCATGTATAATTGTCCTTCGTTTTTATTTTTTCACTTTGTGATAATATTAAATATCATTTCGATTTTGTTATTAAGGTTGCATTGTGTATTGCCATGATTGCTTCAAGTATCAATAATGGAATTGAACAGAGATGTATTTGGACAGAAGTAATGTTAAATGATAATGGAAGCAAATGCCATGCTTTTATGTATAATTAGAGGGTTTGTCTTGGTTTGGTTTAATTTGTTTACGGCATATTAACCTCAATGTGTTATTACCTGTCGACAAGATTTTTTAACGTTAGTAATATTTTTTTCAAAAATGTATTGCTGGTAATATTTTTTCCTTAAAAAGTCATTGCTGGTAATATTTTTACAAAAATGTATTGATTGTAGTAAAATCTATTTTTATACCTTCTTAGTTTTTTGACCCAGTTTAGGAGTTAACTTAACTGCCCCTAGCTGGGACCCTAAAAGGTGATACCAACTTGGGCACAGGTGAGCCTGGGAACACAATCAATGATGATGTGGGTCCATGCTCCTCAAAACCTCCGGATCAGAGGCCTTGCTGTTGGACATTGTTTATCGTCTTGCCCAGTATACGGATGTAGTTTATCTTCATACCCAGGACGGACATAATTAGAATAATTCAGTGAAATTTCTAGGATGCATAATGTGGAAAGGCGCTTAGAGGCATCAAAAAGAGTGACAGAAGCAAAGCAATGAGGACAGAAGGGAAAAGAATGTATCCTATCTAACTTAGTTTATATGGATTACAGAAGGGAGTGTGGAAGATATAACGAAAAGACAAAATCTGTTCAGAGATAAAAATTAGAGAATGTTTTACAAAGCCAACATTGACGCCATCATTAACGGACACGGCACATTAAAGGGAAAATAAAATGGCAACATTTTTTCCTGTCACAATATTCTTTATTGCATCAACTTCTTTTAAGGATTTTCTGTTATTTTCCATATAAATTGTTAGGAAAACAAAAAAATCTAAAAGCATCGTGTCATGTACTGATATAGACACGTGAGATCGAGATTTTCATATATATGTCAAGCATGGCGCCATACACGTTCACAATACCCTTTCTTCTGTATACAACTATTTCCTTAAATCAATGGCCAAATAAGACTTTGATCGATTAAAGCCTGTTGATCTTGGTAAATATCATTCTTCATTGAACATTGTGGACTGGTACTACACAATCACATAAAAGTACTTACCAAATTACAGTAACTACATCTTTTAATGTCTACCAACAGCAGCAACATCTACATTTGATAACGCATGTTTCTCTAAGAGAAAACAAAAGCAAATCAAGATGTTCATATTGAACATATATAGTTCATGAGAAGATTCCCCACCAATACTGCAAACAGCGATAAAAGCGACTGAACAGAAACCTGTTTTCATATAAATAACGTTTTAAGAGAAAGATTTAATAAATTTCAAACTAAATCAGTACAGGTGGCTAAATCAGTGATGTCTAAATATTTCCTTATAGGGAAACGCTTAACATTAATATTACCATTACAATATGTTATTTGATATATTTTCCAATATCTTATTGATTTCTATTTAATATATATTAAGACCCGTGCACATCATTCTGAAGATTTTGATCCCATGGAATGTGACTTCTCAATGTTTGTTTCCATTCCTAACTGAAACGCTGTATTGCTGGAGGGAACATTAAAATTAGCTGTATATATGAAACCACTGAATGGAATTTGACTTTAAAATATTGGTAAATTCGTATTTTTCTCCGCCATATTTAACTACTTTTCCGCCGAAGTATCTCAGCAGAATACAGTCAGTATCATGAAAGTTACGAATGGATTAATTATAATTATCGTGATTCACTAAACATAGAATATATAAACCTATCTATCTATCTATCGTCTATGTTTATATATATATATATATATATATATATATATATATATATATAATTATTTATTTTAAAAAATTATAACATAAATATGTTATAAAATCAATACAGAAATAGCCATTTTGTTTCAACACCTCCGGTGTCTTATCAAATGATTAAATTGAATGGTAATAAATGGTTTTAAAAGTTTCAAATTAATTAACGATCCTTTGCAAGGTTAAAACGTTGTTACAAAAGCTAGAATGACCAATCAAAGTAAGTATTATTACTTATAATTATAACTGCTCTACTCTGTATTGAGTACTCTTTCAAGAATAGTAATTGTTAGTTATTGGAATTCATTCCGTATACACCAATTATATAGTTGGGCATATATATATATATATATATATATATATATATATATATATATATATATATATATATATATATATATAATGTTTTTTCTAGATCAGTTTTCTATAATTTTTCAGTTTTTGAAATCACGCTGTAGAATATTTGCAGTGTATTATCGATGCCTATGTTATTTACATAGGCTGCTCTCTATGAAGAATAGGAAGATATCATATAAAATAATTAAAATATAGTTAGTAGAAAATCCATGTCCAACTTACACGTATCTATCTTTAATAAAAAGTATAATTTAATAAATAAGTATCCATGTATCGAAAAAGAGAAGCTTGCGGATTTTGAACAGACTACATGGACTTTGTTAAAATTGATATTATATGAACGATAAACGGGGATAGGAATATATATATCAATCCCCATCTAACAAGAAGATTTAGGGCCTCGTAACCACGACGATAACAAGACAGTGACACCGAAATGCTCTAATTACGGCTAGACAACACTGGCTTTCTTGGGAAATATATGGAATGAGCAAATGTTCAGATAAACGAGGTATTTTTTAACAGTTCTACACACTCGGTCCAGAGATGGTCATCCAACATTTCGATAAATTCAGCAGCAATTTTCCTCACTGATTCTTGGGTGCGGATCTTAATAATTTCACGGGAATGCTGAGCAGAATCAGCTGTACTGACGACATCTGACAGTTTGGAATATATATTATTTATTTGGATTTTTCTTTCATTTCCATCGCTACTTTGTGGAAACAACAGCCAAGAGTTTGCTTCCAGAGACATGGCATTCTTACCCTGTTTCTATCTTGCGTCAACACGGTAATGTTGTTCATATACCCTTGTAAACTAAGCCTGTTTGTAACCCTCTACTTCATGTGATTATTGACCATAGTACAGAGGGAATATCATTATATATATATATATATATATATATATATATATATATATATATATATATATATATATATATATATATATATATATATATATATAATTCTCTACATTTTTAAAATAGTTTCTGATATTGAACACGAAAAAATCCTGGTAATCTTCAAAACGGTAGCTATTTACGACATAATCCTAAAATTTAGTTGATAGCACGAAATATTGTCTCCGATGTTGTTTTTTTTCTTTCAAGCCAGCAAGCCGGCATTTTTATTCTCCTTTCGCTAATGCCCACTGCGTAAATCGTGTCTCCAGCGTTAGCGATCTATGGCAAATCTTCCTACCTCTCAATGCCCATGTCAATCTCTCACATCTCACTTTTGTAGAAGTCGTTGAAGTGAAAATATGGCCGTTCTTGTGCTCTATTGCTAATGACTTGTTCCCCATACAGAAGGATATTTGTTACATTTTGGCGGTGCAAATTGTAGGTTGTAAATACAGCACATCTCCTCTGTCCACCGATGTTGACGAAAGGAAAGGTAAAGTTCAATAGAGTCTGATACCGCCGTCGTCACATGAGCTTCCAGAAAGATGTTGAACATCATCTCGTAGTGATTAGAAACCCCGAGTTTATACCTCCACTGCCTTACGGCCATACCAAGTTGAGGCATGGCCGTAAGGCAGTGGAGGTATATATAGTTTTTAAAAAATAATAATTTATTTTAGCTCAGTTAATAATGTTTATTTTGTAGTATCTATTTTGTCGTTGTGAGGCATGTTGGATTCATGGATAACGGCTACGAGTGAGGAATCGTGTTCGTATTCAAATCGAATCCATTACATTCACTTACGTGCTAATGCCCCTTTGGAACGGTACGAATCCTTGTCTTCTCACCCAAGATATGGGTAAATATCAGGACAGAGTGTGTTCTATAGCCTTGGATGTTAACTGAAGTACCACATAAAGAAAAGGCAACCTACTGCTAGAAAAAACAATACATGATCGCCTAAGCTTGCATCAGACATGGCATATAATTGATTGAGGCAATTCGATTTCGTAATTGATAAGACACGATTATATTAGTCAAGAGAACGATAAAAATATTGGCAATAATATTGATGATATTATTATGTATTTGACTTTTGACTAGAAGACTTTAAAGTCGGAACCTTCGGATATGCCTATGTGCTTTTTTCAAAGATACGTGGAATAAACAAAGAAGTGGGTTTTACTCATGTAAGATTTTTGTTAGATTGCTACCTGTGGAAAGAAATATTATCTGAGTAAACCGAAATCCCTTTTTAATACGTTTAATGTGTGATTTATTTTGAAAATACAATATAACTACGGTCTATGTCTTTTTTTTTGTCGACTGTTAGCCGAAAACAATATAAGGCCATATATAACGTCATCAAGTCTAAATCATTGTTGACTGAATTGTGCGGCGAAATGTAATTGTCTTTGTTGCCTTGGGGAATGGTTTTCTATGGTTAAAGAAGAGAAGGTTTTATTATTATATATATATATATATATATATATATATATATATATATATATATATATATATAAATATATATATTAGAGGCATCAAAAATCAAAAAGAATGACAGAAGCAAGGCAATGATGACAGAAGGAAAAAGAAAGTATCCTATCTAACACCTTAGTTTATATGGATTACAGGAGGGAATGTGGAAGATATAATGAGAAGACAAAATCTGTTCAGAGACAGAAATTAGAGAATGTTTTACAGAGCCATCATTGACGCCATCATTGACGCCATCATTAACGAACACGACACATTAAAGGGAAAATAAAATGGCAACATTTTTTTCTGTCACAATATTCTTTATTGAATCAACTTCTTTTAAGGATTTTTTGTTATTTTTCTTATAACTTTCTACGAAAACAAAACAATCTAAAACCTCGTGTCATGTACTGATATATATATATATATATATATATATATATATATATATATATATATATATATATATATCATCCCCTTGACTTTTATAATCGAGGGGCGGATCCGAATACAAAAAGCACTCTCGGCAGCTATCACCAATTCTGGTACAGTCACATCTGTTTGTAAATTGTCCACCTTCAACTGTGACATGCATATTGGTCTTGCACAGGCTGTCATGCCTTGTAATGAGTATAAACCACGTCATTTTTCTTAGTTTGTCTGGTGTGATGATATTCCTGTTTTGCCATTAATTTTCAACCCTTTCCCCCACAAACCGATTGTTTTGTTTGTTCCCAATAGATAATGCCAAGGATTTTTCTCTCGTATTTATTCTCAAACGCTTGGATCCTTCCCTGTGTATCTGCCAACCGTCTCCACGTTTTACATTCATAGAGGATAATGGAAACTACCAGAGATTTGTACAGTCTGTACATTGTTTGAAACTTGACTTTATTTTTCCATATTCTTGTCAATTTGCCAACTTATTTTTATATATGTGTTTGTATGTGTGCGTGTGTGTATGTATGTGTACTCGCACGCGCGCGTCTGTGTGTGTGTGTGTGTGTGGGCGGGCGTAGATAATTCACATTTTATGTGTTCGTAGCGAGTATATTGTGATAATATGGATAACATCAGTCTATTTATTTTTAATAATAAACCTGGAAATTACGCGCCTACTAACACCTAAAGCTAGAATAAAATGTGTCTCCATCTTTTAACTTCTGAAATAGATATAACTAATAAATTGCCTTCTACTTTTTCACTTTGCTTATAGCCGGAAATAAAATGAAAATCCGTTCAAAGTGTCGTCTTTTAGGCCAGGATTTAAGATTCTGTTTAATTCGATGCTTTTCCTGTCGCCGTGAGGTAAATAAACGCAGACATCTATAAATTATATCTTCATTCTAAATATAGGAAATTATCTTATGGGAAGTGATTTTGCCTGTAGAAATGTATGGATAGTCAGAATTGAAATAATTCTTTTTAAATTCTTAAATATTAAAAATATTAATATGATCATGAAAAATCGCGAAAGAATCAGATGAAACTAACGTAATACTTCTTATATTGCTTTGATTTTCTTATTATTTTAATTTCTAATTATCTTCGGGAGACGAGGAGGATGACATTTACGACGACGGCCATGAGAAAGATGGAGAAATAGTTGCATAGATGAGAAGAAAAACATCAATATCTTTTTGACATACGCATTTTTATTGAATTCCTTAAGCATGCAGATATTACAAATACTACTCCCCGAATCACGCTAATAGTAGTTAAATTTAGGAATTCTCGATTTTCTGTGAATTTATTTTGATAAATCTTTTCCCAAGATGCTTTGCTAAATATGGCCATATTATTGTTAGGTTTATATTATTCTGTGTAAGTTTTTTTTTTATTTCTGCTACAACAATTTTGAGGTGAACCAAGACAATAGATTTTGAATGAAAATGGCCAATCTAGACACTTTTTGGAGAACATGAACGGTGATGATAAATAAATATTAAGCATACCTTAAGTATATATTTAAGAGAAAACCATATTCGTATAACAAGATTTATTGACATAATGATTTATCTTGTCACATGAACACCATTTCCACAAATAATATCAAAAAGCATGATATAATCTATCAATTTTTTTTTATCGTTGCAAGTTTGGCTACTACTGCTGCAGCTTTGATGGTCGCCTGGAAGATATTTCTCGACGTAAACATGCGTCAATCGGTATAAACATCTTTTTTAATGATTGACCAGAAACTTTCAATACGGCTGTGATCCGGATAGGCAGGCAGTCACACCATCAAATTTGAATGACAGAGACCAGAAATTCTTAAGTGACCCTGGCAGAGTGGTAGAGAGCGTTGAATGCATGGATAATAGAGTTCTTAGAAGTGACAGCGGTATGACTTCTAGCCATGGATCCAATAATTATTTAGGAAATTGTAGCAGACGGCTGCGATCGATTTACAGACTTCAGATACCATGACTGGGCCAATGTGTCTGCTTCCAATGATACCAGCCCACAACATGACTCATTTACCTTGATGTTTACGTTGTAAATATTTCTGACGCTCATCTCCGAAATAGACCAAACCATTTGACCAATCAGGTCCGTCAAGTGTCGCATTGTCTCGTCAGTGAACAGAACACAACTCATGTCCATCGTCATATATTTCCTAGCCTATTAAAACAGCAAATTCCAGTGACGGAGCATTAAAGGCGGCAGTTTCAAGCGAGCTAGCACGGAAGACATTGACACGTGGATGTAATTTTTGTTGGTTTTCGGTACCTATAGTCCAGCGCTGGGGAAAATTGCTTTGGAATTTGGTCAGGGTTTTCCAAGTTACTTTCGGAAAATATTCCTTAAATCTCTAGTTGCCTCTGTCTTGGATGTCCAACAATCTGAACGTTTTTTCGTTGGCAATGGATTCTCTCAGGACCAAACTAACCATGTCTCCATGACAAACTATCTTCTTCGTAATGACATGAAGAGAGGTGTATTTAACACTTTCCATGATTATGGCAGATTTTTCTTCATCTTGAGACATTTTCCTCGTACCATTATTCTTAGAGAAGAGAAAAGCCATTAGCTAGCTTTACCCCACATCTGTCGAATCTGAAATAATTAAATAAAGGACGTTATACATAATAATGAAAACCTGACAATGGTGTTGGTATATTATAAAAACTAGCTGGTAAATATTTTATCAAATCGATACAAAGAAAACCGAGTAATCCTAAAATTCACTGCCAAGGAATAAGCGTATTTCGCGCCATACATCGATGTCATTATATTTTTGAAAATAAGTATTATCATCATGTTTAAATTCTCAATAATGTTTGACTAATAATTATTAAATTAAGAGCATTCAGAAAAAAAATCATTATACATTGACTCAAATAAGTCTACTTATATTTAAATATTTAAATTTTTTTATAATAAATTTATATATATATATATATATACATATATACATATATATATATATATATATATATATATATATATATATATATATATATATATATATATATATATATATATATATATATATATATATATATACTTCTCGTATATGCAACGGGGAGTGAATTCCTAATAAGAGTTTGAATATTATATAATTTTTATATAAATAATCTTATAATATATATATATATATATATATATATATATATATATATATATATATATATATATATATGTATGTATATTAACTGAATTTATCATTATAAAATTTTAATGATTTCAGCATTTCGCTAATATCAAATATATTGTTTTAGAATTAGTAGGTACATTGCAAAATAACATATCTAATATGAAGCATAAACAATCACGTCCTTACACCAGCCATATATATATATATATATATATATATATATATATATATATATATATATATATATATATATATATATATATTACCATATATTTCTGGTTTGTCTCGTGTCGAAACTTTGTGAAATTGAGCCATATATCGATCATAATATAAAACCACTCTAAATACATTTATTAACACATGGCGAATTATTAACAGAGACTATCTCTATAAACTAGAACACACACAACAATGAAACGCAAAAAATACTCAATCCTATTGTTCGTCAAACGAAACTAATCGCATTTAACAGTATGTCGTTCTTAAATTCTATTAAATAGGATTAATGATGTGGAGGTGCATGCCGTTTTTCAGCATTCCTTCTACAAGACGGAGAAAATATTTATGATTAATGATGTTTTATTGCTTCGTTTGCGAATAATCTATGTGGCAAGAAATACGAATGCAATTCCATTCGAATTATTCTGGTTGAACTAAGTGAAAACAGTTTCATCTGGGTTGCACGAAATCTGCTAGAATTTGTCAATTTCACCTCATTAACCCATGGTTTTGGTGCTGCCACTGAATCATAGATGAACCTGAGCTTTATTTCATTTTATGACGCCTACTATAATGAATACCCTATTATAGTGGATGTGCATTTATCTAGTATGTTCCTGAAAAAACCTTTATAAAAAAAATATATAAATGAAGTGATTTCGCGTTTGAACTTTTCATGCAATTTCTGGTTGAAATCACTTTTACACTTGCTATTTAATCTATATCTTCAAAGGAAAAAAGCAACGATGTTTTCCTTGATTCCATTTTTTGTAAAAATAAACTTTAGGTAAACTGCATATATGTGGAAATATTATGTAAAATGAACATATATATTGGTTTCACGCCTAGAAAGGAAGCATGGTCTTATAAAATAAAACACGGAAAAGATTTTTTTTTTTTTTTTTTTGGCTGATTCATAAGTAATTTTTTTTTTGGCGGGTCCAAATTTATTGTCGATTGTATCAATATGACTACCAATCAGATGTGGCAAATAAATACATATATTGTACATTATTATACATTTCATTTACACGAAATTTTCAAGGTACACATTGTATTAAAATAAATAGTTCGTCCTCCCCAATGACAATTTTATGTTACAGAGAATGAATATAATATGCAATAAAATGCAACTCGTTTGGTCCGATTCCCACCACTACACCAAAAGTTACCGATGATCTGCTTCATAATTTATTCCAATTAATAAAATCCAATTTTACTTTATTTTTTTAAGGATAAACCAGGTAATACAAAACAGAAATTATTTGTGGCAAAACGTAATATTTTGGGAGACAAATCATTCAAATCAGAATACATAACGTATCAATTACAATTCTTCCCCATATTTTGTAATAAAGTAATCTGATCTCACTCATATTTGCCGAGTTGGCGATATTTTTGGATAGATTGGACAGCTAATGAAGTTAATTGTGTCCTGATCCGTAAATATCCCAGTAAACAAAGGGAAAAATATGTGAATGAACAGATACCACGTGACACTGCACAGACAACTTATTATCTACGTTTATCGATGTGTGATTCTGTTAGAGACGTAAATTCTCCGATGTCATGTACCATTCAGGCAACGATTCAAAACAAAAATATATTTTGCTACCGGAAGAAAAGCATTCCGAGAAAATATGCTAGACCAGGTATTTTAGATTGAAGTCGTTATATGAAGTCTTCAAAATTTAGAGATTTGTGGCCCTTCGTCCCTTATTGAATATGCCCATATCAGTGAACATGGCGATGAGTTTTTCATGATCACCGGTATGTGAGTATAGAAATATGTTTACACTTGTGTATCTGAGGTTCATCTTATTTTCAAACTGGTTTTCTGTTGCGACAACCACTACATCGCAGCAGTTTGTTCAAGGTACACATACTAATTTATATGTCCTCATCTTCAATCCAAGGATGCTAACGAACTTGAACAGAGGCAAAGTGTGTCTACTCCAGAAGTTTTGATATTTACCCAGCCTTTAAATTTTATTGTAACATGCCAAGGAACACGTCTTGGAAATGTTGCCTTTGGCACAAATTCTAATGCATCTAACACAATAGGTCTGAGGAAACTGTCGGTAATGAGAAAAGAACTCGACGGATAGAAAAGATCTGTTGCTTTTATATAACTCTAAATTTTCGGCAGTGGACAATCTTTAGTGATATCTATATGACGAGTTAGGAATGTAATATGGACACCTTTATATATATATATATATATATATATATATATATATATATATATATATATATATATATATATATATATATATATATAATATATATAAATGAAAAAACGAATAGGTAAAATTCAAAATTCATAACTTTAAATATAAATGAGTCCTCAATACAAAGTACCGCTGTCTAAATAATTTTGAAGATTAAAAGATGGTAATAAGACTCCTAAGGGGAAATGGAAAATTTATTAAACAAGGGCATATATATCTCTACACGAACCCTGATTTTTAGCTTACATGAAAATTTGGAAATTATGAAATTAAATAAAATATTCCTTACTAAACTAAAGATATGGATTAAAAGTATATTGTATACATAGTTTGTCTTTTACATTACAATTTAGTTAAACTTACGAATTTGCTTTTTCTTTTATTTTTGTTGTATTGCGGTTCAGCCTATATGGTATATCTTTCTATTTGTACGATTAATTTGGATTTATTAATTTTCTTAGTATTATGAGTAACATATTTTACGGATGTATTTGTATTTGGTTGGTACTTATGTCATTTTACATTGATTGGTTATTGTTATTAACATGTTATATGAAGAACTTTTTATTCAACAGCTACATATTAATTTACCAAAAAAATTCTATACATTCAAATTATTTACTATTTTCAAAAAGAAGTTATTTATTTATCAACTATAAAAAAAAGATTTATGGAAGAAATTCACAAAGCATACAACTTCATTAGCATTTTGCTAAATTGCCTCACTCCACCATTTATATTTATTTGGGAATGGCAATGTTTTCTTTGTATAATTAATGTAACCATTGGCATAAGGTTTAGTATATTGTCTTACTATCATCAGGTTTCAATCTATGGGTCATGACCCATTTATAAAAAAATATTATTACTGTTGCTTCTTCGCTGAGCTTAACTTTCACGTATGCCATATTTGTTTGGTAACAGAACACACACGTTATAACCACCACTTTTTTAAACATATTTTCGTAAAAAAAAAGAGGTTGCATTTCGATTTTAAAACTAAAAAAAAATATTTCAGTAATCATTAATTTAAATCGCCTGATGAGATGCATTGATACGCGTCGAAATACGACTGCAGTTGCGTAGCAATTTTGGCATATTTTCAGTGTAATGTCCGAAAATAACACACACACACACACACACACATATATATATATATATATATATATATATATATATATATATATATATATATATAAATATATATATATATATATGTTCCATAATCGACACTTCAGCTCAGTCATCAGACATTTTTATTCCACATCTGCTAAAATACATTTTAAAAAAATATCGTGACTGTGGTGTCTATGTTATTGACTGCTATGTTGGTCATGCGCAAAAATCTGTCTCAAGTTTCCATATTCCAACCTTTCCTCCATTATTTGGTATCTATTGGACATTAATTCAAGAATCATTTGCTTCGTTTTTTTTTCCGTTTCTGCAACATATGCCTTCAATTCGCCATAATGTATTTCGTTATTTTATTTCTCTAAGATATATATGTATATCTGTTGTTTCTAACATGTTATCCGCTTCCAATCACTCCGTGATATTCCTGTTAACTTTCTTTCTCATTCAATCACTGCGGTTTTCTAAGTTGCTTTGCAAGTGACCGTGTTAGTTTTCTTGAACGTGCTTCCTTGTTTGCTTTATAAATTCATCCTACACTTCATATCTTACTCTGATAGATAAGTTGCTTCTTCTGGAAATTTAGCCATTTTATTTTCCTTTTCATTTTTATGTTTTTACCTGAAACATTAGATGTTGAAATCTTGATATTTCTAATGGAGCGATGTCTCAACATAACCGAGGTGTGATTCTCCAGCAGGATTATGAGAATACCCTGAACTTGGTCAGTGAGCAATGCGGAAGTTTCCAGATTAATTGTAACAGATAGGCATTTATTTTTAGAAATATGAGAAATTTATAGGGCGTATATTGCAGGTAAAGGCTTCTCAGAATTTATCACTAACAAGACCTGTTGACTGAAGAAGCAGAGGCATTAACGACGTTTATTAAATATAAATGGATAACAGAAAATACATGGATTTGATTTGATTTAACTGATAGGTTCTTTATGGTTTATCAACATTTATTTCCATTCATTTAAAGCCAGAATATATTTCTTTTATTTTAATTAATTCATTCCTGCAGAGAGAAGTGATAGATTCATAACTTTCCCAGGGCTATTTAAGCGTAAGTGGATAAAACTAACCTTTGGGCACTTCGACATGTTGTAATGGTTAGAAAGCTTGTCTCTCTAGGTCAGTTACGCCTGAATAGTGAGTTCGATTTCCACTGCTTGCCTCTTAGTCTCGGCCTTGTGCCACATCTAATCTACGCTAAGAAAATCTATTTGGGCACCTACAGTTGGTGTAATGGTTAGCAAACATATCTCGCTTGAACAATTAAGATGGAGTAGTGAGTTCAATACTCATTGGGTGCCCCCTACTGGCATTGAAACTCGGTGATCCGATTAAAATTCCGAGCTATTTTGCATTGTACCACAGGAATATACATGATTAGAACACACGATATTCCCGAGCGGTCAACCATATTACCACTTTCGAATTCAATAACCTTAAAGTATTCAGTGCTGCGACGCTATCGGACCGTAAGCCCCTCAAAATGAAGGGTTGTTGAGATGGCAAACATTGTCAAGAGAGAATAATTAAAAGTTGTAATGAATCATGTCAGCATATTTGACTTTCTATTACAGTTAGACAATATTGTTCATCTTAATTCAATTTTCCTATTGATATTCGATTTTTGTGTCATTTAATATTTGACGTAATTTAAATGATTTTGATATTTTTAAGTTATCGTAATGCAAATAATTTTTCAAATATTCAGTATATATTACTAATATTCCCCTAAAAATTTCAGCAAGTCAGTTTCGAAAAATTCTTTAAAAAATTAACATAAAGGCATATATCTGTCTAACCATTATTTGCCAGCACTTGGAAAGTTCTTATGCAATTATCGCTGATATTCTCAATATATAACGAATAGCATGACTATTCAACTGGTTGGCATTTATCACGTTTGCCACGATACAGCAAACATTGGAATAAAATAAAAACTATGCTTAAAAGATGGGAGCTTGAAACATATCATCAGCATCAGATTTTGGCAGCTTTGAAAGCAACTTATATTTATTTAAAACGCAATAATTAATAAGGATGATCATAGAGCAACATTTTGAATTAATGAAAAGCGCAAATATACGCAGAGGATAATGTCAGCAAACATACATCAGCTTCTATGCATCCGTCACAATATTAATACATTTATATCAATATATATATATATATATATATATATATATATATATATATATATATATATATATTATAAAATTTATGTATAAATGGATAGGCTGTAATGTAAATATATAGGTTGATGTATACTTGGATGTGTATCAACACCGGAATTATGAGTAGCCGCGTTATATTTAATATAGTTTTCCTATACGCCAATGAAACCCGTTGGTCCAGTGGATATGACGCTTGCGTCGTATCCTTACGGTCCGTGTTCGCTTCTCGGCTATATATGTGCACTGCCTTTGTGTCCCAAAAAAGATGAAACATTTTTTCGATACTTTCGGCATTCTGTTGAGGATTCTTGTTCTAGATTTAATGTATAATAATAAGAAATTATTAATTTCTCCAAAATTTGTATAAATTATGAACATGTATATAATGTGTTTGCTTGTGTGTCAGAGGGAATATGTCAAAACCAATATATTTTTGTATCTGTCTATATTTCTTAGATGAGTTATTATGTACATTATTTACATTATTCGGACTATTGATTTCAGATTTGTCGCCATATTTATTACAAAGTTTCGGCTGTGGTACGCTCTGGTCTTTTTCAGGTTATCAGACAAAATACAAAAGCTGTGCCTTTTATATGGAGAGACAAGGGAGATCAACGCCATAAGTGAGATCAGGTTGAGATCATAGACATAGAACACCATTAGAAAATTCGCAAACTTAAGGAATCAGCACGTATGCTAGGCAACAAAAATTTCCTGAGCCGACTAAGCATAGAAATTAATACAATATGGGAAGGACTAATAAGGAGTGCCAGATAAAATCGATAATAACAAAGAAAATTGCAATATGAGGTCTGGTAAAAACATGAATGGTAACAGCAAGAATTGCAATATGGGCAATGGTAAAAAACGGTTGCTGAAGACATTAATTCTATAATACCCAGAAATTCGTATATAGATTTCCTCAAGGACACATGTAACTGTGGATAAAGATGAGGGATAGATCCAGTGACAGGATCCAATGAGTTTGAATTCGATCCATGGTTAAAGTAGTGGATGAATTGGAGAGGGGCATCAACAGGAGATACCTGATAACTGACATCCATTAAACATGGAACTAGACCCCAGTGAGCAAAATAAAGTGTTCAGATCGACATCCCAACTACATGAAGAAGGCCGGAGAGGAAGAGTAAGCGTTGTAATAAATATGGCGACAAAGATGAGTACAATTGTCCGAATAATGTAAAATGTGCAGTATATGTTTATTATCTTGTCAACATTTCATACCATAAGGACATCGGCAAATCAATAGAAAATATAGAATAAATATAATTTCCATTTACACAGACACACACAGACACACACAGATACACACACATACATATATATATATATATATATATGTGTGTGTGTGTATGTGTGTGTGTGTGTGTGTGTGTGTGTGTTTCGTTTTTGTTTTATTATGCATAGTCATTTTGAACTTACATCCTTTTGAATAAAAAATTTATTAAGAATTTCATTTCTTTATAGACTATAAGCAATTATTCCAGTAGAGGTATTTCTTACTAATTATTTATATTTTCGAATCTTTATGAAATAAGTTCTTCATATTTGTTCGAGATGTGCTTCCGATTTTGATGTTTAAAATTTATGTACATATGTACAACATTCTTCTTTCGAGGTTAGCATTCAGGAAAACGATACTTCTAGCGATTTCAACAGTTTTCGATATACATTAAATTCTCATTTATTATTGAATCTAATTAATTAAATATAAGTAAAATGAAGTTAATTATTACTTTTACAGTCTACATATCTCATTGAGTTATACACAGATATTTATATTTAGTTGTATTGTACGCCATGATTTACCCTATTTTTTTTTTAAATGATAAGTTTTTTATGATAATGAGTTTTCGTTGTGGTTCTTTTTGTTCTTATGATATACTTAAAGACGAAAAAATAAAAATGATATAAGAATATTAAGCAGCTTGATGGTTTTCAAATATTCCATTTTAGTAAGTTGCATATACTATTTGAGTTATTTTATCATATATATATATATATATATATATATATATATATATATATAAAATAATTAAAATAATTATATATATATATATGTATATGTGTGTGTGTGTGTGTGTGTGTGTGTGTGTGGCACCATTTACGAGGCAAAGAAAGAAAAGAAAGAAAGGAAGGCAGAAAGAAAGGCGAGACGAATCGTGGGTGATAAAACAGCCACACACATGGCCTAAGAGACAATGAAAATATTGATAAGTAACAAATGAAAAAGGGTGTCATTACAATGACAGGGAATTTCTGAGTAAAAAAAAAGGGAAAGAAAGAAGGAATCAGATGTGTTTTGATAACGGATAACGGCTGACGTTAACAAAAGCCAGGGCCAAAAAAACGAAAATACTATTTCGATAACAGGCCACTAAAAAAGGACTTTGGATAGATATGAAAATTAAATCCCACAAAGGAGTCTCACTGACCGAATTCTTTTCGACGAAACAACTTTGGCCTGCGATAATAAAATTATGTTATCAGGAATATGTACCGAAGGAAAATGAATGGGGACCCAGAAGTGTTTTTTCTTTCTTCCTTGGAGGCGACAGACTGACTGAAAACTTTGGGGATATTTCTTTTTTGAGGCCATGTTAAGAAAACCACCCATCTTGATAAATTAGCGATAAAATACCTGACAAACACCACGTGTAAAACAAGAGTTGTCATATTGTCCGTTTGCGACTAGAAAATGATAACGGCGATTTGAAAGGAAGAAAAGGGAAAGAGAAGAGATAATTAATTTTTTTAGTTAAGCAAGATATTTTTTCCCCGAAACAAAGCCGCGGATTGTTCACGCCCGAATAAGACATCATTGGTCAAGTGGTGATCACGTGACGCACGAAGGAGGAGGAAAGATACCCGACCAAGACCTCATTGGCCGAGAATGATCACGTGACGCAAGAAGAAGGCTGTCGACGCCCCATCCAGAGTATAAGTATGAGAAGCTGCTACGAAGAAGTGGGAGGGCAGTTCACGCCCTCAGAGGTATGGTGAGAAAGTGGGAGTGAGGAAAAGTTCCCAAAATGGAAAAGAGGAAAATCCCTAACCAGAAATAAAAGAGGGTGGATATGTATTTAGAATTATCGAGGAACCCCCGACGCCAACAGACCCAACCCGGTTTTGGTCGGCGTCAATAAAAAGTTGAAAGTTCCAACAGGCAGAAATCAGTTCGGGCTCGAGTTTCCAGAGTTGAGTTCCCAGAGTCAGTCTCCATTTGAAACCGCCTCGCAGTTCAGCTGACCAAGATTCACGCAAATTCCGGATTCCTCTTCAACCCAAAAACAATTATTTTGAAGAGCGACTTAGAACCAGACCACCACAATAATAAGTTTTTTCGACTTTCGTCCAAAGACACACCGAAACACCAAATTTCTTAGAGAGCAAACAACTTGAAGCGTTAAAACTTGCCTAGCGGAAAACAACGTGTCACAATCCACAGAACGGGTCGGGAGATAGATGCAGTCCTATGTATCGAACAACTAGACATAAAGTTTGTTACCTTTTTTTTTGATACTTTGAACTTTTGAGTTTTCATTTTATTTTTTATTTTATGCATATTTGTGTAGTATCACCCCCGTTGAACTCAGTTTGCATTACGGCCCCAACCACTGTTTGATCTCGTCTGCCTAAGATCAATTCACAACGTGGGTAGGCAGACTGGAGATCAATGCAGTTACTTTGGTAACCAGGCGTTGGAAGCGAGTTGGGAACGACGAGGCTGATATCAAATCTAACCAGATTCCCACCCGAATCACCAAAAGGTTAGAACGTCAAATTTGGGTGCCGCGACCGATACCAAGCCAGTTGGTCGTCACAGGACGAGACAACACGACTGACGCGACAGGCGGACGTCACGTTTGGAGCAGCGACATCCGGACGGAGCAGCAAGGAGCGAATAGCTGGCGCCGCGGCGAGGACGTCACAATTGGTGCTGTTTGGGGACGTCACAACTGGTGCCGTGGTAGATCAGGATAGAACGTCACAGTTGGCGCTGCGACCGGGGGACGACGTCACATCCAGAGTGACAGATTAAATGTTTGTAGATAATCGGAAGAGTTGTAGTAGTCACAGTGAGCGATCACGTAGCCTCAGTAAGAAGTCATACAGTGATACTTCAATACCAAAGACCCGTATATATATCTAGCTACTAACACGTATTCCTGGAACTACTAATCTGCTTTACCTGTTTGTATTATTACGTAAATACATTATTTTCATATATTCATTTCTGGCGTTTGTTATTTATTGTTACCGGATTTCATCCCGGAATACACAACAATATATATAAACAAATACAAATGTTAAAAGCAGATATCTGAAAGAGCGAAAATTATTTACCATGGTAGACAGGCATGCACGGACCTCCAAAATATATTTATGATATTTTAATTTACGCATAACATATCCATAGATATGCAACTCCTGAAGATTATCTCAGATATGATGGAAACTGCCAGGGAAGATAAAAATATTTGCAAAAACAATTTGGATTTCCTGCAGCCATCATAATACTTCTATATTATTTAACCAAACATGCTTGAATGAAAATATGAAGCATGCATATATATATATATATATATATATATATATATATATACAAGTATATAATTGGTATATACGGAATGAATTCCAATAACCAAAAATTACTATTCTTAAAAGAGTGCTCAATACAAATAGAGCAGATATAATTATTATTTATAAAAAAAATATAACATAAATATGTTATAAAATCACTACAAAAACAGCCATTTTCTTTCAAAACCCTCGGTGTCTTATCAGGTGATGATGTTGAAGATAAAGCAAAATAAGTTTTTATTTTATCTTCAACATAAAACAAAATAAGGTTTTATTTTATCTTCAAAGTCATCACTTGATAAGACACCGATGCTTTTGAAACAAAATGGCTATTTTGTAGTGATTTTATAACATATTTATGTTATAATTTTTTTATGAATAATAAATAATAATATATATATATATATATATATATATATATAATTCTCAGAATTGTGTTTATATATATATATGTGTGTGTGTGTTTGTGTTGTGTGGATGTTGTTTATGTGTTTCCATGTGTGTGTTTGTTAGTTTTATGCATTTAAAATGTTTTCATCTATGAAATTTTTTTCTTGGATAGATAATTCGTATGTGCCGATTTTGTGTCCAAATTGTTGGCGACATGGATCTCCACTGCTTGTTGTCCATTTTGTTCCCAACACGGTTTTACTATTTATTATCTGTTCTTGGATATATATCTTTCATTAAATCTTTGATGAAAACAAACACTTTAAATTATTCCATTTATATTATCTATATCCATAATTCTCAAAAGGTTCTTGGGTATGTGTGTGTGTGTGTGTGTGTGTGTGTGTGATCGGATGTTGTTTATGTGTGATCGGATGTATGCGTTTCCACAGTTTTCATCCGATTTCGACGAAATAGATTTTTTGATAGATAATTCTTCAGCGCATGTTTTGTATTTAATTTACACATTACTCTACCCTTGGCCAAGCTTCAAACTCTCTTAAGTATGGATATGTTTTTCGTTACATAAACTATGACAGTTTTAAGGTTTTGCTTTCATTTCCGTTTAGAGCCGTCCCCAATTTATTTTTTTAATGTCCTGTCAGTATTTGCATTGCATTCGCCGTAGTAATAAGTAGGCTTGCTTTTTAATTATTGAACATTTATTTTTGCAACATTTCATAAAGCTATTCGAGCTAAGTTTTTCCTGTAACATTAAAGTGTCCTTTTCTTGTATTTGCCCACGCATTCCATTTGACAATTCATACTTGCCTTTAACATACCAACAAAGAAACCAAAACGCTGAAGCCAGGTCCGTCATGCGAATAGCAGATAACAAATTGTCTTTAAAACATTCAGTTTGCTTGTTTCAAAATGCCTCTCGGAATGCTACAATCAGTTCCACTGAGTCTGAAGATCAACGAAACTATCGGCTTTATAGAGAGCATAATTGAAAAGCCTCTGTGCGCGAGGCTCATAAGGATGATCAAAGGTTTCAATGGCTGAGGAGAGACGCCTCTTCAACTGCTGCTCTGTGTGAGGCAACAACTGCTGATCAAAGGCTTCAAGGGCTGAGGAGAAACGCCTCTTCAACTGCTTGTGTGCGTGAGGCTGAAACAAGTTGAAGAACGCAAAATCGGCACTTTTCAGAGACCCTCCTTCAAATTCTTAACACCCTATTTGTGGAAGTGCTTCAGTTACATACAATTTTTGTTACTCATATTGATTTTCAGGTGGGCTGACTTCAAACGTAAACTGTTCTAATTGAACGGTAAAAATTTAAGTAATGAAAGACCCATGTCGAAAACGGGTTAAACTGCTAGTATATATATATATATATATATATATATATATATATATATATATTTGTTCGAAATCATCGACAGGGGGATATTCAAGAATGTTGCTTACTGCTCTTAACAGGGATAAAATTTCTGAAATAATTGTAGAATTTAAAAGATGGTGGAGCTTAAAAGAGTTTGCATATATATATATATATATATATATATATATATATATATATATATATATACATTATTAGGAGGATTTGATAATTATATTCAAGAAATCGAACGAGTCTGAAAAAAACTCAACAGAATGCAGAAATCATTGGACGTCCGTTTCGTCCTATATTTGGGACTCATCAGCAGTGTGCATCTTCTACCGATAATTGAAACCCTGACAGTTAGGTTACCATGCAATCGTCATACCAGCGAGTCAATTTAGCGCTTGAAAATATATATTCACCTGAACACTGTTGAGTGATAAGCTAATTGTATAAACAACAACCACCTGCGCTAATGCAAAACTCTTCAGTAAAATTACTGATTGGCATTTGTTTGCATTCGTAAAACAACTCGCTAGATTCAGTTGTGTCACTCTGCCAAATGGAGATATCTCAGCGTTTGAAGCTCTGACTGACACTAAATCGGTTGTGTTTCAAACCTAAATTGAGGTATTCGTTTGTCTAGCCGCACTGTAAAACATTGGTACAGCGAAACAGTACAGTCTACGAATGACATAATATGTATGTATATATATATATATATATATGTGTATATGTGTGTGTGTGTGTGTGTGTGTGTGTGTGTGTGTGTATGTGTGTGTGTATCGGGAAATGGTGATGCAAACTTTCTTAAGCAGCCCCATCTTTTAAATTGTACAATTATGTCAAAGATTTATCTCTGTTAAGAGCAGTAAGCAACATTCCTGAGTATCCCCGTGTCGCTGATTCCGAACAAAGATAGATTGTTTTATATTGATAGGTTATTTTATCTTTGGCAAAAACAGAAATCGAAGTGAACATTATATATAGATTATAGGTCCATGTGATGAGATGAATTTTTAATAATCTCTGCACCAAACGAGAATGAATAAAAATCGATATATCTGCAAATAATTAGAAACGTGTTGGAAAGCATGTGTCATCAAAATATTGTCAAATTCAAACAATGTCATTATTAGGGTACGTTAAAAGAAATATAAAAAAATATGTTTTATGGATATTCCGGTGTAAGCTGTGTGGGCTTCTCGGACGCGCAGGTTTGAAAATCAAATCAAATTAACGCGAATAACCTCGTCAAACCCTCTTTGATTCATAGACATGTTCGCCACCAGCTACCAGCAGAGAGAAAGGGAATAGAAAGGAGAGAGAAAAGAGAGAGAGAGAGAGAGAGAGAGAGAGAGAGAGAGACGATACTAATTCAGATGCAAAAGGGTGCCTACTAAAACGTGCCTTGTCACGACAGGTCTTTGGCGACCATAGCTTTCCAAAATTGTCTTTGTGTTATCTCTTCTAAACCTTACTCTGCCTTCCATTTACTTTAACTCACAGATTATTTTGCGCGTTTTCCCCTACCCCTCTTGCGTTCAATCTGTCCAGTGAGTTTTTTCAAGCCTTCTTTCCTCATTGTAGGTCATAGAAAATTCAAACCGATATTGCTGATATTAATTATGCCCTTTTTGTTTCCATTTTACATAAAACTTCATTGTTGTTCATATAGTCGGTCTATATTCTGCTCAGCATAATTCGTTATAATCACATTTCTGTTGATTCAAGTTTTGTCTTCAGCTTTGTTGAGATTATTTATCTTTCAGGAGAACTGATATTTTAATATCAATTCAGTACTCTTTGCTTTCTTTCTAATGAAAGAAATAGTGTTTCTTGATATATTGCTTACTTAACATTTGAAGGCATATTTTGCTATCCCAATGAGCGTTCAATATCCCAGTTTTTAAAGATTTTTGGGAGAGGGGGGTTGTATTATTTTTATCTTTTTGGTATCTCGAAATTGTAATTTGTAATTTGCGCTGTTGGGCTAATAATCATTTATTAAAATTTCTAGAAATTAAGGGTTATTCAATTCCTATTGCTTTCCTTTAATAACTTCTGTAGGATTTCTTGTTGATGTATTCCCGTGTCTGATATCTGCATATCTTATGTTGTTAACATTATGACGTTTTGTAAGGAATCCTGGTAGGACTTCTATTACTCTAGAATAAGTCAGGTGAAGAAACACGGCATTGTCTTATACCCCTTTCTATATTTGTATTATTTTCTTAACATTAAATATTATTATTACACCGTTTCGTCTGCTGGCCCTTCCAGCCTTCACCAGGTTCTTGCCGATCCTGGCACTCTTCAGAATTTAAGAACTGAAACATTTATGTCTCATTCAGTTTTCAATGTCCACGAGCATGTATTCTGTATTGTTTTATATTTCTTAAAGATCAGGTTTTTTGCATCTTGTTTGCGAAGAGGAAAAGACTTCGTTACTCGTTACAGTGAGTTAACTCACACTTATGTCCCCAAATTGCTATATACAGGGTAAGTAAGCTAATACCTGAAAGCGCTGATACCTGAATTGTTAAATACGAAAATAATTTAACCAAGTATGTCATGTAGTTTGTCATAATTTCCTATTTATTAAACCACCTAACAAAAGCTCCCAATTTTTCCAAACACATGTACAACGCAGAATTTCAGGAAAAATAAATTGTTCTTCGAAAAGTAAGAAGTAAGATTTAATGGTGAATATAAATACATAGAAATAACAGCGTACATGTGTCGATGAAAACGACAGTGGGAATTTATTAATTACTTTAGTTTTATACTGTTTATAAAAAGTAATATTAAAGCAAGCTGACAAATAAAATAAACCAGACTACACGCCATGTTGCAGTGTATATGGAATCGTCAAACAAGTGAACACTACTTGGGGAAAATGCAGAAATTTTCGTCGATCTTCATAACACTTATATATATAAAAAAACTTCTGTTGAGAAATCTTATATAAATGTATTCTTATATGGAAAAATAGGAACGGAATTATTTACTTATGATTTTTTTATTTACGACTGTTTACACTTGTCCGAACTTGCACTAAATTAAATCAATTGAAATGTTCATAGACAAATATAGGCTTGAATCTGAGAATTCTGCCCAAAGTTACATGATTAATAGATTTGAATATGACTTTTGGTATTTGCTCATTAAATATAGACATTATTTATGGAAAATTCAATTTGAAAATAAATTTATTGAAACATATTTTACGCACCTCGTCCTTATTCAATTCTGTGATTTTTAATAAATATCCATTCAAACATAAAGGTATTTATGTTGTAAAAATACCAATACCTAAATATTTTCAATCAAATATATGTTTTAAATTAAAAAGATCGATTTTCATACAGTGAATCAGAAAGTGCAGAGTTGACATGTAAATAATAGAATTCATTAGTTTTATATCATAATATGTAGGTTAGAATAACTATATTTCTGAGAAGAGGTGCTATAAATATTTATACTATTTACATTGTTAGGACTGTTGCCCTCATCTCTGTTGTCATATTCACGAATTTCAGCTGTTGTACGCTCCGAACTTAGTCAGGTGATATAAGGTGAAATATCGAATCCTTTATTTCGAGCCATTTATTTTGTCCACCGTGGAATATTTTTCTAGTCTCACGTGTCATACCTTTTATTCTGGCTTTAGTGTACCGTAGTGTCCCGAAGGATAGAAGAGTCGGTTGAAGTAATCCTTATGCGATGTGAATAAGAGTTGCGGGTTCGATAACAGTCCAGAGAAGCGATGATCAAATAGTTGGGGAGATGAGTTATTAAAGGAAAATAACTGATGTGGAGCTAGAATAATCTACCCAGTATACAAATTAAGGGGTTTGAAATTCCAACGTATATCTCCTAAAGAAGGCCGGTGCGTATAACAACCGAAACGCCGTGAATATGTAAATAAGTTAAGGAGAACAGTCCGAAAGTGTAAATAGAAGAATCACTGCATGCAAATCTTGAATGTTCTGCAGAGTCTGCTTCATGTGATATACGCTTTCCTTTCTCCAAATAATTCTTCCCCTCATCAATCTCGCTCTGCTTCTCTCTCTCGCTCTATCTCTCCAGCGTGCCTCCTTATCAGCAAAATAATTCGACAAAAATAACAGATTAAATTTATCTAAAACTAACATTGTCTAAAATAATAAGTATAATGCAACGTTGTGATCTTGACTGAGTAGCTGCGTATAGGTAACTGCAATCTAGAGATGACTTTGAACGCAACAATGTAAATCTATTGTCCTCTTTAGACTTCTGACTCTTGCTAGAAATGCATATGGATCTAACAATAACAATGACGAGGGACTTGCATTCTCTGTTCCAACATTACGAACCGGAAACCCTAGCGACGCTTCTCCCTATACGTTATCGGCCGCCTTTCCGGAAAATGTAAATGACGAATTTTTATAATCTCGAGAGGACAAAGAAGATCCTGATAATCATTACCCCAGAAGCCATTTCATTTAAATTCCGATTTTCCATTCGATCCATGGATATCGAGCAACCTAAACAAAATGGTAGACGCAATTCCGCTCACCATATTTCAGAGGAAATCAAAACAAACAGGTTAATTCATATATATATATATATATATATATATATATATATATATATATATATATATATATATATATATATATATATATATATATATCCTTAGCTTGAACATATCGTGTACTACCTCCCTATTAATGATCTGGGCGTATAAACAAGAGGCCTCAATTGCTATTCATATTTTAATTTATCACAAATGTGTATTAGTGTTTTATATAATAATCATATTTTGAAGGAATGAGAAAAGTTAAAATTATTCCAGAAAAGTATATTATTAAAATAAATCTCATGTAAACGGCTTATAGGAGAGTTTCTTTTGTAAACAATACATTATGTGCCTAAAAAGTTGACAAAAATGAATTAATCACCCGCCAGATATGAGTATCTATTTAACTAAATAACTTTTAGGGAAAAAAAAATCATTTACTTAATGATCGATCAAATAAATGAATTGCACAAACTAAATTGTTATATTTCGTTTTAAGAATCATTAAAAATGTTTATACTATATGCCAGTGAATGGTGGACGATAGTTATAGATAAAAAATGGAGATAAGGCAATAGTAATGGGTTTATACAGAAGGATAATGAAAATAATCTGGATTGTGAGAAACAATGAAATTTGAATGAAAATTGACGCAAAAAGTACAGTTCTACATATAATAAAAAAAAGATAAATGTGAAATCTTTAGGAAACATAATGAGAAAAGATGGCTTTGAATGTTTGACATTCTCAGACCATTAAAGATGAGATGGACTGAGAAAGGTAGCGGGTAACATACTTAAGGAACTTGAGAAAATGATTGGGAGAATTGGGATTAGCAGATATATCTAAAAGTGCTTTAAAATTCAGGGAGTTATGGAGGGCACACATCCTACAGTATTGCATCATATGAAAGAAGAAGAAGAAGAAGAAGAAGAAGAAGAAGAAGAAGAAGAAGAAGAAGAAGAAGAAGAAGAAGAAGAAGAAGAAGATCACATTAACTTTCTCTGTTATCTCTTTATATCTCTTTATGTCTCTGGTAGTTTTGTGCTTTCAGGTTGTGTGTGATAATGTCTCTTCACAATTTCCTCTCTGATCTATTAAATTTTTCATTGTCAATTTACCCTTTTACGATAACTCTCTCTGAAGGTTTTTATTGCTTTATATGGACCTTGTTTGGTTTACCAGTATTTTATTCCTCTGTGAGGTTGCTGTTCATCAATCACTGCCTATAGGTAATTGATTATTATATAAAAGCTAATCATCTACTTATTTGTTCGTAAGGACATTTTCATAGCCATTCATTATTTCCTTGTTTCTGAATAGCACTCATCGAGATGAGTATCTCATAACTTGTCTCTTTCTGTTAATAATAACCAAGAATTCAGTCTTCTTGCAGTTAATATTTAATATTTCTTCTTTCGCCGACTGCCACATTACAACTGCGATATTTCGTAATATGTCATGTGTTTGATCAACGTAGCTTAATTTGTGATGGTTATATTTACCCATAATAAATCTTGGTAATGATTAGCAGTGTAGATAAAGCCTATGTGCCTAAAAAAATAAGTGTCGCAGGAAATATTCTTATCTATAGGACAAATACAGCGAAAGGACGGAACGTTGATAATAGAGAAAATAACCACCCGACGATGCATTGAAATTGCCAATGATACATTCCAAATGTTAAGCAGATTATTAAGAAACAGAAAGATTTCGTTTGAAACAAAGAAAAAAAGTACCGAACTGTTATCTGATATCTGTCCTCTTGTATGGCAGCAAATGCTGGACAATCCCCTCAGAGATGACGAAGAGACTCGGAGCAACGTAAAGATTGTTCTACGGAAGGATTCTTAGGATATCATGGGCCAAGCATTTGAACAACTGCGAGGATTTGGACAAAATTGAAACAAAAATTAAACTCATAATTAACATCAGTAAGAAGCAGAAATTTCTGGGCCGGGTAAGGTGGAAGAAGGGCTTGGATGATCTGATATTCACAGGACAGATTGAGGGTAAGTTGGACAGGGGAAAGGGGCGGGTAATATACTTAGTCAGATTAATTAAATGGATGATAGAATAGGTTTTGGGAGAAATATCAAAAAGTACCGTGATTGTTTACGTATTGAAGAGACATGGCACATAAAAAAATAAAACCATAATTTAAAATGTGTACGAATGAAGCAGACAACGCTTTTACATCGGGAGAAGAAAACAAAAAAGTCAAAGAAATACATAGGTGACACAAATATCAAAATCTGATGTAATATCATTACATTTCAAGTTGAAAAAAAAACTCATGGAAAGACGTAATTGTAATAGAGATACTGGAAGCCCTGCTTCATTTCAGCATTAACAACTTTACAAAATTAAAAATGAAATTTACGAATGTGTCAAAATACTGGAAACATTATTAGATCCATTCTCATTGCGCTAAGATGTGCAAATGAATACGAACTACATCAGACATGTTGAGAACTTAACAAAAATAGATTTTTACTGGGATGTTTTATTAAAGACACTGGAAAAGGCAATGTCATATTTATACTCAGAATGATAACAGAAATTTCAATAGAATTACAAAGATGACTTATAAATATGTTTGATAGATAATGCAGAAGGGTTTGATAAAGTATGGACAAAGGAACGATTTGAATTTACAGGTACGCATGATTTACCTTCGAAATATATGACAACAATCTAAAAGCTATACAGGTTGCCCATCGCTTGCATATGCCTAGAGAGAAAACTGTCAAGAAGCAAATATGAAGAGTTGATACCTACATCAATCACGTGTGAAATTTTAAAATTCTAAGAAGTGTTTTAACAAAGGATTAGAAATATGACACCGAAATGCAAACACGCATTTAAATAGCGAATCAAATGATAAGAAATTATTAAGAAACAAAAATATTTCGTTACAAATAAAGAGCAAATTGCTAAACTGTTATATAATGCCCGTCCGCCTATATGGCAGTGGTTACTGTAATATGAACATACAGATGAAGAAGAGGCTTAGAGGAATAATCATGTTGGTCTACAAAAAGATATGGATAAGATTAAGGAAAAAAAATTGAAAAACCTAAGAATTTTGTGGGAAAAGTGCACTGGTAATTATATTAATAAGGAGGCAAGCAAAATTCCTAGGGTAAAAATGTGGAAAGATATATTGCAAAATATAGTAACGAAAACATATTAAAGTTAGCAGAAACATTGGAAAAGAGCGAATTGCCTACCGGGAAATCTTATTTTAATGGTAGATAGGACAGGAATTAGGAGAGATAGTCAAAAGAGAAACCGCAATAATAGGTACTATATATATATATATATATATATATATATATATATATATATATATATATATATATATATATCGAAAAATAAAAATAAAAATTCCACTCGATATATATTTGTCTCTACAACTGTAGTTGTACCTGTTATTGAGTTTTATCTTTTGACATTTTGATATATAGATATTTTGATATATCGATGGCCTGAAGATTGCGTCCAGCATGAAACAGCCTGTCGTCTCTAAGTTTTGAATTCAATGTTCACTTTTAAATTTACACACTCTCTATCTCTGATATTGAGCATATTATCCCATAAGTATAGCACACCTTAAGAGTATATTATTTCATATATATATATATATATATATATATATATATAGTTTATGAAAAACTAGGTAATCCGTATGGGTAAACCCAAGGAGGATGAAATCCTGAGCGATGTTTTTGTTTCAACCTTTGGAAGTAAAGTTTGATGATCCGCAGTCTTTTAAAAGGGCTGTGTTGAAATAATTTATTACATGGAACCTTAAAGTAGTCTGTTTTTATTTTATATATATATATATATATATATATATATATATATATATATATATATATATATATATATGACCAGAATAATTTCCTTACTTACCAAGCGTTCAAAAGGCGAACGTACTTTTCAAATCTGTCATCTTTGTTCATCGATACATTGTAGTTTGACTTAAAGAATTGAGAAATACAGATATTTAAATTGAAGAAACATATTTTTATCAATGCTAATTTATATTTTTGCCAATTTGCAATAGAGTGATCACTGTAATATATCACTTTCACTGGAAATATTTTGACCAGCTACATTTTCCTGGAGTATTTTAAAAATCTAATTTGACGAGTTGACATTTAATTACAATTGCATAATATTTCCCTTAACTGATTTTAAATAATAGTAAATTAACCCAGCATGAATTTATTTTATTTATGCAAAGCATTGCTTTTATTAAAACCAAAATTAAAATGGCAAGAATATGTTGAATTTATTAAAATACCTCCCAGAAATAAAACGACTTCGGGCGAAGAGACATTTTGCTCTGAATTGATTTGTTTTACGTTTCATAAAATAAGAACATATATTAATGTGTTGGTGTTCTAACCTAGGAAAGATTATTGAATATAATAATCGCACGAAGGTTGGTAATGCAGGTTATACTTAGGAAAAGAACAACACATAACAGATTCGCCAGCGGCGCGTAGAAGAAGTAGCAACTGCTACAAATGAGTCAAGTAAATTACACAATGAAACTCCAACTGCAGAATATCTATCATCCACCCATCATGGTCATTCCGAATTTAATGTGCGGTATCCGAACCCATAGGCTTGGCGAAAAATTTCTCGTAGACCTCTTATAAAACTGATTCTGGTAGCTGTTTCCCCAGACGAAACTCTACTCTTCAAAAGAGACTCGTCTTGGTATCCTCTCTGCCCGGACACAGATAGTTTCATCAGCACAGCTTGAGACGAATCTCCGACTGCAGGATATCTACCAACCACCCTCCGCCTTCAGATGTGGCACAAGTCTGAATTTAATGTGGGAAATCTGAGCCCGTATTCTCAGACAAAAATTCCTCGTAGACCTAGTATAAAACGAGACGAGACTGCCATTCAACATAGCCTCGTCTGGGGATCCTCTCTGCCTCCGGGCAGACCGTTTGACTAGCACAGCTAGAGACGAATGGGTATTTAATTGTACAATAGTACAAAATGTGGCACATGGCCAAA
Organism: Acanthosepion pharaonis; assembly: GCA_903632075.3. Taxonomy (NCBI): domain Eukaryota; kingdom Metazoa; phylum Mollusca; class Cephalopoda; order Sepiida; family Sepiidae; genus Acanthosepion; species Acanthosepion pharaonis. The sequence continues at coordinate 440,020 of CAHIKZ030001666.1, read as the reverse complement.
ATGTGGGTTGGGTAAGGGCGGTCTTCTTCTGTCTTAAGTCTAAACTTACCTAGTCACAGACACGGACCCAAACATACCAACAATATTCCTATCACCAAAACAATACATTCACTCCTACCTTTCTTACTACGTCCACCATAATACCTCAAATTCTCTATGAAATCCTAACTACTCCCCATATATACATTTCAAAGTCTGTGGGGGGGGAGGGGAAAAACAACAATTTAAAACCCCAATGATTATTTAGAATATGATTTATTACTATTTATTTAAAACAAAACAAAATACGATCAGTAATAAAAAACCCCACAATCACTAAATGTGGCAGAAACATCAATTAACTAGACGAAGTAATCGCGGGATTATAACATTATAAAAAACAAAGACGCCCACAAACACGCACTCATTTAGACACAATAAAAAATACTAAACACACACACACGAAACGAAAGTCATCCCGCAACAACCAGAGAACTGACATCACTGACCACCTAACGAGGGAAGGGATAGGGTATTAAACAAAAGAAAAATAGGGACAGAAATAAAAGGGACCAATGAGCATGCATACACTAGCTAAATTAAACAGAAACGGGAATCTAAAGATTCAAACTAAAAAAACCTAAACTAGCCTAATATCGGGGCGGGTTGCCTCTGTTCAACTCAAGAAGGACAAAACTAGAGAGGAATAACCAACATACAGTACTTACTACTGCATTTATGTGAATGGGGACATACTCATTATCGTCCGTAGGTATGCTACTACGTATGCCAGATAATGCGGGTGGTGAATGGAAGATATCATAAACAGGATATGGAAAACAATAACGAATCTTACGATTAATAGATTCCCCTCTCATGCCGATAATAATATTTCATTTACCTTAAATTAAACTTCAGTGGCATTCATTACGGTATTTTATTTACGGCATTACGCTATAATTTTCCCGCTTTGTTTGTGCTGCTATTTACTCTTGTATTTTCTATTATCACTTCTCCATCCTTGTGGAAATTAATTGAAATTAAATGAACAATTCTGTTCTGACAATTTTACGTATTTTTTCCAAGAAAATCTGACCCAGAGCACACGTTAGTACTTCGTATATCAATTCCACGAAATTACTCTTGCAGATTGACCGCAAAATTCTCGGTTGGATTGGAGAGATTTCGGGCCAGTCTCTAGTACCTTGATTTGCTCACTAGCAAGAATTACAAGTGTGTTCGTGTAGCGTTACAGTATTCGTACGCTTCTTTGGAGTAACGTTCATAGCAGAAAATGTCCTTAAGACAACTAATCGACAGTCGAGACAATAGTGTCCGAGCTTGATATAAAAAAAAATGCAATCATTGAGAAGACTATTATTTTAAGCCAAACAAATGTACTCATGCAACCTGAAAAACATACAGATTACTGCACACCACTTCAAATGACATAATTCGTGGAAAAAAAAACAAACAAACATAGATACCCTTTCACTCAAGTAGTTCTGAAACTGACCCCATGGTGAAACAAAGGAAACTAAAGTGGTTGTTTCAATCAGTTTGCACAACGGTGTATGCTTGAAATTTATTTAGTTTAATTTAGTAGAGTACGGGGAAAATTCAGGCAACGTTATGGAAAATTACGTACAATATATTTGAGAACTTCATCGGGAAATTCAAAATTAAAAACCGGTTTTCCTTGAAATTCTCATCCTTAGACCAAAGTCGTCGTCGAAAAATACGCAACATTTTGCGTCCCGATTTAACAAAAAATTATTTTTCTTCTTTATGTAATTTTATTTATTTTCATTAAATTCTCTTTATGGCTTTATTTCTTTAGTTCATTCATTCATTTTCCTTCCACTTTCTTACACTATAAACTTTTTTGTCGTTTATATTTACTATTTAGTGTTTGCCTTATATCTGATCATTCTTATTTCTTATTGTCTTCTTATATGATGTTTATATCTTTTACTCTATATCTGTTTTGGTTCGTTCCTCTCCTTAGAATATTATATCTAATTTCTTCACAACATGTATATTAAAGTTTATATTATTTCAAAAATATATTTCTTTTCGTTTTATTATTATCCATGTATCATTTACTTTTTTTCTCATTTTCTCTTCAATCTTTCATTTGTTGGTTTCATTTTTCTTCTAGAATTTCGCAATTCAGTTCTGGATTTCAGATTTCATTTTTCTTTTTGTGATGATTAATTTCACTTTCGACACTATGTGAATTTCGTTTCTCTTATTTCTTAATATTTATTGTATGTTTGGTAATTTCATTACCGGTTTAAATTTTCGTTTCTTCCTGCAAGAACAATTTTCTTTTTCTATCTTTCTCTCAATTTCTTTGCTTCATCGTTCTAAAACTGGTTTCTATTATTCGACTTTTTATTATTTTATTTTATCCTTAAATACGTTGCGTTTTTCACGTATGGGAAAAGTGAATTGAAACGTGTCACCAAGATATTTGTAATGAATTCCTGCAATAAAAATGATAATACATCATGGAATCATGTACATGGATAACTCGTATTGTTGCGAATATTATTTCAACAATCAACTCTAATCCACAGATTTATTTACTCCTGATATATGTAAATAACTTATTTCTCTTACACAACGGTAGTTTAAAATAGATTAACAGCCATGTCGTACTTATAAGTCTAACGAAGAGAAATATTAATGTCCTTAATCTCAATATGAATATCCTATTTGGTACATCACCATCATGAATGTAAGCCTAGTTCTTGATTGCCACATAGGTATCAAAATTTCACTTCTTACCATAAGTTCTGTACTGATAGTGGAACCCTTCTGCTTCCTAACTGAGAGACGACTACGATGTTCAAAAGTTTAAATGCTATGTCAATCGTTTTATTTCTGTTATGCGTCAAATTTTATTGCCCTCTGTCTTTTTCTCTTTCAGTAACAACTTGCATACTATTCTCTTTTATTGCCTTGCTGAGAGTAAAAGTGATATTAGATTGTATATTATTAAGACTAAGAATAAGATTAAATATCTGTCGCATAAAACACCATCTATTACATTGCCAAATATCAGACGTTTTTATCATTATAGCTTATACTATTTTAGTGTGCTTAATATTAACATTCCAATTTAAAAAAACTTCTGTCTGCATAGGAGAAAACAGTACTTATTAGATCAAGGGAAACACAAGACGTCTTGTGAATCAGTGAAGGTATCATCTGATAACAAAACAAGTAGACTGTAATGTTGCACTTACGAATAATTTTCTACTAAATGTGGCATTGGTTAAATGAAACAAAAATATATTTCATTTTAGAATTCGGTAAAATATATTTTCTGAAAGTATATTTATCTTCGAAAATCCCGTTACGTAATTTAAAAACATTTAATGCAGTAATGTATAGCGACTCGGATTGAAGAATCGGAGAGTTCCTTACATAGTAATTTCAGTCCATTACATTCACTTACGTGCTAATAACCTTCAGATGAATCTATCTCTTTTCCCGTAAGCTGGGTGAAATAGGATCTGCTATTGCCTTGTATAGGAACGGATTTAAAAGATGGCCAACTCTGAATTCAAAAGCTGAAGGCCTAGGGTACAGACAGTAGGAGACACATACCTTATTCTGTGATCAGAGGCCGTCGGTCAAGAAAGTGGTGAGGAGATGGTCAACGTCAAGCTACCTGAAAGTTAATGTCGAAGAAGAATCAAAGTCAGTTTCTTCTTCTCTCGGTGCCCATGGACAATTAAAGCATTCGGCACACACACACGCACACACATACTCAGGCACGCACACACGCGCACACAAATACAAAAACGCACACACATAAACCTGACATCTATTTTAACAGATATATTTACCAAAATTAAACAAAAATATATTGGAAGATTGGCTTCAAACACGCCTCCAGAAAACTTCGGAAACTGGACGGTCTCGTTGTTTAAGTTGGTGTATGCTGCCATAATCCTTGTCTGTAGTTCATCTTTGGTTTTAAAAGAAGTTTTGGTGTTCTTTCGCTGAACGGCGCCTCCCACATAATAATCAATGTAGTGGCAGTCTAGAGCGATGGCGGCCAGATATAAGGAGTGATGTGGTCGCAAAAATATTTCTCCTACACATATGGCATGGTACAGAGTGATGTTGCCAGACATTGGTCTTCTAACAGTCACCTTATTGACACAGATCAGTACTACTGCTTCAAAGTACTTGATGTAGGTCACCGTGTTGTGTCTGAGGCGCTCATCATTAAATTCGGGAGTTATTAGAATGATCACAGTGAGTTTTTCTGAGGTAACATAAATTTCTAACCATCATTAAATTCATCCGACTCTCATCGAATCCTCTGCAGTCTCTTCAGATTGACACGCAAACGCTCTGAAATATTCGTATTGGACTTTTCCGTGCAAATGCCAAGGAGAACAGTATGAACATTTCTGGCGGACTGAATTGGGGCATTCTGCTCTTTTTCTCACAGACGGCGCACAACTGACCCTACTATACTGTACAGTCAACAAAATCGATATCGAAGAAAGCGCATGAACGAAATGAAGACTATAACATGCCAACAATTTACTCATCGCACCCTGTATAAATATCATAGTGGACATTGATGTAATACATCCAGAGGCGACAGTCTGTTTGAAGCTAAACGCAATCGACAGGCTTTTTTAAATGTGATATCAGCATCAGCTTATCGTGATATTGAGCAAAATATACAAAGCAAGTTAATGTAAATTACTAAGGTTGTTGCTTCCCCACCCTGTAAGTATATATATATATATATATATATATATATATATATATATATATATATATATATATATATTTGAATAAAAAACATACCAATTTAAGGTTCCATTTAATAAGTTATTTCACCACAACCCCTTTAACAGGGCTCTGGATCATCAGATTTTACTTCCAAAGGTTGAAATGAAAAAAGACATGAAAAAGAACGTTAAACATAAAAATGTCTTTAATAAATAAATTGTCGGACTTTGTCCATTTCCTAATATATGACGTCATTTGTTTACATTTGATACGCCAGAGCAATGATGAATGTACGAGATTCATGGAAGATTGAAGTTTATAAGCAGTAAATTCGACCTTTTCTACCGAACGCTCCTTTGTGGCCGATCGGTAAGGCACGTCAGCGTAAATGACGGTTCCGTATAGGATGCAGGTTCGAATCCTGTCAAAGGACGAATATTTTCTATGAAAATTTCTCGGACATTCAGGCCGGTAAATGTTATTCAATACTTTTTATGATAAACAGAGCATTCACTTAAATACTTGTATCTATAAAAAAGAACGTTAAACATAAAAATGTCTTTAATATATATATATATATATATATATGGGTTGTAAATTGGAAAGATTAATGTGCTGAAGCGAGTAAAATACGAAAAACTATGATCTCGAACCCTCTGTAGTGTTGTAGAATTATTTAGTCGAAATAATATTCGTTACACTTGTAAAATACACCTGTTCCTTAAATAAGTTTTGAATTTTAATTTTGTATTACACCTATGTGTAATGTTTAATAAAATATTGAATGAATCTGTCAGCTATTGTGCAAAGTTTTGTGATTAATGCGACTACTAACTAATTTGATCAAACGACACATATCGCGTTATTCATTAAGGTATCGTAATTAAAGACATATACACATATCTACATAAGTTATAAAACCAATGTTGCACCATCATGTGGGCAACTACGATTCTACAGCTAATGGTTTAGGCTTGTTCAATGAGCCAATAGTAAAAATATCGCGGAGATGAATCGCATATATCCGTCCTGTTCAGTCTTTTCAAAAATTCAGCATTTCTTAGCAAACGCACCTCATTTCAACACAGTCAATTTCAAATGATCAGACGATCTGAAATTTGGCAAACCTTTTATTATTAATCTCTCTCTATATTGCAATTGTAACAATCAGACAAAAACACAGAATAGAGTGTTGAGGTTTTCTTCTACTCACAATACGACACACTATTGATTGTTATAGAACTTTTATTAATTTATTGCTACGTGATAATACAGCATATATAAAACAATATAACTCTTAAGACATAGGCTTTTCTAACCTGAAGCATTCATTTTTCCAGTGAAAATTGTGTTTAATACCAATCTATAATTTTATAGCAAGTGCAATGATCGTAAATCTACTATCGCGAACAAAGTTATTATGTTATTCTGAGCCTGTTACTCAGTTTTTTTTTTGTTATTCTGTGTCAGATATATTTTAATTTACAACGACTTGATAAACATCTATATAACATCATATGATCGATTGAAAATAATCATAATTTATGAAAAATGGAGACAAATGATATTTTAAAGAGATAACGGCTGCACTTTTCTCATAAGTAACTCATTCCAAAATATCTTGAATACATAAAACAAATCTCTAGCAATTTCCGAATTCAAGGAAGATTGTAGAAAATTATTTAATCATAAAAAGAATCGAAAATATTATTAGGACTAAGCCAAATAACTTAAATCGGAAATGTACTATCGAAACAAATTATACAAATTTTTAAAATAAAACAAATGTTATATGAGAAAGATAATACACAGGTACATATTATCTATAGTAAATAATCAAAATGACACTAAATAATTATATAAAATCATCTAATATTATCATTAATAATAACGCAATCAAGAAGCACAACGTCCAATATCTAATTTTGTCTAGGAATTTTATTACTAGCTTTCCTAGACAGTAATTTTATTATTATATTAATAATATATTAATAAAATAGCTCTCTAGTGGGTTACACAATTACCACATTAATTTAACGGCTAACTTGACATAAATTTCTTCTTGGCACTATTACATCTATCATCAATAGTAAACAGATTAAAAAATCACAGAAGATATACAATGACTAGTAGTGATAATACAAAAAGAATATAGCTTAAAATGTTATAATAATCAGTTGATATTTTAGTCATGTTAACGATAAAAAAGAAAAGAAATTGCACTGAACTGGATGTCATTCAGTATAGGAAAAATCTATTAAATATATTTAATAAGGGCTAAAACAAATAGTTATTCCACAGTATAACGTCTGATGGCGTGCTATTTGAAACTAGTGCTTAATATGAATAACATAAATTGCATCAATTCATCTTTAATAAAACATATAATTTTCTTTGAAGCTGTTTATAAAAGTCGAAAAACACTCATAATTTATTAAACACTAATGCAACTTCAATCCTGATATCAAATAATAAATCAGAGTTTACTTAATTATAATACCGTCAAAAGGATCTTCTGCTGGTCTGTCATAAAATGTTTCACAATTGAAAACTTTTTGTCTCCGTGAGTGTACATGAGCGTGTGTGTATATACATATTTACATTACAGAAACAAAGGAAAGCTTACTATGTGACCAAGTGAAACCTCAATTAGAAAATAATAAAAAAAAATGATATATTCTAACATCAAACATAAAGAAAACCTATCTGCATAAGTTTACTCTTTGTATCAATTCACTCCAAAAACTTGTTGTTGCTCATATTTTTAGCCCATGGCGTGCTTAGCATCATTTCTGTAGCATCGAGTCTGTTGGGATTGCTATGTGTTTGAATTGGGTATCAGAAGGTTTTTATATTCAGATGGTTAGTTTACGGGCATGTTCACCATATTAATCCGCAACAATATAGAATATAGATATTCAGAAATGAATAAATCAGGAGGCAATTGATTAAGAAACACAGATTATGATATTCTAATAAAACAACATGCATTTATGTACAATTAATACACAATTTGAGAATGCAGTTGAGTTGAACTTTAATGGATAAATGAGAATAGATACATTTGGCAGCGTGGAATATTATTGCGAATGTTTGAAGGTGTTTGCAATTGCTATTCAGATTTGTTCATAACGTTAAACTAAGTCTCCAGTTACGTACTAAATTGTCCTTTGTGCTAGTTCAGTTATTAGTGTGTGTATACGTAAGTTTGTTTGTGTAATTGGTAGGAGTTGCGTACCTTAAGTTGTGTGAGAATTTGATCGTTTGTTTACTAATAATTATTAAGTAGTGAGAAAAAATGTCACTTTGTAAAGCATCGTAAGTGATGTTTGGATATAGTTCCTGAGAGAGATAGAATGTGCTTGTCGATTGTTGAGTCAGATATTTTGTGCGGCAAAGTCCTGGTTGGTCAGTGTTTTGACTTGCGTGGGTCAGTTTGGCATCTCTCTAGGAATGAAGATCTGACTGGTGAATTGAACTAGAATTCGTCCTTTTATTTGTTTTGGGAAACCAAAGTAGGCTCCAACGACCTGGCGGGAAAACAGAGTTTTGTCCATGGATAGACATTCTAGGGTCGTCTCGACCAATAACAAGCCGACTTTCACAATGTGTGGTGTTGATTGGTCAAAGGTAATTCTTATAGAAGAGTCTATTTATAACGGAGGTGAGTAGAAAAACATTGACGATTCTATAAGTCTATTCTGTAGCATCGATTCTATTCTTCATCTTTGACGATATTGTCCAGCCATACAATAAAAACAGATATCATTTAACAGTACAGTTTTCTTTGTTTCCAAATATTTTCTTTTAATACATTGCTTAAATTTGGAATGATTCTTTGAAAAACCTAATAGAATTTCTGATGTAGTGTGGCACTTTCCTTCCACGTTAGAACACTTCCATGATATTTACTTTTCTTTACCTGCTTTATTATAGCATACTCGTCCTGTAATTTACATTCTATATTCATCTTTTTGATGATTATCATGCATTCTTCTTTCTTGTATTTTATGTGTCGTCCCTTTCTCACTCTCTTTCGCTGTATTCTGTAGGAGATTTGTAGATTCTTTTCCAAGTATGCTATCAAGACTGTGTCATCTGTATATATTATATTGCCATGTTTGTTGCTGACAATGATGAATCCTGATATTATTTCTATCAGGTCATCCCATATGTTCTGTCCGAATTGTAACTTTTTGTTAAAATAAACGAAATTTAAAGAATATTTTATAATGTCTACTGGAGCTGAACATTATTTTTATGTTTAGATGCATTTAAACTGATCAAATTTTATTTAAGAGAACAAATTTTGTTTGATTAAACCCTGCTAATATGGAAGTACCCAAGAATCATTTGAGGCACATAATGATTTATGTGTTCAAGAAAGGAAACCCAGCAGCCGAAGTGGCTAGAATCATTCACTTAGTTTATGGAGAGGGATGTTTGAATGAAAGAAGTTGCAGAAGATGGTTTGCAAAATTCAGAGGTGGAGATTTCACACTTGAAGATGAAGATCGAACTGGACGTCCAGTTGAGTTTGATGAAAAGCTTATTGAAGAACCCCTTGAAGAAAATCCTGCTTTATCAGTTGAGGAATTGGCAGTGGTTCTCAGTTCAAACCATACAACTGTTCATCGTCTTCTTGAACAACTTGAAAAAGTTCTTAACCTTGGAAAATTGATGCCACATGAATTGTCTCAAAACACCCTCAAATCCCGAGTTGAAATCTGCTCTTCTCTCCATTCTCGCCAACTTGTTTCACTTTTTTTGGATAGACTTGTGACTGACGACGAAAAATGGATCTTTTATCGAAATGTTAAGCGTCGTAGACAGTGGCTTGGTAAAGGGGAAGGATCCCAGTCACAGCCGAGAAAGGAACTTCATGGGCAAAAGTTTCTTCTTTCAATCTGGTAGGATCTGGTAGGATCGCCAAGGAATAATCCACTTTGAATTCTTACCACCTAATGCAACAATTAATGCTCAAATAAACTGTCAGCAATTAGAGCGTTTGAACCAAGATTTGAGGAAAAAAAGACCTGCTCTAGTGAATCGAAAAGGGGTGATGTTACATCAGGACAATGCGCGACCTCACACAGCAAGAATCACGTCACAAATAATCGAAGAACTTGGATGGGAGAAAATTCTTCATCTACCTTATTCTCCCGATCTTGCTCCTTCGTAGCTCACAAAATCATTTGGGAGACACAGCTTTTGTAACACAGGAAGATGTTAAAACTGACATTTGTAAGTTCTTCGAATCAAAGCCAAATGAATTTTACAAAAATAGAATTAGTAAGCTTGTTAATAGATGGAAGGAAGTCATGGATAATCAGAGAAAATACATTGTTGATTGAATCTGTAATTAAATGTAACATTTGGTCACTTGATTTCTTTATTCAAAATTCGGACAGAATTTATGGGATGACCTGATAATTCTCTCAGAATTGCCTCGCTGTATAGGATGAAGAATTCCGGTGAGAAGACACATACTTATCTTACTAACCGTTCTAGTTTTGTATATCTACTGAACACATGTTTTATCTCTATTCACCAGTCTCTTGCCGTAATAGATTTTTGATTATTCTAATGCCTTTCCCTAACATGTCAAGTTTACTAAGCAGCTGTTTTCAAAAGTCAGTCAACATAAAAATAATGTACTAATAGAAAGAACAAAAAAAATCAACACTCAATAATATCAACTATGAATATGGACATAATATATTGGCCGTGTTTTGAAAGTAAAATATTCTATAATACGAAATACATACACGCAACAATTCATTTCCAGTTAACAATAAATATAATTCCACCTTGATGATGGCTAAACGTATAACCGAAAGCGCCTGGAAAAATAATACGTTTGGGCAGTTTCTGTATAATGTATCTACGGAAAAAAAGATTTTATGAGAAATAATATAAAAGACTTAATCAAAATTTCTTGCCTGTCATAACATAATGAAAAACATAAAATAATGATTGATACGTAAATTCAATATATATATATATATATATATATATATATATATATATATATATTGATTTATTTAAATATCGATTTTCATCTACACAGTTCTAAACCATGTTTCAAAATGGAAGCTTAAAGCTACATTGTTTAATTTTGTAATTAAATTAAAGACATTAGTTCCATTTTATCCTCAAGCGAATTTTGGAGTAACATTTAAAACTATGTAACTTTTAATGCTATGTAAATTTACATTGAGCACTATTTTGTAAAAATAAAAATATCTATAAGAACACCGGATTATATATCTTAATGTTCCTTCTTTTATATATATATATATATATATATATATATATATATATATATATAAATATATATATAGAGGTATGATAAGAAAGGTATTTTATACAATTACAAATTACAATAACATTTAATTTAAAAGAGGGCTCAATACAATGTAGAGTACAATTATATTTATTTTAGTATATTATGAAAAATTTTTTTTTTCCCTACACAATTGCGATCGTGTTTCAACGCATATCAAGGCCTCTCCTCAGGCGAATGTAAATTACTGGCGAGTGGACGAATATTTTAATTACTAAAGTAAAATACATCCTCCTTTTTCGATAAAAAATGTATGTTTGTAGGCTCTTTCGGGATCAACCAGTCAATTTTGTTCTATGTTAAATTCAAACCAAGCGAAAAATAATTATTGGAGTGGGGGTGGCGGAAAACGCGACATGACAGTAATTTGTCTGCGAACAGATCCAAGACATTACATTGAACACTGATACAAATTGTCATGTTATTTAGTAATTTGCATACAAGTTCGACAATCAACTTTCGCAAGAAATAAGAGGCGAGTGGGTTGGATGATAATTTAACATAATGCTAAATAGTTGTATGATTTGTGGGTTTCCTACATAATTTTTGTAGTTGATAAATCAGAGGCCTTTTTAAGAAACTAGTAATTAATTTAAACGTATAGAATTATTTGGAAAATTAATATACATATCAATTTGCCAAATACTTCTATACTAGTAAATAATAAAAAAAATAAACGTATAGAAATATTTGGCAAATTAATATAGATATTAGTTTGCTAAATAATTTTATACGTTTAACGTCATAAATCATCTAATCTAAGCGTTTACATTTCTTTGGTTTGTTCAGCTACAAATCATGCAATATTCTGTGTCCACTCCCTGAAAATGAGACTATGTCTCACTCAGCGTACTTATAGCATGAACTATCGATATTTTTTTTCAAAAGTAATAGGAAACGTTGATTTCTCAAATATTTCCGTTACAATATACATACATACATATAAGGAATGCTGTGTAACTAACGACAATGCCTAGGAAAGAGTCAGCAGTCAAAGGATCCAAATGCTGATCGTAAAACAACAACTTCGATGGTAAGAAAGTGTACCTAGAATGGAATATTCAGATCCCATGTCTTATTGAGCGAAAATCCTTGATGAGTAACACCATGGGGCTACCCTCTTCGAAGATACAAGGATCAAAACAAAACATCATTTAAAAACACTAGAGTTAAGTGTAAACGTTTTGAAAGAACATTCCGATAATATACCAACTATGTACCATCAACCTCCAAGCAAACATTTCGAAACCATGAGAAGAGAAAAAGTGGGAATCAAACGACAACAGAGAAAGGTATGACAAAATCAACCTCTTCCTCCGCTAAAATTTAAATGCAGTTTTCCACGCATGAATTGGTCTGCTCAGTCATCATCGCAATTATCATAAAATTTCATCAGCAAATGATAATTACAAATTTGAATAAAAAAATAAAACCGACAACCACATCATACGTGTATAAAGTTTCATCATTAATTTGGAACTTCTTTTGAGGTTTGAAAATAAATACATGACAAAAATATTTGATTGCATTTGAAACATACACACAGATATGTATATATGTATACGCACACCGAACAATTCCTTCTATTTCTATCACACACACTCACACACACACTCACACACGTATATGTGCGGCTGACTTTGTCTGTCTGTTTCAAAATTATGTGCCTCCTTAAGTTAAAAGATTTTCATAACAAATAATATTTTGCATATAAATATTTGTTTTAATAAACATTCCTTACATTTGTCTTGATAAAGTCCAAAAGAGGACAAAATCCTTTATAGACTAAGATATGATTTTCTTTCGTCTGTATATATATATATATATATATATATATATATATATATATATATATATATATATATATATAATTTAAACACGCACAAAAACACGGAATTTCAAATTAAACTAAACCACATTTGCATAGTAGGTAAATTCAAACTGTTTTATTTATAACATTATATTAAGTAATATTTTAGTTCTAATAATGTATATTTTGCTGCCATATAAACTTGTTTGACATCATATATAATGGAATAAGAAAGATAGTAATCAAGGTAACAGAATTTTTCTTGTTAATTGTTTTCTACCTAATTGTTCTGTTTTTGTATGTATGCGTTAACGTCGGACACTGGTCCTAAATAAATATATTAAGCACTCATTCTTCTCTGTGTATCATTCACCTCGATTATACAAAAATTACACTTGAAAAATAAATGAAATGATTTTGAAATATAAGCATATGTATCTCCTACATTTCGAAAATGCAAATTTCCTCACCAATATAAATTTATGATAAGTACTTCTTCTCCTTCGAATTCGAGAAAAGATTTTAGTACAGATTTTATAGATGCAAACTCATAAGAATAAAAATTGAGAAATGCGAGGTATGCTTATGTGATGTGTGAAATAAATGACTTTTTATGATCAGGCTATGGATTTATTGAGGCGTTTATACCCTAACTCTTTGTTATACCTTAACTCTCCATTTATATATATATATATATATATATATATATATATATATATATATATATATATATATATATATATATATATATATATATATAAATGTGTGTGTATGTGTTTGTGTGTTTCATACAATAATGGCCACTCATGGTTTTAGAGTTACTTAAGATTTTTTTTATGAGCTTAAGAGTTACGGGTAAGAAGTGTAGTTTATAGGATATAAAGATATGAGGAAGTAATAATGGTCTACTCTACACTTGAAGATTTTAAGATCCTATTGATTAGGGAAAACAGGAGATCTTGCCACAGTGTAGCCATTATTCGAAAGGAGATTATTTTTTATTAATTTAATAAAAAAAATGGAAGGACATTCCTTCAAGTTTAAGTGTCATTGCGGCACTTACCTGGAATTTAGCTCGTCAAAACTTTTGCTATGGTAAGACAGTTCATTTAACTTGATTCTTGTGACATCTCGTCTGCGGAATAATGATTGCCTATTAGAAAATAATTCATCACCCACAAGTCTACATAAATGCTTTTGAAGTATATTAACTAAGCTTTACTCACTGGTATTTTTTGCACTGGACATTTCTTTATATTCATTAATATTTGTCTGTTAGTATTTTTGTGTGATTAATATTTGTTATTCTGATAACGTTTTATATTATTTTTGAAACAATGAGTGCCTATGATGAAATTGGTAGATTAAACAGAAATAAGAATCTATGTGTATAAATATGTAGTTATTAAGATGATTAAAACAGAACTGCTTTTGTATCCAAATAAAATATATGGGGTTGATTCAGAACTTTTCCAATGATATTTGAATAAAAATGAAAACCTCAAGCGAATTCGAACCTAGTTTGCTGATTTCACCTTCCGATTCGCTATCTACTCCCCCATTCTAACAACAAGGAATTTTTTTTGTCAATCCTTTCACGTGTCGTAAAAAATTAATAAAGGCGAGAGCGGAAGTATAAAATATTCTGTAAAATCTGTGGTCACTCATTGTTTGATTATTAAGTGAACCAGAATGATTAGCAATCTTTATCTGATTGCAGTTGATTAATTTGCATATTAAAGCTCATCAACACATTGTGTGTTATTTAAAGCCAAATATTCTTCGGATTTTAGAAAGTTTTTTACTGTACCCACTGTCCGATGTAGTCTCACACCTAAATGCTAATACTGCTTAACGTCAGTGACTGATCGAGAACTATTTGGTAACTGTTGTTTTCTTTAATTCCATGCACTTTTGAAACTTTTCTTTTTCTCACCTACCCTGTCCAGTATATTTTCAGCATTAGTATAAAGAATGGTTTTCTCTTTTGCTTCAGGTGAGGAGGTTCTTTAATATTTACTGCTATATATAAAATTATATACAGTAATTCAGATACATTTTAATATTATATATGTTTTTGAATCTCTTAACAATTTTCTCATTTATTTTAGTATGCAAATAAAATATATGGGATTGCTTCTAAACAATTTCAATAATATTTGAGTGAAAATGAAAAATCCAGGCGAATTCGAACCTAGTTTGCAGATTTCACCTTATGTTATGTACTCTCCCATTCTCACAGCAAGGATCATTTTTTTAATATATCCATGTGTAGCGAAAAATGAATAACGTGATTTTGGAAGTATAAAATATTCTGTAAAATCTGTGATCACTGATATGGATAAAAGGCCATCACTACATATTCCTAAATTAAATACAGTTGAATTTAAAACTAAATTTTGTTAATTCGCTTTTCGTTTTCTTATATTTGAAAGTGATCAATAACTTGTGATTTATTTATATATAAACGACTAACGGATAATATTGATTACTATGCTTCCAATCTCGTATACAAGAATCTGATAGTTATTTTTGAGATCAGATTTAAAACAGTTATAAATTTTGCGAGAGAAGTCGGGTATATGTGGCTATATGCTTTCTTGTTAATGATAAAAACGCGATCGCTAAACTAAAAGAAATTAAATGGGATACGAAAATGAATGTGTTTTATAATTAATAATGACGTATTATATTTACCAATATGTAAATTTGCCAAAAGTGCGGTCAGCATGAACTAAATATGGCGAGTACAAGGAAAACCTTTGGAGTGATGAACATTCTAGATTTAATGTGTTATGGATTATTAAGCGTCATGAATGGAAAGTTTGTGAAAGTAAATATTGTGCAGTTTCAGTATCGGAAGTCTCTGGATGATTCATTTCTAAAGCTCAGGAAATTGCAACAGTTATCGCATGAATTGTATAGTGTGCTCGTAAATTAATTACTTATATTTCTGATATAAATTATGAATCAATCTCCTAAGGGAGAACCGTGAATGAATTGCTGAAGTGTCTAGAATTAGTTTATCATCTCTTACATCCGGCAATGTGCCGTTCATAATGAATTTCAGAGTTGAATTCGGAAAGATTCAAAGAGGTATTTTGGATTCCTCAATATTTTCCGCATCAGAACTGATGTCATTACATTATTGCTTGTAAGTGAATTGGTTTGTGATTGTCTGGTGTAAACCAAAATGTTGTTTATAAGTGTCATTATAAACATCTATGTTTGCCTGTGGGCACATCAAATGTGTTATACCAATTGAGCATAGAAGGACTATTATTGCATATGTTCAGTTCCAATATTCTGGTCAGGTAAACGAAGTATTAGGTCGACGGTTTTCCGCTTTGGTGAACAGAAAATCCGTTATTCTAAAAAATGACTTATTAATTCCACAACCTTCAAAACTGAACCAAATAAAAAAAGATCCTTAAAATTATTGATTTCTCCACATTATCCATATTCCTTATATTTCGAGCCTAGAGATTTTCATCTTCTTTTTCAATTACGAGAAGAGTTCATGAGTGGGTAGAATATTTGACATCAAGGTAAGCGTTAAAACAGTTTCAAAAGTATTTAACGGTGGCGTGGATATACGGCAAACAATATTGTTTTAAACGCTGAATAGAAAATTTCCGTCCGGTTTGAATGCATTTGCTGAAAATTAGAATGGTTATACTTTTGCAAAATATTACTTACATAAATTTAACTTAATTTCTTTATTGCCTTTCTGAAAATAAATTTAACTACATTGTAATCGGGACGAAATTTTCGCATTTGTGCAACCAGATTGATTCAAAATAAATTTCAAAATGTTAGTTAGAAGACCTAGTATACTTTATAGTCATTCAGTTCTAGATTCTAATCCATATCCATTAAAGATGTACATCCCTATATATCATTTGACTTATCCATTTTGAGGTTATTATCATTGTGCTTTAACCCATTTAGCAGAATCACAAATATTACTCACAGTTTCCTCATATTTCTAATTTTAATGCTCACTGGGCGAGAAAAATTCTTTGTATGATCATAAATAAAAACAGAATGATTAGCAATCTTTATCTGATTGCAGTTGATTAATTTGCATATTAAGACTAATCAACACATTGTGTGTTATTTAAAGCCAAATATTCTTCGGATTTTAGAAAGTCTTTTACTGTAGCCACTGTCGGATGTAGCCGCAGACCTAAATGCTAATACTGCTTAACGTGTTTGATAACTGTCGTTTTCTTGTATGACATGCACTTTTGAAACGTTTCTTTTTCTCACCTGCCCTGTCCAGTATATTTTCAGCATTAGTATAAAGAATGGTTTTCTCTTTTGTTTCAGGTGAGAAGATTCTTTAATATTTACTGCTATATATAAAATTATATACATTAATTCAGAAACCTTTTAATATTAAAAATGTTTTTAAATATCTTAACTATTTTCTTATTTAAGGAAATAGATATTGTAATATATGTATGCATCTTCAGATTTTTGTCATTCTTTGCATTGTCTCTTATTGCGATAAACATATATGTAAATATTTAACCTTGCTTGGTTTTAACACCAATTATCTTTATCTATCTCACTTGCTGAGAAAACTAAATTCTGACTTCCGTTTTCTTTTATTTGTTGCTCTCCTTCTGTAGCAGTTCCACTAGGTTTCATTCTGATCCTTCTGTCAAAAGTGTTTAATCTATGCTGCTTATGTTAGAGTTATATCCGTCGACAATAATGACTAATAGTTGACCTAACATTCTCAGAACCGTCTTATTTTCCTCTTTTCACTAATTTCGCTTTATCATCAGAAAACATCCTGTTTATTCTAAGTGTATTGAAGAAGGTTTTGGGATTAAATGATTGCTAAAAAGTTGAAATTTCAATAATTAAAATATTATTGACTCAAATACACCCCTGATCAAAATCTTAAGACCAGATACAAAAGATTTTAAAAAATACTGTTGCTTTATTCAAAATATATTTTCGAAACATTTATATTTAATTAGTTTATCAACAAACAATGGAATATATTAAGCTTTTCACTGATTAATTTAAAGAAACATTGAAAAAATGAATGTTGGTTTGGTCATAAAGATTAGTCCATGGAAATAAAAATAGCATATAGAGGACAAATAAATAACAAAGACAATTTTATTCTCAGTATATCCTACATTTTTGGCGAATTACTTCGAAAATTCGCTTTGGCATAATCATTATTACATTCAGCATGAGGGTGCTTGGGATGTTCGCTCTGGAAAAATACACTGCAGCACGAAGAGCATCCACAATTTTCAAATTTTGATCCATGTTTGTAAATATTTTTTGTATTCCATCCTCATACATTTTTTGTCATCCATCCTCATACATTTTCTATTGGGTTTTGATCTAGAGAGCGTTGTGGCTTGCAACATTGTTCTGCTAGAAAATCCAGTTGTCTCCACATAGATGAGGGCCTTCAGTAATTAATGATACCTTTCTTAACATGTCAATGTAACTAGCAGCTGTTTGAGGATCTCCTGTAACTCAAGAGTTCCATTGTACGAAAATGAACAAAAATCATAACTGATCCACCTCCACTGTGTAGTGTTGAGAAAATTTCTTTTGGGACATCTTTTGCATGCCAGTAACACCGGAAACAGTCTGGGGCATCAAGATTGAATTTCTTCTCGTCTGAAAACAAAACTTTCTTCCATTTATCCACATCCCGAGTTTGATAATGGGAAGCAAATTCTATGCGGGTGGTTTTATGGCGAAGAAGAAGGCGATCCGCCATAAGTTCTTAAACCCTTTCTTATTTAAATGCCGTCGAATTGTTTGAAAGCTGAATTCAGCATCTGTATTCGCTTTTATCTGATTTAATGTTAGGCTTGAATCTCTCTGAACTTCTTGCCTAATGCATCTGTCTAGAGATGGTGAGATTTTATTGGGGTGACCGCTTGAATTTTTAGAAGCATACGCATCCGGATTTTTAATGAAGTTAGCAATAACAGTTCTGCTACGGCCAATTTCATTTGCAATGGCTCGTTGCAAAAGACTGCGTTTTTGAAGTTCAACAATCCTGGCCTTTGGAACTTTGTGAAAATTTTACTTCTAGCCATTTTAAAATTTGAAATTTAATACTGGAAATGTGCTACGTAGATGTCTACACGCCTCAAGCTATGAGCACACTAACTAGTTCTAAATTTTTTATCAAGTAATTTGGGTTTATTTTCACACATGGTCTTATCTTTACGAGCAACCAAAAAAATCCTTTTCTCAATGTTTGTTTAAATTAATCATTTAAAAGCTTAAAATGCTCTCTTGTTTGTTGATAAACAACATTTTCTATTTAAATGAAACTGTTTCGCAAATATTTTTTGTTTTAAAGTAACATCATTTTATATTTCTTAGCCCTTTTGTGTCTGGTCTTCAGATTTTGACCAGCGTGTATGTTGTTTAATCTCTGTCCTTCTAAGTTCTGCGACCACCTAGAGCACTCTCGAAAATGTTTTATTTACATTGTTACTGCAATATATTTGACAGACTACTTAAGAATATTTCGAGTGGATGCTTATGCAACAGCGTGAAATATATACCGTTAGGTAGTCACGTGGTTTACACTCCGCTGACCGGAAGTAAACCAAGGTTAAACATTTCACTGACATCCGGTGATGCTTTGAGTCTAAATTAGATTGCAATATTTATTCTAGTATTATACCATACCAACAGTGATTACTTTAATATCATTGCATATAATCATTTACGACTTAGTAACTTCATTGCCTTGCTTGACTTGCAACAAGTAAAAAAAAAATGTATTTTTCCCATTTTATTATGATTTTACTTTAATTTTGAAACAAGATTTTAAATGGGCAGCTAAAAATCATGTTTTTTTGTGTATGTGAACGCGTTTTTTAATGATAAAAATAGAATTCTTTTATATACTTAAGAGAAAGTTATGTATATATATATATATATATATATATATATATATATATATATATATATATATATATATATATATATATATTTGATTCCTACCTTTTCCCATGGTGATGAATGTTTATTAATATTATAAAGACTTTCTCATATCGTTTCCTCTAAATTGCTTTCTTTAATCGATGAAATATATCTATATGTAATTTTGCATTTGTATTATTCATTGGCATTATATTCTAAAAAAAATTAATACATCTATAAACGAATGCACTAATTCGGTTGTCTTTCCTGTCTAATTTCAGGTCAGTTTTCTAATTTCTATTCATTAATTTTTATTATAAAAGTAATCAAGCTTATTTTCTACTACGCACTCATTTCCAACATTTTCTTTTGACTTTTCTATGAAAATAGATCTACCCATGTATACTGTCATTTTGCAGCTGTCGTATTTTGCATGCATCTCTGTGGAAACATTATCATTCACACTTGGTCTATAAGTAAATTCAAAAGTACCTGATTTTTTTTCTGGCTGCTTTACACCTTTCCTTCTTGCTCCGTCGTAATCTAAGTTCGAATTTTAATATTCGGCGTCTTTCCATGTATTTATGCATTAGAGGTTTATTTCCTGTCTTTCATGGAAGCTTTCTCTGGTGTATTCATTTCATTTCTGTAGTATATTGTCTTGTTTTACATTATCGTTGTCCCCTTTCTAGATTCTTGTGAATCCCGTAAAAAAAATCATTTTTTAGGCTTGCCTGCTATATTTATATTTTGTATTTTTTCGTAGTCATCCCTTAACAAAATGTGCAATTTCTTATTTATTTTTCCTTTTATATTTATGTTTGTTCTCATCATTCATTTCTCGCCATTTTTTGGCTGTATTTCCACTTTCTCTTTCAGGCGAAGTACATCACTATTTCCTCAATAATATATACTTTTTCCTTCTTCACTTCTTTTCTTCTCACACCTATCCTTCTTTTAACTTATTCCCCTTTTAGCTGTTAACCAGTTCTAAAATTGTGAAGTTATTCTTAACTACAACTACATATGATTGTTTACAACTGGTGTCTCTGTGGGGATAGTTCGATTGTGATTTAGGCATTGCTTTAGACTGTAAGCAATAGATATGTGGTTTTACAACGGATACTTAGAATACAATAGAAGGTAGTTGTCTTAAGGGAAATGAAAACAAAAGGACATATTCATAGTCAGAGAGAGATAAATGATCATTCTCGGACATATAAATAGCAAGGACGACATGGAAAATTGAACACACACAGACCATGACAAATGATAAGGAGAGCTGTATGCTATCTCCTGACATAAGGTTGATGGGTCTTAAAACGGAGAATTGGAGGAATAGCAATACGACAAATATTAGTAATAACTACAAAACCTAAGAATTATTTGATTGTCATATTCACCCACTTCTTCAAACGCCACGGAAGACAAATAAAGTAGACTATTAGTAAACATATTGATTCCAGTCAATCTCATGGTATACATTTACAGTATAAACGGCAATTTCTAAAAGACTTGCCGGCTTTTTGGTAGTTTATGTAAAGTGTAAATTCTCATGCTGTGTTGTTTTTTGTTCCAGCGTATTGGTTGTTCTTCAAAACATCTCGGAGATATTCGTAAGCAATTTGCTGTACACCAATTTATCCATACTTGTCCAGGATACATTTTCTAAATCACAACCAACTATAATAATTTCTTCTAACTTGCTTTGGAATTTAGCATCCACTACTTTGTTGTAAACCGTTAGTAATCTCTCCTTCCAAATATTTTGCAGTGTAGTTTATCCGAGATCTCTTTTATTAAAATTTTCTCTCAAGACGCCAATTCTTATCGCTACAATTACTGTTGTGGATTCCGAAATGAAATCCGGTACCAATAAATAACAAACGGCAAGAATGAATATAGGAAAATAATGTATTAACGTAATAATACAAACTGGTAATGCAGGTTAGTAGTTTCAGGAATACGGGTTAGTAGCAAAATATTGATACAGTTTTGGTATTGAAGTATCGCAGTATGACTTCTTACTGAGTCTATGTGCTCGCTCACTGTGACTCTTGCTGCAACGTTCGTTCTGTCTGTCTGTTACCTTCACCTTTTCACTCTCCCTCTTCGGTCTCTCTCGGATCTTCACGTAGCAGTAGTATATGTATATACTGGGTGAGTCCATTTGTGTAAAAAAGGGAGAAACCCTCAACAATTACTATATAGGTTATCATTAGATGAATAATAATATGAGGAAATTTGTTTTAAAATAATAGAGTGGACACATGTGAAAATAAAAAAAAAGTTCTATATTATTCATTAAAGTTTTACAGATCCTGTATTATAATTTACTCAACATAAATTTATGTCGGCTTTTACGATTTTATGTCTGTAGGTACAAATTAAAACAATATTCCATCATTTTTAGATACCGAAATCATAAATATGATAATTTACATGAAATATTATCGAAGCCACTTTAAAAAGTCCTGATGCACAGATTCTGTTATTTTATTCCCAGAATGCATTTCATGAATCTATAATCTCGGTCATTTTGAAGCAAACTGCATCATGGGAAATCTTAAGCCCACATATTGCCTGCATTTAGAATAATATTGTTTCTTATTTTCAGGCATCGCAATGTCTCTATAGATTTTTTAAGTTTTTTTTCTTTCCTTTTTTTTTTATATCTATCGTAAATAACAACTGCAAAAATAAGAATAAAACTACAATAATATTGATTCGATATGGAATGTTTGGTTAGTTGCTGCAGTAAATATAATTTTGTGTATATAAAAAAAATATGCTAAAACTTTTTTGTTAACAAGAATAACTTGACGCTCCATAAAACATAACAGAGAAAAAAGAGAAATAGAAAGCCAAAAAATGGAACAAATATAAAATTTGTCCGAAATTATTTAGTAAATAAAATGAAAGTTATTTTTTAACATGCATAAGTAGATTACATCTAATTATTAATTTTAGAATGATCAATATAACAGTGAAATCGAATTGTACGAAATAAAGAGTTTCGTTTGATGGAAGGAGATTTTCTATGTGCGGCTTGAAATCAATAATTTTGAACAGACTGTGTTTATTCTTCGTAGTGCTACAGGATCCGATTAATCTCGTAGCGTTGTAGTACGTTATAGAGACACTCATGCAATGTTTATAAGCTTACAAATGCTTTGGTTTTCAGGTCGGAATGAGATTCTCTGATCCTGTGAAGTTGTTTAGTTTAGACTATTTTTCCAATATTTGTCAGTTCATTTTAATTGGAGGAACTTCTAATTGTATGTCTTATTCTCTCTCTCTCTCTCTCTCTCTCTCTCTATATATATATATATATATATATATATATATATATATATATATTCTAATTGTATGACTTATTATATATATATATATATATATATATATATATATATATATATATATATATAATAAGACATACAATTAGAAGTGCCTCAATTAAAATGAACTGACAAATATTGGAAAAATAGTCTAAATATATATATATATATATATAATTTTATTTTATTTTATTTAAATAGGACGCACGGTGGAATAATGGATAGCGACGGATTGAGGAATCGCAGAGCCGAGTTCGAATTTCAGTCGAATCCATTACATTCACTTGCGTGCTAATACCGGTGTGAATCCTCTTCTTCTCCCTCCAGCTATGGGTAAATAGAAGGACAGACTGGGTTCTATAGCCTTGGATGGCAACTGGTCTAGGAGAAGGACAACTCTGAATTCAAAACCTGCGTAGGGTCGTTTGGGTACGTTGTGTCACTTAGTGCACCAGGTCTCTGTATTCGGCCCTTCAAAAAGTGTGGATGGTCCTGCACGAAGCCTTCACCACAATAACCAAATCTCTTGTGCCGGTGTCGGGCTGTCGGTTTTCTGCTTGACCCATAGGTCGAACTCGACAGGAAAGTCAGTATATATATATATATATATATATATATATATATATATATATATATATATATATATATTATATATATAATTATATGAAACTCTACAAACATCCTGTAAGAAAATATTAATAATCCATGAGATGTAGACCAAGAAAATTAAATATATATATATATATATATATATATATATATATATGTGTGTGTGTGTGTGTGTGTGTGTGTGTGTGTGTGTAGAATCAACAGAAGCAGGAACAGACCCAGGGGAAAATAGAAGCCTCAACGAAGGCAGACCCGCACGAAAGGCGAGGGTAACAGTCAATTTAACTCTCAGATTAGGCACAAAGTTTTCTGCCCACGGTACATTAGTCTAGTCGAATTTCTTTATATAGTAATTCTAAGTTCAATCTTTGTGCCATACTTTGCAATTGGTCACGGTTTAAAAAATGTTAGCAACACTAAATAAACACGAGCGAATATATCCCTATAGATAGTCAGCGGAATGTATGCAATATATCTGACAAATAAAGTGTTCATATCAAAATTACATGAATATTACCTTGATTGTCAAGCAATTTATTAGGGTCGAAGAAAAAGACTGCCGATAATTTGTGATAATATCTATAACGGCGACAAGAAGAAAATTTCCGCGTATAATCATTTGAGATAATATATATATATATATATCATTCTTTAAGCAATAAATAATAGATATTAAGTATCATTTGTAACTCACTCGCATTAAAGATATATATATATATATATATATATATTATCAAGTATATATATATATATATATATATATATATATATATATATATATATATATATATATATGTGTGTGTGTGTGTGTGTGTGTGATTAGACGCGCGCTTAATATATTAGAATTATAATGTATACAAGTCCGTCCTTGTGATAATGTTAATTCACAAACTCAATTGTTAATTTATTTGAATTTGAAATGTCTCAGCTAATTTGATGTAATCACTAGAGCCAAGAACGACACAGAGGGAAGTTTCATAAATTATTATCCCTGACGAAAGCAGGCAGTTAACTGATTTAACCAAAATTTATGAAAAGATCTTTGCATCTGTGACTGAATATAGCCGTGTTTTTTCAGTTGACTACAATCGTTTTCCCATAATGCCTCATATATATATATATATATATATATATGGAAAACGACAATAACTTGCACGAATACAAAACTATTCTTATATTTGAATATTAGAGATAGCTAATAGAACCTGCAAATTACAAGCAAGTTTACTGATACCAAAGACAATATGCAGGAAGTGACTTTGGCGGACGGCAATATAATCTAAGTGGCGATCACTTAATCCTTGTTCAAATAAACCCTACTCAACTATCTGTATTGGCACACCTATGGCCTATGACCTATGTCCATAACTCATTTGGCTAGAGAAGTCACTGATGTTTTAAGTGAGAAATTTCCACATTCAAAAGTTGCGTAGTACATGTGTAAAATAATTTTGCAGTTGTCATCCAACTACACTGAGTCACAATCATACCAATGCTATCATTAAACTGCTATCATTAAATTGCTATAAAGGAGAAAAACAGATCCGATGACAACTTCTAAAACAGAACCATTCACCACAATGAAACCAATCTAATTATGATTCACAGAGGCAGAAGCTGTAAATCCTTATGAGGTGCTGCTTCATGAGATGACAAAAAAAAACAGAACATAATATATACTGCCTAAGGAAATACATAGGCTAAGCTGAAGTTAAAGACAGAATCATTTTCCTGTGAGTTGAAATTTTACCATCACACTCACATTTACGTACACCAATGGGATATTCGTACATAGTCAGAAGATGGTATTGATGAGAGAAATTGACAGTTAGATTATTGATTTATATCTACATTATTTATAACTATAGACATACGATTACTTACGAAATTACAAGTCAATCTGAACGAACGTATGAGTGTTCTGGCGTAGTTTAACTACTGGCACAGTGACAGTGATGGCAGAGCTTATGTTTGTGGGTGTTGAACGAAATGTGGGTGTGTGTGTTTGTTTGTGTGTTTGTTTGTTTGTTTGTTTGTGTGTGTGTGTGTGTGTGTGTGTGTATGTGTGTGTGTGTGTGTGTGTGTGTGCTCACAAGCACGTGTCAAAACTTACCGGTATCTACCAAAAACTGAACAAAGATCTAACATTTTAATTTTAGGGAATGTAATATTAATGCTAATGTTAATTCCATCTTTTTGTGTATAAGGAAACATTCGGCATTCATTGACCGAGGCGCCTGTAATACTACCCGGTTGAAATTTAAAAAACCTTCCCCCCCAAACTATTTTGATTATTTTCGCTTATTCTAGTATTAATGCCGTTCCAATCCAGGTACTTTACTATGGAATAGTGTGAAACATCATTATTATGTCATTATTTTCTCTTCCAGTGACATGTCATATCCATTTAGGTTGTCACAACTGTTGAAAGCCGCCAGTTATGTGGCTTCTGCTATTTGTATCTTAGTTGTTATTCTTTGTTGTCACTAAGATTTCCACTCTTCCACATAGGCTTCTTTCACATGAATTTATTTTAAACCATTGATATTAAAATTAGTTGCATAGAGCTGACATATGTCAATATTTCTGAGATGAGGTATTGTGTACATAATTTACATTGTTCGGGCTATCGTCTTCAAAGTTGCTTGTTTCCATATTTATAACGGTTGATAAAGGCGTTAGATTTAACCAGTGATATGACCCTAAGAGTGTGAGTTCAATACCTGGATAAGGCGGTGGAGAATTGGAGAGGGAAATTAACAGGAGATAACTGATAACTGACATCCATTACACATGGTACGTGGAACTAGAACAGTCTACCCCAGCAAGCGAAATAAAGGGTTCAGTTCGACATTCCAAACACGTGAAAACGGCGAGGGCGTACAAAGGACGAACATTGGGATAAATATGGCAACAAAGATGAGGATAATCAGAACAATGTAAATATCATAGAGCTGACGGTTTAACTATATCTTAATGTCTTTCGCGTCATGAATGAGATCTATATGAACGTCTCGATCTGAAGTGTTTTTATGATAATGCTTTGGTTTTGTAATATTTTCACCGGGTGGTGGGGAAACAGTTTGTTTCAACTGATTCATACAGCAAATTCGTTTCGTGTTTTATGAATAACATTCTAGATTTTTATGATGAATGCATATTATGAATCATCACTACTTTCATTTCGAGTCCAGATCCTAGTTTCTATTTTGAAATGGTTCATATTACGTCCTATTTCTTTGTAGACGATGATGATTTGATTTCAGCACCGTCAATGCCTCTCAACTGATGTGCTCATATGCTGCTATGTTGGTCGAAATAGCATGTATAACACTTCCTTTTAGAGAGGTTTTCATTTTTACACAGTTGTTTACTGCCATTCTTTCATCCGTAACTAGAAAGAAAGCCAAAATGGGTCGTTAGGTGTTGAATCTCATCAAAAATTGAGAGACCAGTCAATATAATTTTCATTAATATTTTACCATAATGAACACACATAAAATACCTCAGTATGTTTGATTGTTTTAAAACTTTGAGCCCTGACCATCACTTTACCGGTGATGGAGAAAAGTGACGTAATTCCCAGCAACCGGTTGAACATGGATCGAGAAAAATAACTCAATGCCCAACCACTGGTTGAACGTTGGGTAAACACTTGTAGCTATTTTTATATCAGCCGTGAAACATTACCTACCAATTATTTTCGAATTTTGTCTCAGGAGCTTAGGCAGATAGTTTAAAATTCTTCAAGAACGCAGGTCTCAAATAGTTGAGGGTAAAAGTTTGTTTACATATTGCATCAATGTTATACCACACTTTTGTTGCGCATTTCTCATTTAAGATTTCTTACATAAAATAGAGAAAGTTGTTATACATTTCGGGGAGAATGTAACATATTTACCAAAGATTGGCTTCAATGTCAAGTGTTGTCTTAATAGTATTTGATATTTATTAGCCTTCCTCATCAGATTGTGCATTATTGTTTATGATAGAAGATAGTCTTCCTAAGGATTGGATATATTTTCCTCTCTGTTCTACATCTGCGGACATCTTTAGTGTGGTCAGGTTTCAAATGTGATTCAAATTAATTTAATACCAGGGTATTTTATCTCTATTGGTTTTGATTGTATGATATATTTGGGATTATTTTTTTTTCTCCAAATCATCTATGCTGTTTAGATTAATTTATTTTCTTTCCAACTTTTGAGAGATTAAGGTTTCCCAAACATTACCTAGTACTTTGTCTTTGTTAATCCTTTGGTATTTAGTCTTTATTATTTCGCTCTATCTAGTTGTTTTCCTTCTTGTATCATATTTTACTCAATATGGTCGTCACTTGGCTGTATATTTCGTTCCTAATTATTCTTGGATCTGTTATAGTCGAAGAGATTAATAAAGATATGAGAGCATCATATGATTCTTCTACGTTGATCTGGCCAAGATTTATTGATATCTATTTGAACAGTAGATTACTACTGAAATCTAAATTTACCCTTTCATTTCTAAGGATATTGATGATATATCTCAGTTTATTCATGGCTTATTTGGGCGAAAGTGAGCTATTTTCTAATGACAATATTTTCCATTTCCTTGTAAGGAATCATAATGCTTTTTATTGATCGAGTAGCCAGTAATGCTGTCTGTTGAAATCTATATTTCTTTTAAAAAAAACTTTTCAGGGAAAAAATCTTCTGAAGTCTATTAGCTGTTACCATTCTTTCCACTAAAGATAGAGTTTTCCTTCCTCAAATTTTATTTGAAGTAGAGTTAATTATGTTGATTATATCATTATTTACTTTTCTAGTAAAAAGTTATAAACTTTAAAGCTATTGCTGCTTTGAAAACTTAAGTGAAGTTTTATCTGTTATTTCGTAAACTTATTTTGGTTTCAATGGCGCCAGTCAACACGGTTAGAAAAAAGAGTGTTCATCGCAAATACTTCCAGGTTTAATTCGCTCAAAGCCATTTTCACAAATCCTATTCTATTTTCAATTCCCGCTTTTCCTATACTAAATTAGTTATAACTAATACATACACATACATATTTTGTAGTGTTTAATATTTACTAACCTAACAAACGGGTTTTTTGCTATGATTAAGTCAAGGTATGTGTCAACAGTGCTTTCATTTTGATTCAAGATCATAGTCTTTGTTTTAGAAACGTTTATCTTGCGTTTTATTTCTTGAAACACTTTGTAGACGATGTTGATTCTTGTTCAACAGTATTCTTATGTCATCTATAAATATCTGTCATTGTTATATCCAACTACATTTTCCTCGTAACTCAACTCTCTAAGGTCGGCCAGGTATTGAACTCACAGCTCTTTAGATCAAGTGACTGGATTCTTTAAATCAACGCAGTTATCCTTCAGACATGAGTAAATTAATTTTTCGTACTTATAAACTTAATGTCCCAGTAACCATTTTTACCAGAGTTCATAATACAATTTATTTTTGTGACTGTTGTTTTCTCCTGCATTCTCTAATACTGGTTCTTATGTTGCATTCATCTCTATAATCATCAGACTTAGGAGAATAATGCACTGATTCCTTAAGTTTTCCTATTTTCCAAGGATGTTTTTTGTTTAATAATTCAACCTCATCCCAGAGACAGCGATGCTCTCACTTTCCCTCCACTTATGGTTAGTCATGCATGACATTTACTATTTCCCCTAGTGATACGCCTTTACGGTGTTCTTGCAGTCTTATATTAAATGGGCGGCCTGTTTATCCTTTATATCTCTTGCTTCAGCTGCACGGGATGGCGAACACACAGTTCTTAATCATGTTCTCTTTTAAGGACTCATTCTGAAGAGGTGCCTGTGAAGATATTAACCACTTTTGAAGCGCGTCCTGATGTTAGGTGGATCACTGATCATTTGTATTTTTCCTATAATTCCTTCACATACGTTAAGCAGGCCGACCCTAACGTATATCACCTGAAGATGACCGAAGCGTATAACGTCCGAAACGTCACGAATAAGGCAATAAAGATTAGAAAAACTAGCCAAAAAAATGTAAGTAATGTAATTAGTTGCGATATATCATATCGACAACATAGACAGAAAGGTGTTCAAAATAAATCTGCTATTGATTTCGGGGAGATAATAAGACATTTAAAAAAAAAAAAAAGTTCAGAAAATTTATACTGATGGTTCAGCTTCAGTGAATTTTGATCTTTTTCTATTCCTCATTTTTTAATATTTTTCTTAATTTCTCCGTCAGAAGTATCATTATTATTTGTTTCGTTTTACGTCTTATCAAAACTTCATGAGTCATTTAAAGTAGAGACATTCTTATATTTCATAAATTTTAATTTTTCCTTTACTCAGTCATATGGTACCAATTATTTATTTACTTCTTTCTTTTTTATTTTTATGCAATCTATTGTTGGGGGGGGTCATAATCATATTATATCACATACGTTTGTTTAGATATCAGTTTCTTTTTTTTCAAATGATAGGTTTATATTTTTGGCATATATCCATTCTTTTGTGAATTGATACTAAATCATCCAAACTTCCTCTATCAAAGAGAACATTTATGTTTTTTTTTTATTGAAATATGTTTTCCTAGACTGGCAAGAACTTTACACCAAGAAATGTATTTTTTGTAGATGGACTTGTATTAACTTAATTTAACCCTGTTTTTAAGTATAATTCAACGTAAATCGGACTTGGTTCTGGGAAGTAAATATTCATATTTCGACTTAGTATGTTAAAGTAGGTATAAATGAGTTAGATAATTGTCAGGCTTCAGATTTTCCCAGGAGTTTCCACATTTCGTCTGTAATTGCAGTCAGCTTGTTTTATGTGATTATAAATTATAGTAGAGAATAATTGATTTTCTTCGTTTTCTTTTTGTTTTTAATACGGGACAACAACACTAAAATTTTTATTAAATATGTGACTGTGTTTGGAAAAAAAAAACACCGTAGCTAGATAAGTGGTGACTGAAATATACTGTGTCGTAAGTCAGTCAGTTCGTAATTCGCATCGAATAGATGAACTCTGAGAAGAATGGATATCAGGTTTCTCAATGTTTACGCCATTGATTGGCGAGATGTGGTCATTCAGGTTTGTAGCACAGGCCATAATTCGAGAGCGTAATTTGAGAGATAACTAGGTTTCAATTTTTCTATATTTTCTAAATTCGATTCGGAAATAATTTATTTGCTTCCAAAATAGTATCACTGGTTACTGCTTTATAAATTTAGTCGGGATTTGTAATTACGGCTAACACTATTCATCAATATATATATATATATATATATATATATATATATATATATATATATATATATATATTTAAAACAAACAATATATACAGTAAACTCCCATGCACACCCACATATGTTAGGACCTTGAATAATTTCTCGCTATTTTCAAACAGATGGCTTTGTCAGAACTGCGTGCATGTAGCTCCAGATAGTGACACATCTATATGTAAGTAGTATAATCAAGCCTGAAATTCGGTGTATATCATTTAACCGAGGTGTACACACCTTTGTTTTTCATAGCATTAAACATGTCTGATTTCGTGCCAAAGAATGTGTATTTGCAATGAAATTTACTGCCCAACATCATTCAAAAGAAATATGTAAACGAGCACACAGAATACTTGTTGAGGCTCACGGCGACTATGCTCTGTGAGAAACCACATGAAGGAATTGGTTGAGAAGACTAAAAATATAAGGATTTTGATGTTGAAGATAAATACATACCGAAAAAATATGAACACGAAAAACTGGAGGGATTACTTCACGAAGATTCATGTTAGGCGCAAGCTGAACTTGCAGAATCAATACGAGTCGATCACACAAGTTTTCCAAAGTTTGAAAGCATGAGGAATAATTCAAAAGCAATGACATTCACTTGAAGCAGAGCTAAGTCGAATCGTGTCTTGTCACATGTGTACAGGGGCTTCAACGTTACGAAAGGATAGGTCTTTTACACCGTATCGTGAACGGCGATGAAAAGTGGATACACTACAATAACCCTAAGCGTAGAAGATCGTGGGGTAAGCTTGGCTATGCATCAGCATCGGCGGCAAAGCCGAATATCCATGCTTGAATAGTACTGCTTTGGGTGTAGTCAATTATGATTTTCTCAAACCGACCGAAACCGTCACGTGAGATTGCTATCGACTAGAATTGATGCATTTGTGGCGAGCATTAAAGAAAACTGGCCGCTATACGAGCCCAAACGCGACAAAGTAATTTTGCAACATGACAATCCTTGGCCACATTTTGGAAAATGTTTGAAAATCTACTTGGAAATGCTTGAACGGAAAGTCCTACCCCACGCTTCGTATTCACCAGACATTGTCCGTACGTTATCACTTGTTCCAATCGATGGCACATAGCCTGGTCAAGCAGCACGTTCATTCTTGGAACATACCAAATAATTGGTCAACTCATGGTTAGCCTCAGAATACGTTTTGATTTTTCAACGTTGAATTCAAATGTTGCCTGAATCATGAGAAAATGTAGTGTCTAGCGACGGACAATAATTTCAGTGACACGTTTACATTTATGTATTACTTTTCATGAAAATTCAGTGAGAACTTATTCAAGGTCCTAATATATATATATATATATATATATATATATATATATATATATATATATATATATATGAAAGAATGTTTGTCTGTCTGTGTGATACCTTTTCACTCGAGATCCATAAAAAACTGACCAAATTTGGTACATAGATTGTACAATGGAAGAGATAGGTACTTAGCGTAAAAAAACCGATAATTTCTTAAAAAATCAATGAACGATAAAACCGATAAAAATCATTTTTTTCTCCGATTCTTTCAAACTCATTATGTATGTTACTTACATCATGATAAGCTCAACGATACCTCATTGTTATTTCTACGCGATTTGGTTTAGCTAAAAACGAAAAATCGGTTTCAACCCAAATCGATTTCAACAAAAATTCTAAACTAAAATCTCACTGAATTTTCAAGCAGTCTAATACATACTTCACTCAATTGTAACCAACAATAATTTGATTTTTTAATAGTCATTTACCTTGATAGTAAGTCCACCCAGATAGTTAAAACCCCCATAAATCGAGATCAATGGAAATTTTAACAGGTTTCTTCTTTATTTATCGTTGATCAAAATTAACAATTTCCCGATAGATGTGTCCTCTTTTACATCAATGATAAACTGAATTCCAAAACCATCAAAATTATTGTGGTCTGAAATGGGTTTTCATGCTGCCTGTTTTACCACGCCGTGTCCTCGGCTAACTTCGACTGGATAAATACAGTTATATCAGTATCATATAAAACAATATGACTTAATCATATATGAAAGCCCTTTTAAGTGACGTCCACTTTATTTTATAAAATAACAAAATCCATAACGAATAAATAAAAATGCCAATTCTATTGTAGTTTATATTAAAATAAAACAGTGATGACAAGTTATCACATAATGAAGCCAGTATCAACAGGCAGATATTACAAACCCATACCTAACTCTCAAAAGATATTTACTTTGACACCTTAAATTATACTTTATCCTTATTCGTCAAAAAAATCAGTATTCTCTTAAAAAATTTGTATTCTCACTCCCCGATTAAAATTAACTGTACAATAATATTTAGCATATGAAAAGAGTAAAACATTATTACGAAAGTCATTCAACATCGCTTGAAAATGAAACAAGTAAATTTGGAGATTTAAGTTTTCGTTTCAAATCATGGTAATTTCTGTGTTGTGATTAATACATATTTTTAGATAATAATAATAATAATAATAATAATAACTAATAATCAATAAAAACAAGAAAGCTTTCTAATATAAAATATGTGTGCTGATGTAGACCGTGTGTAAAAACAACCTGGAAAAGTCTTTATTCAGCTGCCAAGTTATAATCAAAAACTGACTAAGGTAAAACAGAAAGAAAAAATGACAAAATAAAAGAAGGCAGTTACAACTTTACATTTAGTCTATAAATAAAACAGAATTCATTTCGATATGAAAAAGAATATATGAACAGATAAACAACGCTGAAGACAAACCTCTCCCTCAATGTGTGAATTTGATAAAATTAATACGTAGCATCTGGATTAAAGTCTGAAACAAGGCTTTATTCTTGCAGGTTGTTTCACTTAGGAATTTTCATCTATCATACATAATATCCAAAATATTCTGTGACAAATACCAAGAAACAATTTCTCAGGATGTTCTATATTTTGTGAATATAAAAATCGTCACGAAAATTTGTCTAACCAATAAACACTTTGAATATTAAGCAAACACTGAAACATCGGCCAGCGCCGGTTACAGAAATAGAAGATGTACCATTCTATGGGATTTTCCAGACAGAAAAATTATGTAGGCCGGACATTATTTAAAACCAGAAAGAAAAAACTTGCCTACTAATTGATTAGAAAACATCGCAACAAGGAATTTGAAAAACTATCAAAATACAAAGACCTGGAAATTGAAATAGAAAAAAATTGGAAATTGAAAACAAGAATAATACCAGTGGTAATAGGGTTATAAAAAAATGGAACAAAACAACACATTGAAAGAATCCCTGAAACCCCAGCTAATAAAAAATTGTCAATAAACAGCACACATAGAACTTTGTCATGTAACGCTAGCAACTTCATCGGAGATAAAAAAAAAAAAAAAAAAAAATTAAATTGAAATGTTGCATAACAACATGCCTTAGGTTTTCCGCAGACTTGGTAGTAGTGTGTCCATATATATATATATAATAATAATATATATATATATATATATATATATATATATATATATATATATATAAGATATATAAATTTCAATATATATATATATATATATAATGAAAATTTTGTATTAGAGAAGAATTGATAATTCATCAACATTATATATTTTTGCAGATCAATAAATATAATAACATGAAAATTTTGCCATTAATAAGCAATTCGGATTTTACAAGTGTAGAGATTCTAATAAAATCAATATTTACATATTTGTTGTAGTGAGGTAACATTTGATGCACTGTAAGTGAGAGAATTATATATATATATATAAAAAAAATAAAAATTAGACAGAATTGAAAAAATGCATCAATAAATATAAACTGAAAATATTTCAAATTTTTTTCATTCAGATAGATATATTGAGTGATAGACAGAATATGTAAGTGATATCAAAAAGTATGCCACGGAGATTATTTAATATATAGATATTATCCTATATGTAAGATTATATAATTCAGTCCTGCAAACGTAGATATCTAAGTAAATCCGTCGATAAACTATGAAAGTAATAGATTATATTGAACGCTATTCCTTTCAAACGGTTCTCTTTAGCGAAGAATTTTATTCAATGTTGAAAAATGCTCACATTGCTCAGTAAGTTATAGCGGCTCGGATTGAGGAATCGGAGAGCCGAGTTCGGATTCTAGTCGAATCCATTACATTCACTTACGTGCTAATACCCTTGGGAAACATATGAATTTTCGTTTTCTCCTCCCAGCTATGGGTAAGTAGCAGGACAGTCCGGGTAATATGGACTTGGATGGCATCTGGTCTACGGCAGAAATGAATGTCAACCTACTGCAGGAAAAGGAACTCTGCCTCGTCAGTCATTTATCGAAAGATTCATTATCTGTAAAGTGTATATCACACATGTCACACAAAAAGCATTAAAAAGAAGTACTATCAATCAGTACGATGATTTAGAAAAATGATTGGTTTGAATCTCACTGTAGACCGCATATATATTGGAACGAATTATATGCAATTTCCCTTTTTGAACCAAAATTTTACGTAGTTGTTATCATTCTAGCTACAAATCATACAAGAATAAATTTTGTATTATATTTTCTATGACAACGGCATCGTACGCAGTGGATTAAAACTATAAGTTTTTGTTACGAGAGGAACATTATTTTAATTATATTATCTTATATTTATTATATATGAGAAAAGAGTAAAATACAATGTATGTAGACAGATTGTTCAAATATAATTTATGGATTAATATTTAAACTGGATTTCGTCAAATTTGCAAATATATGCACACAGAAAATGTTTACAGAAAATTCCTCTATTCTATGACAAGGCAAATCCATATGCAGTGATACCCACCCCTCCAAAAAAAAAAAAAAAAACTGGTTTTACGGATCTAACTGATTGCCATATTCATCAGACTTAACATCAACTGTTTATTACTTTTTCGATCGCTGTAAAATGCTTTGAAGCTGAAAATATTATCTAATAAAATTCAGATTCAATGTTCGTCGATATCTTTTTTCACATCAATGCCAGCAAAATTTTTCTCAAAATCTACCGAGTAGCAGTTTGATTTGCGGCAAAAAACTGAAGGCTTAATTGAATAAAATTTAATTTTACCTTATATTCAGAGTAATACCTACGGTAAACAAAAATGAAGTTTATGTTTCAAGTATCTGACGGCTGTTGCTAGAATTAAAATTTACAAGTGTTAGATTACAGCAAATACTGTGATTTACCAGCGCGGTCTTAACTTTTCAGTTTTGTGAGTTGTGACATTTCCTCTGAACCTTTCTTACCACAGAAGAAATGACACAATACTATTTGTACTGTTGAGATTCTCCTTACAAACATTCAACAGAACTTCATTTCTGTCTATATTTCTGAGATGTGGTATTATGTACATTATTCGTATTATTGTCCTCAACTTTGTCGCCATATTTATTACAACGTTTCGGCCGTTGTACGGTCCGGCCTTCTTAAAGTGTTTGGAATGTCGAACTGAAACTTGGTTAGCTCCACGTGCCATGTCTAATGGATGTCAGTTATCTTCTGTTAATTGCCCTCGGAAAGTTATGCACTGCCTTAACCAGGTATTGATCTCACAGTCATAGACACATGGCACAGTGGATAAAGGCGTTAGTTAGATCCAATGACAAGACCCAAATAGTGTGATTTCAGTACCCGGTAAAGGCAGTGGAGAACTTTCAGATGGAATTTTACAGGAGATAACTGATAACTGACATCCATTAAACATGGCACATGGAACTAGAACAGTCTACCCCAGTGAGCGAAATAAAAGGATCAGTTAGACATTTCAACTACCTGAAGAAGGCTGGAGCGTACAACGGCCGAAACGTTGTAATAAATATAGTGACAAAGATGAGGACAATAGTCCGAATAATGTAAATAAAGAACTTCATTTCTTGTTCTCTATTTGTACAGTCCCTTACAGATAAGTGACGCTATTCCACTTCCATGTTGAGATCAATCTCATTTCAATTCTGAATCAAATGTAAAAACACAGTTCCAATTAAAGAGAATTCTTCCCAAGAACTACCACTTTGCCAAGCACAATAACATGTGTGTGCTCCTTTGAAAATTTCAATCGAGCTATCTTCATATAAAGCTTCAGTTTTTATATTTTCTTCCTCCCACTCATAATCTTCATTTCGCATCAGGCTCTATTTCATTCAGATCACGCAGAACTTCCGATTTGATTGAATATCACCCGTTTATTAGATTCTTTGAATTTACAAAAGACATTGTATAAAAATTCTAACGCGACAAGGAAAAACGGGCATTTTCTTCAAGTCTTTTACATATGGGAGATTGGTTGAAAATAGAATAAAAATGTAAACAAATAGATGCACATATATATTTAAAGATTTTAAATGAGATGAATATAAACTCATTTACGAGCTATCTTATGATATAACAACTAAGTTCATAATACCTATATGTGAAATGTTCTATGCATGGCATGCCATGAGTGGTATGTCCAGGAATATTTGCTTAGTAGACATAAATAAATAATTAATAATAATAACAATAATAATAAATAATAATAATATTAATAATAATAATAATGATTGTCGTAACCAATATATTTCTAGAATCAACAATATTTTTTCAATTATAAAATACCTACAGACTTGAAAAAGACGTAAGTCTTTATATAAACGTTGTTAGTCTTGTACTGGTAATAAACGCGTCAAGACGAATGGAATGCCGCCAGCGTAAAGGCGTTCTACTGAACTGTGTTTAATATGATGATCCTGTTTATCGTGACATTATTCCTTTAGGTGATTAATTACTGAGAGGAATTAATCAAAAAACATAGTATTAATCTTATGCAACTCTCCTGTCATTCTGATCAACAAATGTAACAATCCTCATCTGCTTTAAGTGTCTAAATTATATCTTTTATAATTGAAAAAATACATCTTAAGGAACGCATACATTCTGTTGAAATATTGTTTAACATTGTCAAACATTGTCATTTTTATTTTGTTATTTCTTAAACCACAGATTTCTTTAACTGTTAATACTACTACTGCTATACTACTACTACTACTACTACTACTACTAATAATAATAATAATGCATTGACGCATTCGAGATTCTAGTGCTATTGTCAAATCCAAAAATCCTTTCATATCTTTCATATCTTGTTCTACATCATGTCTATGTATGGTTTATGTTGTGTATGATACACCTAATTTACATAAGCGGACTACCGACCATATAAATATGGGTTGGTACCGGAAGACGGGGAAGATAGTAGAGATTAAGAAATTGAATCCAGAGACTCTGCCCGACTGCGATTTAGTCAACCCATTATGCAGGAACAGTCTTCCCAAGAATATACCAAACTAACTGTAAATATTGTGTACCTATTCTTTGTTTCAATACATTTTGTTAACGTACATTTTGTGTTGTATTATTCCATGCTTATTTAAGCTTCAACAGTTTAGAATTCAGTTTTCTTCTAGAATGATTCAGAAGCAATGCTAGAGAGGTGATTCTTCCTAGCTTGTTTAATAGATAGCTGACGAGAGAGAAGTACTTGATTCATACCATTTCAGAGGGTATTTGCCCAGAAGAAAAGGTATCGACTGAAATCCGAAGATTGCCCACAGGCTTCTCGTTTAGATCCGCTAAACATCATCGAACTTGCCATTGACTGATTTCTCTTCATAAGACTCTTTGTATTTCACGTATATTTTCTTAAATGCCTGCATTTAAGACGATATAATTGCTTTCTCTTTCTGGAACTTCTTAATTTTAAAGTATATGATGAATTACAAATCGTCTCCATTGTACAAGGGCAGAATGTGTTTTTTTTTTTTAAGGTGGGAATATCAAAAGCGCCTTTACATTAATGAAACTTATTTTAGAAAAACTGTTCAGAATTGTATATGCACGATTGTAGGCGTGTACCTGTTGTTTCCTGTACCAATATGGAATATTAATATTGTTTCCTTTTAATAAATATCAGCCAAAATTGTTGCTTTGATAGTTTCAATTGTTATTAAAAAAGTAAAGTAAAATTATCCTATTCTGTATCATATATTAAAATTCATCATACGCACGTATTTTCAAAATTGAATAAAAGCCTGAAGGGAAAGTAATGGTTGTCATATTGTAGCTGTATGTCAGAAGTTGGTGAAAATTGTAATTACAAACAATTCCGTTGTTTTCGTGTGACAGCTACATCTATTAAATCAGTCTTAAATATAATATCGTATAGGAAATCTAAAAATTAATTAGCCCCTATATTCAAACCATCTCTGTTCTCGTTGCAATAAATTTCATCCGTGATTGATATATTCATCAGTTTTCAAAGCTCTTTACACCATTAAGAATTCCCCCATGGGTTTATGTCTATCAAATAATCAATCAGTTCTTAAATCTCTCTCTGTCTTTCTCTTTCCTCTCTCTCCTCTCTCTCTCTCTCTCTCTCTCTCTCTCTCTATATATATATATATATATATATATATATATATATATATATATTATAACATTTTAAAAAAATATGATTTCTTCGCTACATAAGAGTTCTCATGTTTCAAAAACGAGAGCCGAAACCATCAATATAATTCTTAAAATTAAGTTGAATCAAGGTGTTGGCTCACGTTTCATCCTCAAGCGAAAATTTAGGAATAAGCTACCTTGTGGTTTTCGCGTGTTTATAAGCATGGTCCATTGCAACATTAATTACTATGGAAACGGCTGGGGCGGCCATCTTGGTTAGGTGGTCAGACAGTTAACTCTTATCTACAGATTCTTCACCTTCGGAAAGGTTATGCCAAGGTAGAGTGGGGTATCTATTTCAAACTTAATGATGGTGGTCACCGTCTAGTTAGTTTACAGCGAAGGAATATTTCATGGCGCGACGTCAAGTCGTTAAGTGTCGAGAGGATTTTGTTTTATTATTATCTAACTGTTGATCTATTTATTTATTTTTTTATTCAAATGGCTTTTCCATATACAAACGTGTTGCACTGAACTACAATTTGTTTTTTTTGACGACTTCACAAAGGGTTTTTCTTTCTGTTTAATGATTTGGCTACGCTTTTAAGACTTTTTTTAAACTATGGAATTTATTTATTTATCTATTTTTTATGCTAATTATTTAATGCGAAAATTTGTTGATGTCGGCAAAAAACCGTTAGCTCATGCCTATGGTTTAATGACTTTTCCTTATTTAGAAACTTA
Source organism: Acanthosepion pharaonis (assembly GCA_903632075.3). Taxonomy (NCBI): domain Eukaryota; kingdom Metazoa; phylum Mollusca; class Cephalopoda; order Sepiida; family Sepiidae; genus Acanthosepion; species Acanthosepion pharaonis. The sequence goes on along the minus strand of CAHIKZ030001666.1, from coordinate 399,775 downwards.
ATGATGTGTAGTTTTTCGTGTAGGCATAATGGGAACTGGGTGATCCCAGGTTTTACAAGTTCTTATTCTATTTATTATTTTCCATTTTACTTTTGGTGTTTCATTCGTTTCTTTTAGATGCCAAAAATATTGGGATTGAGATGTCTGATTTCTATTTTGAATATTGTTGAAGGCGCTCTTGTGTTCCCTCCATCTAATTTTAAATTTATTCTTCGTTGAGCCAATGTATATCTTATCAGTGTTAGGACTCTCAATGGATGACATAGTGCATTGGTATACCACAGATTTTGTGAGGCATTTATTTTCCAACGGGCAGTTTTTAGGGTTTCTACAATCAAATAAATTTTCGTTATTCTTATCTAATTTCAGTTTAGCAGCTTATGTCAGCGTTTTTGTATCCGCTATTTTTCAGGGCTGTGTTATGATTTTTTCTTTTTTAAATTTAGTTGTAATTTAGTTAGTTCAGTTTAATTTTAGTTTTTAAAAACAGTAGTCAACACTAAATTAAAAAGAGTAAACTTCCTAGACGTAACCCTAGACTTAATGATCAACGTTCACCTACCTTACAGAAAACCTAACACTAAGCCCTTGTATGTACACCCTAAGTCTAACCACACTCCATCTATAATTAAGCATATACCAACATCAGTGGAGAAAAGAATTAGCATGAACTCAGCTAATAGGGAAATATTCCGACAAAATTTTTATAACACAGCCCTGAAAAATAGCAGATACAAAAACGCTGACATAAGCTATAAAAACAATAGTACCAATAATAAGAAAAACAGGAAAAGAAGGATCATCTGGTATAACCCTACGTTCAACCAAATGGTCAGTATCAAACCATGGCATAAGTTCCTCGGTTTAATTGAAAAACTTTCCCATTAATAACAAACTTAGCGAGATCTTTAAGAAAAACACCTTAAAATAAAGTTACAACTGCACTGAAAATCTAGAAAGAATCATAAAAAGACATAATACTAAAATCCTGGAAAAACATGCATGCCAAAACAGTAATAAAGCTTCTGGAACTGTCTGACCACCTAACCAAGATTGTCGGCCCAGCCGTTTCCATAGTAATTAATGTTGCAATAGACCATAAAAATAAACACGCGAAAACCATAAGATAGCTTATTCCTAAATTTTCGCTTGAGGATAAAACGAGACTCAACACCTTAATTCTACTGAATTTTAATAATTATATTGATGGTTTCGGCTCTCGTTTTGGAAACATGAGAACTCTTATGTAGCGAAGGAATAATATTTAAAAAAATATTATAATATAAGTTCTACTTCTCTATGGAGCACTGTCTTCTTTAAAATAAAAACAAAAATACTAAGGAACTCCGGATTATTTACCTAACGTGTTCCTTCCAATTTTCTGCATCCTTGCGCGCGCACACACACACACATATATATATATATATATATGGAAATTTTTGTGAACATGTCATAAAGAATTCGAGTATTAGAGAATTCATACCTTTCCGAAGGATATTGGCACGTAAGTGAATATGATCGATTCGACAGGAATTCGAACTCGGCTCTCCGATTCCTCAAGCCTTGTCGCTATCCATTACTTCACCGTGCCTCCTTTTACTTCACCGTGCTTCCTAGGCTAGACCATACGATAACCAGTTTCAAAACTACATAAGGTCACACCTCTTACCTGTATATTGGGACACTAACCGTAATATATTTCTATATGTGTTGTATAGGAAAATATCATACAGCACACAGCGGTAATGTCACATATAATCAATATATTATAAATAAACTGCCACTAGGTGTCATTTAACTGACGATACTACCATGGAATTGCGCAGATGACAAACATGGCATCCCTAGTTGTCTGAATGGCCTCCTGAATTAAACGGCGCTTCGGTCACTTTTTACACTTCGCGTATCAACCGTTAGTTGAGATATGTGCTGTAGTGTTAAAAGAATACTGAATTCATGTTAATATTTTTTTTAAATTATTTTCTGTGTTAATATTCTAAATATCTTCACAAAACAAGGTTTAGAAGGTACGGTATGTGGTGTACAGTAATTATCATGAGTGCTGTCCCACTACTTTATAATTCGATCGTAAATGTTTGCATTTTATACACGCCATATAAGTCAACACCTAGTTTTGGAATTAGATTTTAGGCTTGAAATCTTGTACGCAGTAATTTACAGTAATTTGAACTTTTGCTATATTATCATCAAATATTGTTACATTATTTCCAGTATTCTGAGAGGGAAAACGATATATACATGTACAATTTTAGATGAAATTAGTTGTTTATAAAAATTGATGCTGATATATCTTGAGATTCTCTTTCACAGAAATATTGAGGAATTACAAGAAAATAAAAACACTATATTTTTTACATGATTCATTTCAGCATATTATCACGTCAGTATGCATTTCATACGAAATCAGATATATCGTGCCTGACGAAGTGTGAACCGAATAAAAAATTTCATCCGTCTTTTATTACAGCATTATTAACTGAATCGTTCCTATATTAAATGTACGTGTTTTCTTTTTTCTTAATTATCCTACAGGATAATAAGTTTTGAATATCTTTTGTAATAATTATGTGAAATAAAAATGGCATTACGTGTATTTTTTATGTAAAACTTGCAAGTTTTTCAAACTCCGGTTGATATTGTTTTACTTAGATGTATGTTAATATCATCCGAAATGATGTGAATATATTGCGACAGTTTACATTGATGTATTAGTCCAGGCTGCAGAAAGCAATATCTATGATTCCTATAATCAATATTGTTGCGATCGAGCTGTTATTGTAATAAAATAGCATTTTTATAACTGAAAAATATCACCGAAATATTAGTCGAACGCCATTTTCTTACCTGAGTATATGGTTTCAGAAACTATGCATGCTAAATTTCTATATTTGATAGACTATTCTTTCAAATCTTACCCAATAATTTTCTCTTGTAAACTTTAAAACAGTGCTGAACACAATAATTTACACAATGTCACGCATTTCCATCATTAGAAAAGTGCCAAATTCATTTCCGTATGACAAATTAGATTATGATGTGAGGCTGATAACATAAATAATCTTTAGACATTTATATATTGACAGACCATATGGACAAATTGGAATCAATTGCTAGTCAAATATAACATCTGATGGTTTCCAGTGTGATCTTCTTTCAATGTCTGATACCAGCTTATCTTATAACGTTTAAATAATGATATTCTTTCCTCTTCTATTGCGTGTAATAATGTAGGCCTATACCTGCAAGTATATAGAATTAGTTGAACTGCATGTTTAGCTAATACCAGATCAAAGTGAATGGAAACTTAAGAAGTTAACACAGAGAAATATTGTTCAGAATTCTGGGATTGTAACATTTGTTCATTCCAGGAATCTTTCAGAATCTTATTCGAATCCTGTTCACATTGCATTTCTTATAAAGTTTTCACTGCTTTCTTTATTACTGTCAGAATTTGTTGCTTTCGAAATATCCCCCCCTTTATTTTCATCGTTTTGTTTCTATGCAATTGATTTCTTTAATCCATTCCACAGTTTCCATATGAGTAATGGTAATATTAACCGAATTTTAGAAAGAGAAATGATATTAATTGAGCAAGCAACTAGTACTACAGTTGTTATTCGATACCTCATTCCCTTGGCAGCAATTAAAGTGTATTATATATTCTGTGCAATTGTAATGGTCATTTTGTTCTTTCCTTTTAAGGAAACATTCAGTCATTGACCGAGCAGCCAGTGCTACTTTCGTTTGAAATTCATGAATCTTCCTATTAACATAATTTCATAGTAAAACAAATTTTCCCAAGTCCAGTAATTGTTATTGATATTTCCATTATGTCATTATTCTTCAAATTACATGTAGTACCGTTTTTAGTCGTTGCTTATATAGGCTCTCTTATTTGCTACAGCAATTTGAATGTGATTCTGTAGCGCCAGTTCAGGAGGGTCACAGATGTTCGGTCCACGCTATAATTTACAGGTTTTATTTGTTCGAAGCAATTTAAAACATTCATCTGAGGAAGCAGTTGTATGCAGCCAATGGCTTATGCATTTCTGAATGAGTGTGTCGCCATGCAATTTGCGTAGATTTATTAGAAACATTATCCAAAAATTATTCCTCACAGTCATAATTTTGCAAAAGTAATGCTTGTAATAAAACTTCGAATGTATCTATTTGCATACACATAAGCAGCTAGCTTTATATAAATGCACTCTTCCACCTTTTGTGTTAATTGCCTTTTAATTAATGTCCTCTTTTTACTGACAATTATAGCTCGCAATATATTTATCTCTCAAATATTACTAAGAAATATATATGCAATGAGGAAAATGGAAGTTTTAGTGATAAAATTCTACTTTTAAGCGATATTATTTTACTCTGGTCATTAGCATTTATTCAAAATCCTATGAATACTTTCTCCCGCCTTCAACACACTCGGATATTAGAGAGTAGAAATTGATAACTTTTTGTCTGTGTTTGAAATAAAATGTACGCATTGTATCTTACAGATATTCCACACATGTTTAAAGGAATTATTAATTTATCGTCTTTTAAATATATATAATAGTCGCAGTATCTCTTTACTTATTTTAATGTACAATGAAATTACCATCGCCTGACTACTTCCTATTTATGAGGTATATGTTATATTATCGTTTTCCAAGAGATAAAACGATTAACGTACTAGTTTAATAAATCCTAAATTGATGTTAAGGATGCTTTATCGTATCCGAGTAATACAGTCTGATAGGGGCTTAATAATCTCTGTTGCAGATGACAGTAAACATCCATAGAAACAGAATTAACTCTTATACTAGCATCAGAAGGAGACAGGTGAAATTTTCTAGGGCACATAATCAGGATGTAAAGCAGAAAAAAATTGACCCTCACAGGATAGAGTGAAGCCAAGAGGTACAGTGGAAACAGCGCATAATCAACCTAACGAGATTGTGTAAATGTGAAATAGAAGAGAGATTAGGAGAGAAATATCAAATTTACTACAAAGGGGGCGAAATATTGAGAGTCATGACTGCTCTCGTCCTCAAGGGAGACGGTCTATAGAAAAAGATGTACACGAAAAAATTGCTAGTTAGATATTAGTTACAGATTTTGTGAGAGAGCTAATAATATGGCGTGAACAACTATTTCACGCTCAGACTGTGATGATGCCTTATTAGCTTTCAGCTAAGATAATATTTTTTTCTAATTCTTCACCCAAAGCAAGGCGGGAGTGCTACTAGCGCGCAAGGACTTACAGAAAGTGGGAGCAAGAGTAAAGAAGCGTGTGAGAGTAAGGGATGAATGAAGGACGGGGAATAGATCAAGGCATCTGGATATGTCGATTGACATTGCATATGAATATTTGTAGTTTATAGCAATCAGCGAAGGAAATAAGAAGAAGGGAGTTCCATAGACGGGAAGTGCGATGCATGAAGACATTGGAGTAGAAGAGACGACTACATTTAACTTTTTCATGCAGTTTAGGAACTAGCGAAAATAGCTCGTCGGAGCATGTATCGTGAAAGAATTTGTAGAAAAGACGGAGGTAGTCGACGGTACATCTGTGAGAGAGCGACTGTAAACGAGATGCCTGATCAGGGCCAAACAAATTTTATCTTCTTCTCTGGATTTTGTCGAGGACCCTAAGAGTAACAGAGGGGCCTCCGGACCATATATGAGAGTAATATCCCATTTATTTGTTCCATGTCAGGTCCGCGTATATTGTGAGACCAAGCAGCCGCAAAGGGATGCTCACGTGGAGTTGAGCACCAGACATTCTACTGGGAGGAAGGAAGGTTTCTCAGTGGTGGGTAGCAGAGAGCAGATTTATCTTTGAGGCAACAATTGATTGGATGTTCTTTTCGAGACCGACAGCCAGGTTAGTTTTGTCAGTGATACCAGATTTGCTATTGAGACATGAGTAAATAGTGGTGCCATCTACATAGATGTCTACTAGAAAACTGATAACATCAAGAACTTCGTTAATGAAGATGAGGAACTGTGTATGACCCAGGGGAACACCTGTGTCCGTAAGAAAGGAACTGGAGGATAATCCGTTAAGGACGAAATTCATTACATGTTTTTACAGGAATGATTGCATTAAGTCAAATAATCGTCCTAAGATACCCTATCCATGAATCTTACAACGGAGGCCGGCATGCCAAATCGTATCAAATACTTTAGACTCACAGCACAATCCCCACCGTTTTTGAGAAGTGCCTGGTAAACAAATTCAATTATGGCCGTGAGTACATCAGCTGTAGACCGGGCAAAGCGGAAACCATATTGCTTGTCATAGAGCAAATCATGGGATGTAAGGTGATTAGAGTGGTAGGGGACTGATAGAACAATAGTTAGATGGGTCAGAAGGGTTGCCAGAGTTCTTGAAGACAGGTACAACATACAATGACTTCCAACAGGATGGAAAGCAGGAATGATTGAAGCAGTAGTTGTATAGTTTAGAGAGGAAAAGAGCAAATTCAAGAGCACTTATGTTCAGGACAAAGCTGGTATCCCGTCCCCACTGCTAGCTTTATGGGAATCTAATTTAGAGATGATGCCCAATACCAATGGTGGGGTTATGTGCAAATCGATCAACAAAGCCTAAGTTCTAGGGGAGAATCATGTGAATATACCGGACTAGTCGTGCGTTGAATTCGATGAGAATTTACAATAAAAGCACTCGGCCTTATCAGCTGAGGAACTCAGGACTTGAAATTGGTTGAACAAATGAGTTATTGAGGGCTTGCTGTTGTTTAATACACTCTTGCAGAGACGCCACTAATCTGTGGACCCGAATTTGTGAGATGCAATACGCGGTTTCCTTCCATAAGCATGCTTCATTGAGGAAACGCTTGCACTCATTATGGGCTGAGACAGAGAGAATTCTGTTGGAGACTGACATATCACTAGAGAATAGGCGGAAATAGTGATTCCTAAGGGCAATAGCAGCTGAGCAAGCAGCAGAGAACCAAGTGGATGATCGTGATTTAACCTTGTATTTCGTTGCGGGGATGAAGGCCTCTGTTCCTGGTTTACCCAGGAGGAAACCTCAGAAGAGCATTCTTGAAGGGAGAGATTGAAAACCACATTCGAGGGGACATCGCGAAGGAAATCATAGAACGGGTCCCAGTCAGCTCGTTGATAATAGAAAGATGTTCTGTTTGTAGGAGTTTTTTTTTGTTATGGATGAAATAGCAGGAGATGATGACAGACACTACAGCATGATCAGAGTTGCCAAGTGGGCAGAGTGTTACGACAAGACTCGACCTATTTTACTGACAGTAATTTAGTCAAATTGTAGCGTGATTTCAATAGGATAGAATTGTCGCACCAGAACGATATTATGAGGACATCACCTCCCCATTATATCCAAATCAATGTTTCATAACGAAAACGTCAATATTCTCATCAGTTGGCCACATACCTCGAAATAAATTCATTACGAATCATGTTATTTTCTATATTATGATAAATCAGTTAACATAAATGATTTTAAGAGAAACTCTTTCAAGATTATTTGGTAGTCGAACTTGAAACGTTATGCTGAAGAAATGTTTTCTCATAATACAAATGGGGCAGGTACATAATAATATAATTTGCAAAATAACATTTCTTTCTGCGTGAAATATGAATATTTCGAATGCAAAGTAGTTTCTATTCATCGGGACCAAAATAAACATTTCTTTTTTAGTAGCATTGTTTTTTTTTTTTTTTTTTTTTTCCACATTCCGCTCTTCCATTAATTCATAAATCTCTGTGTGTTTTGTCTATATATTTTTTGGTGTTGACTGAATAGTTTTAAAACATTTTCCTTTTGTTTCACACAGAATAACAAGGCACATAAAAAGTAAATCGATTTTCATGTTACTGAATGCCAACAGCTACACGCAAATATAACTGCTTGACTGATGGAATTAATCAGCTTCAGAATTAACGCCCTTGTTTCCCCCCTCCAAATCACTTACGATTATATGGACATTCAAGACGAGTTAATCGTAGGACGAAATCACTCATTCAACAGTGAAGAACTAAGTATATATTCGGAGGTGTCGGGTGCAAAACTTCAGATTGCAGTAATCGAATAAAAAAAAAACAATTGTCTTTGACGAAAACGTCAAACTTGTAAGTGGCATACATTTTAACAATTCATTCACAGCGTTCACGGTTTGTCACCTGCTAAAATTAATTTTACTTAAAATTAAACCTTGATCCTGTTCTCTCATAACTCTATAACAACAGCCTCGCTGTTTCTCGCTTTCCAGTTTGTTGGGAGACTTCTTCAAGAGTTCCGGATTTTAGGAATTATTATGAACCTTCTTAACTCTAGAATTATAATCATATTAGAGTTTTACATCTTTCTAACTATTGAGGGTCCTCCCCTTTTTACACAAATGGACTCACCAAATATATACATATACTACTGCTACGTGAAGACCTGACAGAGCAACAGAGGGTGAAGGTAACAGACAGACAGGCAGAACGAACGTAGCCCACAAGAGTCATCGTAAGCGAGCACGTAGACTCAGTAAGAAGTCATACAGCGATACTTCAATGCCAAAGACTGTATAGATATTTTGCTACTAACCCGTATTCCTGGAACTACTAACCTGCATTACCAGTTTTGTATTATTTCGTTTAATACATTATTTTCCTATATTCATTCTTGGCGTCTGTTATTTATTGGCACCGGATTTCATCTCGGAATCCACAACACTAACAAATTACTAGATCCTCTAATTAATACCAAATTGGTTAAGCACCTCAATTAACAAGGCCTTCCTTAAGAAAGAAAAATGTGGTTTTCCTTTCTCTTCTTCAGCCGTTGATATGTTAACGCTTATAACTGTATTTGTCAATCAAAATTTAGATACGAATGATGGTGCTCTTACGTTAGATTTATCAATGGCGGCTTCCAGGAATTGACATACAGGCCTTGATCACAAGCTCAATAGTTATCGCATGTCTGAGTGAATTTTCAACGTATTCCAAACATTTTAACAAATCGTGTAATGAAGACAATATTGAAGGCATAATTTTATAGATCTTTTCAAATTAATGTGGGGCCCTCCAGGGATATATGTTTGGATCTACGCCATTTCTGATCTTCATCAACAGCATTCATGATGTCATCGTTTCCCGAATCGGTAATTATACGGATGACACAAGTATTTACGCCTGATGTATTAATAATCCCGATAGATTCGAAAATTTAAAACTAGCCACCGATTTTGAATATGAACTACAATCAGTTAACTTTATCAATTTAAAATTTAAAGCGTACAAAAGAAAAACGCTATCTTGTAATCATATTAGATGAGTTTTACTCTCCTTCAGCGTGTCTGATGCTGGCCACCAGGAGAGATATTCATTGTGCCTTCTTGGTCATACGTTTTCTCATGTCATAAAATGGGGTTATTATAATGAAAAATATAAAATTGCTATGTCTGTTGCTCGAAACATTGGTTCACTGTATAATGCCAGACAATAATATAATCCAAGTGAATGCATATAATGTTATCGGTTGTGACCAGGCAGCACTAACGCAGTCATTTTCCTACCGAGGTGGATTCATTCTATTTTGCTATGGATCCGCATGAATTTAAGCAGACAACTAGATTGCTAACGATCTCTCATCTTTTTAATGTTGAAATACCTAGATGCTACTATCAGTTCTATTGAAATATTTTCTTCCATTGCATGTGGAAATATATTCCGGGATTTTGTTTCAACGCCAAATCTTCATGAATTATGTTGTGAAGTCGTCCCCCGGTCGCAGCGCCAACTGTGACGTTCTATCCTGATCTACTACGGCGCCATTTGGGACGTGGTCGTTCCAGGGTCCTATCCCGGTCACGACACCAGATGTGACGTCCCTAAACAGCACCAATTGTGACGTCTTCGCCGCGGCGCCAGCTGTTCGCTCCTCGCTGCTCCGTCCGGGTGTCGCTGCTCCAAACGTGACGTTCTAACCCTTTGGTGATTCGGGTAGGAATCTGGTTAGATTTGATATCAGCCTCGCCGTTCCCAACCTGCTTCCAACGCCTGGTTACCAGGGTAACTGCACTGATATCCGGTCTGCCTACCCACGTTGAAAATTGATCTTAGACAGACGAGATCTAACAGGGGTTGGGGCCGTAATGCAAACTGAGTTCAACGGGGGTGATAACACACAAATATGCATAAAAGAAAATAAAATGAAAACTCAAAAAGTTCAAAGTATCAAAGAAAAAGATAACAAATTTTTTATGTCTAGTTGTTCGGTACATAGGACTGAATCTACCTCCCGACCCGTTCTGTGGATTGTGACACGTCGCTTTCACTAGGCAAGTTTTAACGCTTCAAGTTGTCTGCTCTCTAAGAAATTTGTGTTTCGGTGTGTCTTTGGACGAAAGTCGAAAAACTTATTTCTGTGGTCTGGTTCTAAGTCGCTCTTCAAACTAATTGTTCTTGGTTGAAGAAGAGTCCAAAAATTTTGCGTGAATCTTGGTCAGCTATCTTGAGGCGGTTTCAACTACTGGGCACTCATCTCTGCTTGTCGGTGCGAACGAACTCAGCACTCTGCCAACGAACTCTTCTCTGCCCGCCTGGGTCGAACGAACTACTGGGCACTCATCTCTGCCGTCCGGGGGCTGAACTCTTCTCTCCAGCTTGGGTCGAACGAACTCTTCTGCTCGGCACTCAGGGGCCAAACGAACTGGCCTCTTCTGCCCGCTTGGGGCGAACGAACTGATTTCTGTCTGGTTTCTCGGCCTCATTTTTTTATTGACGCCGTCAAAACCGGGGTGGGTCTGTTTGCGTCAGGGGTTCCTCGATAATTCTAAATACATATCCACCCTTCTTTTATTTCTGGTTAGGGATTTTCCACTCTTTTCCATTTTTGGTAACTTTTTTTCTCACTCCCACTTTCTCACCATGCTTCTGAGGGGCGTGAACTGCCCTCCCCACTTCTTCGTAGCGGCTTCTCATACTTATACTCTGGATGGGGGCGTCGACTGATTTTCTTCGTGCGTCACGTGACCACTCTCGGCCAATGAGGTCCTGGTCGGGTATCTTTCCTCCTCCTTCGTGCGTCATGTGATCCCACTTGGCCAATGACGTCTTTGTCGGGCGTGAACAACCCGTGGCTTTGTTTTGGAAAAAAAAATACCTTGCTTAACTAAAAAAATGATTAATTAAATCGCCGTTATCATGAACGGATAATATGACAACTCTTTGTTCAACACGTGGCGTTTGTCAAGCAGTTTATCGCCAATGCATCAAAACAGCTGGATTATCTGACATGGTCTAAGAAAGGAATTTTCTCAAGTTTTCAGCCAATTTGGCGTCTCCAAAAGCAGAAATAAAAATATTTTCCCCATTTTCCTTCGGTTCATGTGTCTGATAACAAAAATTTTATTATCGCAGGGCAAAGTCTATTCTGTCAAAAAAAAAAAAACTTAGCCAGTGAAACTACTTGTGTGGGATTTTAATTTTCCATACCCAGCCAAGGCAAGCTACACCTGTGTTTCGTCAATTATCAAAACCTAATGTTCTAAAATGGGTTTTTTCTTTGGTGACATCTCTTGATAACACAATTCCATTTTTCGCGGATAAGTATCAAATCGGTCAACGCTTGTTCGCAGGTGGCCTAGATATTTTCGACATTTGATATCTATCAAAAAATGAAACCTTTTCGACATTTCTTTATCAAAAATAACCCTTTTCTTCTTATTTTCCGTGTGTGTGTGTGTGTGTTCGCCTATGACCCGTCTCGTATTATTTTTTCTTTCCCTCTTCTTCGTTTTTTTTTTCTTTCTTCCAAATCGCCTGAATGCATGGCGGTTCAATCCTCTTGCCAAAAAAAAAGAATTATTCTTAAAACCTAAAATACATTTCGGCCTTAAATAATCCTCAAATGGTTGATAAACCGTAAAAAAAAAATCATATATCTATAAATATATCTTTCAAATCGCCTGGATGCATGGTGCCACATGTATTCTTATTTGTCAAAATTCAATAAATCCAGATATATTTTTCTTATTCTATTTCATTCAAAATAACACCAAAATAAATGTGATAATAAAATATGTCACCAAATTTTAGGGCGAGATTTAAAAATACAAAATATAATTTGTTAAATCTGATATATATTTGGTTATAAAAACATGATTTTAGTTAGATAACAGGAAACCTGTATTCCTTTTAAATATTAATTTATAAAATACATTCAAACTATCAAGTTTTTAAAATTTTGACTCAAAAATGCTTCGTCAAAATTTTCTATAATCACTATTTTCCTGTTGTTTTAATATTGGACTTGTACTTAAAAACCCTGGCTTATATGGACGAATGGATAGCGGATCGGACTGAAAATCAGAGAAAATAAGTTCAAATTCCAGTTATCAATCCATTGCATTCATATATTACAAAGAAAATTTTGCGTATAAGATATAAATTTTTTCTCCTAATTCTATATATAACAAAGTCAATTCAATTCCAGACTGGGTTCTATAGACCTTTGATGGTAACTGGTCTTTCATAAACGTCCAGAAAAATGGCAACTTATTGCGGAAAAAATCTTTTTTTTCGTCAATCATATATTTAAAATACTTGATCACCTAATATGATTTGTTGATTATATATATATATATTTATATATATAGTAATTGGTATATGGTAATCAATATATAATTTTCAAGAGGATATAGAGACAAATATCCTCAATTATTATTAATTATAGAACATTAAAAGATTAAAATCTTGAAGACCTACAAACAAATCACAAATTTTTATCTTTTTGTCATATATATATATATATATATATATATATATATAATCGTTCAAACCACAAGCCCAGAGATGAAGGTGAAATATTCTGCACGAAAGAGAAGTCGAATACCTTAGAAAATGATCAGCAAAAATTAATTGAAAAATCGATGACCTACATCATCTTCCCCCCATCATTAGCCTTGTATCAGAGAGATTACCACCTATTCCTGGCTTAGATGAATAGGCATAAACCAATGCACATTAGACAATAATGTTATTTCCTAAATTCGTCGGCAATCAGTGAAATCACGTTTACTTCTGTAAGGATAAATATATTGCGATTTATTTGACTTAATTCGGTTTTTCGATTTATGGTCTCTTACTTTGATTAACGTTATTTAACATAGTTCTGATATTTAAAAATTTGGCCTCATGTTCATTTTATAATTCCAATGTATAATCATTTTTTTTCTAATGGAAAATCTATTGATAGCGTATTATCCATATAGGAAAACAAAATGGAAATTTATATTTACCAGGTTGTTAGATAAACTGTGTTCTGGAGATTTAAACCACTAGTATACATAATTGTAAACATTCTCGTGAAACAGCAAATCATTTCTCTGTTTGACGAATAATTACATTAATACATCTTAAATTTGACCAAAATAAAAATTATTCATATTGTTTTGTTCGGAAATCAAAGGTCGTCATTTTTCGATATTAAACACAAAAGGCATTTTATTCTCAATTATGTATTACTCAATAAATATTTATAAATCGCGTCAATTTCAGAAAGATGAGAAAAATGCATTTCATTTACATTGCATATATTTCTTCATCTACAGAAATTTTAATTTTTTTGTATCTTTCTTTTATTTGCAGTGCGGCTTTTTTTTACGCGCCATACTTAAACTCAGATCAGCACCCTTTACATCTGTAAATTGGGTTTAATAATAAATATTCTGAAAATGAATTTTTACTGAACAAAATCTTCAATACATATTTTATCGTTTTATTATTTTAATACGTTATATATAAATCATTTTAAATTAACCTGATTCAGCTCCTCGAAAATATATTTCATCAAAATGAACTGGGTAAAAAAACAGATAAAGAAATCCTAGAATGTTGCTTGTTGATACCAGATTATTAATAACGTAGGTTACTACTCGTAAATAATTGGTTTTAAATAAGAGAAATTCTAATTTTTAATTGTCACGAATCTATAGAAAAACACTATATATAAATTAAAAATGATTTAAAGGTAATCTGAAAGAATTATAATAAGATGAGTATATAGTCTCGATATATATAAATTTAAATATAATTAAAAAAAAAAAAATGTTGCTGGTGACAAAAAATATGGCATGTAAGTATAATTAGCAATTAAAATATATACCTCATATTTTGTAACTTGTTGTATTAAAGGCAATAATCTTTTCCTGCATAACAACCCAAGTTTATACACAAAAAGTATAAAACAAGTATAAATTTATACATCCGTTTTCGTGAAAGATTTAAAATGTTCAAGATCGCAGCAGAAATCTTCTTGAGTTTCAAAAGATCTTTCAAATCCCAAAAAAAAAATCAAAATCAAAATTTTCGAAGATTTTATCACCTCTAAATCTGTGGGAATTTATTAAAAACGTATATATAATAAAGATGATTTGCAAAAACGGAGATCCAATTTACATTACCAGGATTATTATCTTTGTCGCCATGTTTATCACAACTTTTCAAGAACACATGACACAGTGGATAAAGGCGTCAGCTAGATGCAATGACAGGACCCAAAGAGTCTGAGTTCAATACCTGGTTAAGGCTGTGGAGAAATTTGAGAGGATATAACAAAGAGATATTCTATCCATTATTCATGGCGCGTGGAATTAAAAAAATCTAATTTATGAATTTTTTTAATAAATATTTAATTCGAATTCCAAACACCTTGCAGAATTCCGGAGCGTACACCGGTCGAAATTTTGTGATAAACATACAGGTTTCTCGTGAGGAAAATATTATATGAAAATGATGTTGAAATAATGTAAATAATGCCGCATCTCAGAAATATAGATAACAACGGAAATATATAGAACTTGGTTTGATATTATGATGCTCAATAATTTTAAGTTATTAACTTAATATTATAAGAATTGAATAGAGTGTGTAATAAAAATAAACCAGAAATAGAACGAGAACATTGTCGTCTCTTTTAAAAGATGAGAACGAGGCATGACATATGATATAATAAAGTGGGAGAAAATTTGCAAAAGAAATTAATATGTCAATAAAGAATTATTCAAATGAGATTGATAATATACGATCTCAAGGACAGAACTATTTTGGAAATTTTTTTTTAAGCTTGATTCCTTTCATCATATATACATTATAAGATATATAGATACTATATATATATATATATTAAACATCCTATATATATATATTTCATTTATACATTTTATTAAATAATATAGACAAGTGTTGTCTATTTATTTTATGTAAAAT
Organism: Acanthosepion pharaonis; assembly: GCA_903632075.3. Lineage (NCBI taxonomy): Eukaryota > Metazoa > Mollusca > Cephalopoda > Sepiida > Sepiidae > Acanthosepion > Acanthosepion pharaonis. The sequence continues at coordinate 384,502 of CAHIKZ030001666.1, read as the reverse complement.
TTTTTCGTATCTTCTGATAAGTTTAGTAACATTATCATTAGCCGAAAAAAGAAATTCACAATATTTATCCATTGTTTTTTAATAAAATCTAAGCTTTCGGCTTACTCAAGCCATTATCAAAGATGTAAAATACAAACATATCAAACAATATACGGACACGACAGTGATGATAGTCTGTTATTGTTTTTGTTTACATAGTGGATCACTAAATTACGATGAACACGCGCATATAAGACGCTAGAAGCGAAAATCGCACCGCATCTCATGACGTCACATGATGACTACACGAGAGTGAATTGTAGAATGAAATAAGGAAAGCCGTTGGTATAAACCAATGGCTTCTGTTACCAATTATAGAAATTATAGACATTTAAGAATATTTGTAGAGATTCCATAATTGATTTTGTTTAGGTTGGGTTTTAACTATTTGATGTATAATGCTTCAAGTATTTTTAGTTTTTGTCTATTGTTTTCATGTCGAAGTATAGTTGTGTTTTCGACAAGTATTTTACGGAATTGTGTGTGCGGGCAGGCATGTTGTTTTAAATGCCTAAAAATGTTAGAGTTTTCATTAAAATGTAGTGTCAAGCGTCGTGAAATCGAGTTTGTGGTGTGACCAACATAAATATTATTTAATTCGTTGGAGATACACTCTCCCAAAGGGCACTTTGAATTTATAAACTATGTTGGTTTTTTTTCAAATCGCTAACCGGGGAGAAGAATCATTGCGAAGTATTAAGTTGGATATACTAGATTTAGTGTAGTATATGATTAATTTAATTTTTTTTGCTAGGATCTGTAGTTGATATATTAGAATTTACTAAATTTTTTAGTATGTTTCATCTTGTTTATAATTAGTATGCATTTGATTACGATATAGGAGATTAATATATTTGAGATCAGTAGAAGCAGTATTATGTACAATTTGCTTATTATTGAGATTTCTAAGAAAGCATCTTATTTGTTCATCAACTATATAGTTTGGAAAGCTATTATTAATAAGTGTCTGTTTTATATTCTTTAGTTCACTGTAAAAATCTGTTTGGTGGATGAATTAGTTTCTGCACGATGTATTAGATTCTTTATAATTGCTATTTTGTAGTAATATGGGCATTCGCTCTTGTAGTTAAGTGTACATGAATTTATGCTTGTAGGTTTTTTTTGTATGGCGAAATAGTAAATTTGTTATTATTTGTGTTTATCAATATGTCAAGGAAGGGGATTTTTATTATTAGTATTGAGTTCATATGTGAATTTAAGGACAGAATTATTTTGGAACCGTTTTTGTAGTTGAATTATTTCATCTGTATTTTTAACTAACATAAGAATATCATCAACGTATCTTAGGTAGATTGATGGTTTTTTAAAATCTGTAAATAACTTATTTTCGAGGTTTGAAATGTAGAAATTGCTAAATGTCGGGCCCAATACTGAACCCATGGAGACACCATCACGTTGTGTATATATATTGTTATTATGATCGAAGAAAGGGACTTCAGTAGTACAAGTTAATAGTAGTTTTCTTAATATATTAGGATTAATTTTAAGTGGGGGTAAAGATGAGTTACTGTATATATTTCTTATGATTATGTCAATAGTTTCACTAACAGGGACATTGGTAAATAAGTTTTCAACATCAAGTGAATCCATGATTTCATTGTCAGGTTTTTCACTTTTTAGGATTTGGATTACTTCTAATGTTGACTTAACACTATATTTACTAGGAAGATAGGGAGTAATAAGTTGGTTGATGTATTTTGTTAGATGATATACAGGAGTTGGAATTTGCGATATGATAGGACGGAGAGGATAGTTAGGTTTATGTGTTTTTATAGTGCCATATATGTAGCCAGGTCTATAATCACCAACAATTTTAGGGAGTTTTAAAGAGTTCTGTTCAGCATTATTAGCATTAATAAGTTTATTAAGCTTTGATTTTAGTTGGTTGGTCGGGTTCTTGTTAAGTTTTTTAAACTTTATGTGATCATGGAGTATGTGGTCTAGTTTTTTGTTGTAAACCAATTTGTTTAGGATGACAAAAATGTTGGTCTTATCAGCTTTTTTTACTGTAATGTCAGGGTGGTTACGTAGTTCTTGTACGGCAATTTTCAGTTGTTTAGAAAGAATTTTTGAGGAGTTTCTGCTTTTATCATGTCGATCTTTCAGTGCCTCTATATACTAACGTTTCATAACAAATGCACGTCAGATCTTATTAAACAAAAGAAATATAACATTATAAAAATAAAAATGCCAGAATATTGTTCTTCTTTTTTCTTCAAAAATCATTCTCTGGTGAATAAAATGGTAGTTGAAAACAGCATTTCATAATGGGAGCCTTTTATCTAATTGATTATTTATCATGAGCATTTAAATAGAAATCTTGTGGATTTCAATTTTACTTCTCCAAGCATTCATACTTTGCATCTAAAGTTGAAGAATGAACATTCTTGAAACACGAGGCCGCGGTTTTTGTAACTTTGTTCGTTTTATTTATGCTGTGCGTTTAAATTTAGACTTGGAAGAAGAATTGTTCATTTCTTGCGCAAGGATTGGTTGGCCAAGCCTAACCCAACAATCAAATGCTGCATTTGGGGCACGCGTGACAGTGTGCGTTGACAAGGTAAAAATATAAAAATAAACAGGCGTCACTCAATATTGCATTACTCTCTTCTTTATCAGTTCGATCTTCTTTTTCTTCATTCACTGTTTTTTTCCACCGCTTTTTACATTGTTCTCCTGTTCTTCTCTTTTCATTTATTCTTTCTGTAGTATTTATTTTTTCTCTGAAAATTTATTGCCGTTTTTATTTTCGTTTTTATACACATTCCTTTAATTTCTCAATATCTGCTCTTTATATTTAAATATAAATCTTCATTAGTCTTTACTTTCCTGTTCTTTCTGCCTTCATTATTAATTTTCTTACTTAATCCTTTTCTGTTTTCTCATTTCTTCTCTTAAACCTTCTTAATCCATCAATTTCATCTTCATTTTTCTTTCTTTTTTTTTATTTCAGATGTATTTCGTTTTGATTCGCTTCCGTTATTTCTAATTTCCACATTTTCCCTAACATTTCCAAAATCTTTCTTTGCTTATATCTTTTCTTTTATAATATTCCATGTTATTCCATCCATATTTACCTTCCAATCCAAATATGAACTATCTTTACTTTTATAACCTTTATGCATGGAATCCTTTACCGGTATTACGAGGGAGTTATTATGCCATTTCAGAATAGTCCAGAAAACATATTCTCGCATATTTCAATTATTTACTCCCAAGACACATTCATCGGAAAATTTCTGTCATATTAAAAATAAATAAAAATCCTAGGCGAACACACAACTGTATTTCAAATAAATATTAAGTAAGGAGCATTCTTTTAGAATTGTATGAGAAAACAGAAACTGTAAAATAACAATAAAAATAAAGACAGTTCCGGCGTTGTTTCTATGGAATAAATTAAGGATAGTGCTTAAGTAGCAATATGAATATTTCTCAAAAACTACTATGTTAACTAGAAAATATCAAAGGTGATAGTTAAATATATGCTTCCCATAGGAGCAAGCAGAAATAAATATCTATATTTTCTTTAATATGTGTAAGCCTCAATAAATTATCGGGAAATTTATGGAAAATATTCCCATTGTCATTTACATCGTCACTAATATTCTGAAGCATATCTCTTTATACAGGTGCGTAATCTACTTGGATTTCAGAAAGGTCGTGAAGTTTTAACAGTCTACGTAAAGGCATTTAATCAATCCCATTTTTGTTTCCAGTTACGTTCTCAGTAATAACTGCTTAGGGAATAATGAAATGTATATCCATTTTACATTATATAGCAGTAGAAACTTAATTCATATCACAGACTAACATAAGGATAGATAGGTTATGATTATAGATGTGTGTGTGTGTGTGTGTGCGTGCGCTCTCCCATGTGTATTGATTGAAATAAATATTCCTAGCGTTTTTTTTTTTTTTTGTTGGAGCTTGAGAAGTCTTTTTACACTTGGATGAAATTAACAACTTATATACATATTCTAGAATGTGGCATTTCAAAGATTCTGTCTGTATGATGCACGTGTGTATGGTAAATTTGAAATCTTTCATTGTCTTGGGTCTGACGATAAACTACACGGCCTCTAATCCGGAGGTTTTAAGATCGTGAAACAGCCACTTAATTGCTGTTGTTCCTGCTCCACCTTGACCCGGGGTTGCAGCACCTGTTACATGGGCGAATTCTTAAACTCGAAGCATAGATTCAAAAAACTACGAACGTGAAAATTCATTTTTCTAGTAAAAATACAAGCAATATATTTTAACAGTTAAAATTTTACCAGCAATATTTTCTTGTAAATGAAATTAATAATACTTCCAGTATAATTAAATCACGACTTTAAAAGTCTACCATTCGTCTATGCTTAGCATATTGTTGCCACCGTTAGTTACTTGATCTCCTTGATAAAATCCGGAGAAGAATCAGCAATATTTGGGATCCTGATCTAGCGGCTCGTCTTCAGTGACTTTCCCACCGTCATAAAGTTACCTCTCTTTTCTATTAATGTTTTCACGGTAATTGCTCGGATGAGATCTTCTGTATAGTACCTATTTTTTTTTTAAGAATTAAACACTGTACAAGACTTGCGTCGAGATCATATCAATTTTCAGTAGAGCTACCAAGATTTAAACGTAAATACTATCCTAGAAGTTGTCTTTTTTCGCACTTCTCGCTTGTGGGACTCATTTCTAGTTCAGTGCTTTCCATTCAACTTTTAATTGAAAACGTTTAAATGCAATGTCAATTGTTACCTATTGTACTCTTGATTAACATTTCCCCTTCCCGCTAATTTTTTATGTTTCTAATTAAACATTTAACCCCTGGAATTTTAATGGCATTACTTTTAATTATACCAATTAAATCATGGTACATGAGGAATTATATGACAGAATGTCGGGAATGAAACAGGTTTTCGATATTTCTTTCTCGGAATTTCAAGGAAATTTGTTGAAACAGCAAGAAAGCGGTACTATATTTTACAATGCTGTTGATGTTCTTGTCCAGTACACAAGACTGCAAGACGTTCTGATAAGCTGCATGAAATGATTATACATCTTTATCAAGAATTTAATACTGTGTATCTGTATATTTCTATCCGTGGTGTCTTTGAAACTTGAGGATAGGAAAGTAAGTTACTACGTTTTCCATGGCAGCATGTAACCGGAAGTAGACAGCTTTAGCAGTATGTAAGTGAGGCATACTGATGTAAATTCCCGAGTTGAAAATGTTAAGATAATATAAGACTTAAGTACTAGGAATTATTCAATCCTTTGAATATTTGTCAAAATTAAATTGGTAAGTCGTTTTCGTTGAACATTAGCTTGATTGTTTGCTTTAAGATCTTGCTTCTGTTGAAAGAAAAATGAAGTTTCAGAACTTGAAAGCGAAGATGATTCTATGGTCGATAGTCAGGTGGTTTGGGATTTCCAGGAAAATCTTTCGAACCAGCAGGAATGCGCTTGATACTACTGGCAGTGTTTTAAAAGCCAAGACAATCAGAAGACAATACAAGTGCAAAAAAAAAAAGGAATGAAAGAACGATTTGTTAGAGACTAGTTAGATGTTTTTTTTAAATTAGCAAAAAGCCACTTAGACGGGATTTCAATTTATACAGCCTGTACAGCGTTACGAAATGCATCTTGATGTATAACAAAAAAGTATCAGTCATGGAGAAAAAGCTCGAATGATCGAACATTTAATTGGTGAAAAGAAAATCAAACATGGAATGCTGACAAGCAAACAATAATTATTATATTCTTTTGGCATAGAATATTTCAGAGGACCAGTGTTTGAAAATAGCAATGCGAGACCGGAATACGGTAAAATTTGAAATATGATGTTAGGAGTAAATTGGTAAAATGTTAATTGTAACCTAAGCAGCAAGAAATATATAATATTTCTAATCTTCTACCAGAAAACGACGATGGCGATTTTTCAGATTGACCTTTCTCCTTGTCGCACATCACATGCAACAAAAGGTTTTTTGTGGAGGAAAACATTTAACTTTTGTGAGACTGGCAAGCGCAATGTACTGATCTCAATACAACTGAACCGTTAGGGCCGTTACTAGGTAAAACAATTACTCCAATATAATCCACGCAATCTTCAAGAGATTTTGGTTTATTAAAAAGAAGCAAAACATATCCCAATGAGAAGATCTCGATCTTGTTCCATTCAATGCCACATTGAATTCATGCTGTTATTCGAGCAATATATAGCAACTTTAATTTTTAACTCTATAAATAAACGTTTTGAAATTTATGTAATACTAAAGAGCACATTTTTGGTAAAAAAAAACAATATTTTTTTAACTTCCAAAAAGTATTTTAAGATGAAATTATTGCTGGTATCCACGTATTTGTGCATAGTCTTTTTTCAGATGCTCTATCATTCCCCATACATTCGCCATACAGCTTGTATTTTACGATTTAATTGCCATAAAATCTGCTGACATAAGTATAAAGCTAATCAGTTTCAGTTTTCACTTATCATTTTAAAAGTAAGTAATTTAAACAAGGTGGACCGAAGTTTCGTATGGTGTAGTTTCACAAGAAATATTTTGTTCTGGAGGACAAAGAATGTTTCAGTAAGTCACCAGCCGTAGATGACAATATAGAAACGCTGATTAAAAATAGTCGAGATCACACGGGTTATCGTAGAAATACATCACTTAATTTATATGGTACTTGTAAAGACGAGGAGGAGGAAATTGATACAGAATTCACAATGTAGCGGAAAAAATTAATTGACAATATTTTCATCAAAAATTTTATGCTCAAACGCAAAAACACGATATATTCTTTCCAAAGAAACGATTGCAGGAAATATAATAACTTAGAGAGATAACATATAATAACATAGAGAGAAGACAGTTCTAAGGAAGAGATATAAGCCACTGTTATCCAATTCAAATGCAGTTTGATTCCGAATAATATGATGATCAGTATCTGTTGAAAATCGCATGAGGCATATATTATGAGCTCTCCAAATAATCCAGACAAGTAGTTATTCAAGTTTGCCTAAATAAATTTAGCAATCGATAAAATTTCCACAATCGGTCAATCAAAGGTTTTCCTCTTTCAATAATAAACTTGCTAAAACGAATCGTAATTTTTTTCGATTATACAATCATTTCTTGGACAAAAATAGTTCAACGAATAAACAGAAATAGCTAAAAAATATATATTACATTCAGCTATTGCATGAGGTGCATGCACGTATATTTGATCCATTAACTTTAGTTTTGCTACCCCACCGTCCTACGAGGTAAAATAAAGATACTTTATAAACTTCTAAGATTTGAAACACTACCAGAATCACAAGCCTTGAAACTATCCTACAAAACCAACTGCTGTGATTACGTGACTCGTGAACCTGCTCTAATAGCGACAAAAACACATTTCTCTTGTCAATTAAGGAAAAATCATTTGGAGACCAAACAGGCAATTTGAGATCAATCTCACCTTTCGAATCCAACTGGAGGTAAAGAACAAAAAACAATATATGTCAACGAGGACAGAATTATGACTGACATCGGGAGCATTTCCATAATTCTATAATGAAGCAACAGACTTTAAACAAAGGTAGAAAAATATATATGGTTATATTTATTATGCGTGTGTATAGGTATTGCTTTCGGGTTCGTAACTGAGTGTTTTGAAAGATAGGTAGAGAACATGCGTCCAGTGTTCGAATCTCACCATGGGTGGCCTCATCACGGTCTATTAAAATCAAATAAAATTCCAGGTTATGACGTAAAATTGTCTCTTTTGGTAGACGGCTGAGTCAAGATCTTACTCTTTCAAATGGAATAGAGGAATTGTGAAGGGCGGCAACTTGGTGTCATCGATGGAATGCAATATTGTTAAAAACGAAGGTAAAAATGTTGATAGCAGGAGTCAGTGAATTCAGATGACAGTTGGCTTCCGCTGCCGACAAGCGAATTTAGATTTCATCAACGTGAACTGCACGGAATTTGTTTGATTGGTAAATGGGTAAAAATATTTGAAAAACATTTCCAGGTGTGACAAGTATGTCAGAGGTTTATAGATTTCAAGAGTGGAGAGTTTTATTCTTGAATGTCGAATAAGATGGCGATAATTACATTTAAAAAAAAATATGCGTTTCATTTTTATTAATTTTATATTTCCTACAGCAGAATAGTGAAACGGATATATTAGAGCTAAGGACTATTTTTCGTTACACTGACAATATAAGTCCTTTATGAGACGCCATTAATGCAACTTCGTTATTCATTTATTTTTCATATTGATAAATAATTCGTTAATCCGTTTTTCCCTGACGGCAATAGGATCATATATAAAAATTAGATTCTTTGACAATTTAAAATACTAAATTCATCTAAATATATACATTCTTTAAATTCAGAATATGCTACATGAACTTAGAGGACTGAACACTTCAGCTTTTACTCTTTTACAGAGACCCAGTGATTGATGACAGAACAAAAGGGAAAATAATGTAGTAGTCTCAAAACAGACACCCATTTCAATTTAATTGGGCATTTATACATTCATGTGGGCGTGGGAATATTTTATCCAAATGTCACACAACATATTTCAACAACGTTTAAAAAAAAAAGAGATAAAATTATATTTCTCACTGAATAATTTTCGAATCCCTTCTAAAAAGTATTATCTGATATTTTCTGTTAAAAAAAAATTTACAGGACTTCTCAGAAAAAAAATGATACATTTGCGTGTGTGTGCATGAGTGCGCACGCGGGAGTGTATATCTGTCTGTCTCCGTGCAGACAGAGATACAGTGTTAAGTACTTTCAACCCAATGAAATGTTTAGGCTGTAATGGTTTATGCGATTCAACTTATTCCGAATAGAAGCTCTTTAAATAAAGTTATTGAATATATGGATAAATATTTTCATAATATATTTGGCAATGACACATTCATCCGTATAGTATCTAGACATTTACATACGAGTGGAAGATCATGTGATTGCATCCGACGAATGAGATAAAAGGAATGTCTTAACAGTTTTCCTTCTTCTATTGACTATAGAAAGTAGTGCCATTGGCAGTCAAATATAAGCGACAGAATCTCCACATATCAATTTATAAATCACATCAGTAGACATTATTTTGTTTACCGAAACTTATATAAAAAAGACACGTTTTATCATCTTTTTTTTAATGTGTAATACAATGTAATATATCAGGTTCTGATATAAGTTCTGTGCGAATTTTAACTTTTTTGTTAAAATAAACAAAATTTAAAGAGTATTTTATAATGTCTAATGGATCTGAACATTATTTTTATGTTTAGAGGCATTTAAACTAATCAGATTCTATTTCAGAGAACAATAAAATTAAATTTTGTTTGATTAAAATCCTTCTAACATGGAAATGCCCAAGAATCATTTGAGGCACATAATACTTTATGAGTTCAAGAAAGGAAACTCAGCAGCCGAAGCTGCTAGAAACATTCACTCAGTTTATGGAGAGGAATGTGTGAATGAATGAACTTGCAGAAGATGGTGGTGAAAACAAATATAGGTAAAATATTATTCAAACTGTTATATAAACATTTTCACAAAACATCCAACCTACATAAAATACTTTAATAGAAATAATATAACACTAAGCTGATGCTGTAATAATAACAGCATTAAAAAAGTACAACGTAAGGAAATTTAAGGCAGCCACTAATAGCAACACCACTAACACAGTCCCCTGTAATTGCAGTAGCCAAAACAAATGCCCTTTGGAAAGTAGCTGCATTGTCGCGTGTGTGGTATATACGGCGGACGTGGAAAATCCTGCGGCACAGAACAAAGTATATTTCGAGTGTACTGAAGATGCGCTTAAGAACAGGTAGTACAACCATGTAATTCTCCTTCAAACTGGAGTGCCACAGCAGTTGCACCTAACTGGTAAAATATGTGTGGGAATTTAAAATGAAATACAAATGCACTAGCATAAAATGGAGTGTATTAATGGGGAAATTAAGCCTTGCAGATATAATGATAATGTTTAAAGGCTCTGTCAAAAAGAAAAGATGGCCATAGAGACGTACCCAGACAAGACTAACCTGTTAAACCAACGGTCTGTTGTAATGTCGTTATGTAGACTTATAAACATACTCTGAGCCTATACGAGTCCAGATGGACAAATTTATTTATTTTTATTTCTTTCCTGTACTTCCAAATCAACCCTTGGCCCTCCCCTTCTGATATATCTGACTTGTGCGCTTTGTCAATTTATTTAATCGGGCATGAAACTTACACACGACCTCAAGTGGAACTCTTCGATACGTTCCATCGCAAATGATGCCAGTAAAATTATCGGCTCCCAGTACGACTCTAGAAAGTAACTGACTATTGTGACGAATGCAAGCCGACATATAACACCCCTGCTCTTCCCACAGCATGACCTAAATCACACACGCGTAGACGAAAGCTAAAAATAAAACTAGTATCAGCAGCACGCGAAAGCAGTAACGATATTGCTCGAAAACCGCCAATCAGCAAGCAGGAAATTAGGCGCCAAAAAGGAAGATACTCTTGAAAATTAGTAGCAGGCCAGCCGTTGACGAATGAAGTCACATCAACTGCAAACTCCAAAAAATAAGCTGAGACCGCACGTTCCCCGAGGCAGAGAAACAAATCAGATTGTTCCAGTGCCGAGAATGTAAAAGGGTCTAATGCAGTAGGCTTTCGCAACTCAAATACCGTCATCTCAAGAAGGAATCCTGAATTCAAACACCGAGGCGGAAGACATGATCCAGATAGAGATCTAACCCCCAGTCATCAGAAAGAAATACATATAAAAAAGGACGTTTATCGATATCGTCTGCTAAATCACAAAATGTCAGATAAGTTTCTAAACCCCGATATTATAATAGCTTGCAACAGTACAATAACATTATGTTCGTGCAAACACCATTACATACGTAATATCAGGTTATTAATATTATCCCATGACATATGTTTTCTGCATTCGTTATCTCTCATGTTCTCCCAACTTTGATTGGACGCAATATTTCATGCTATCCGTTTATATGTTATTGTCATTTGTCCCATTTTCGTGTTATTAAAAATATTATGGTTATTAACATCGATTGTTTTGTTTGTATTTGGTCTACGGTCGGTCGAATGTGTCATTTAGGGGATCCGGAAAAATTAGTTCAATTAAATCCTAACTGACTTAATATTTATTTATTCTTTTACTTTGTCTATTCCGCCGATGATATAATACAAGGGAAACAACCTTAATCCTTACTCAAGAATCCTTTAACTAAACGTTAATTGAGAAATAAAAAAAAGAATATCATCGTACGGAGTATATTGATCCTAACCTGGCGTTATCCATCCATACGATAATAACGTTTCGGGGTGGATCTATAATACTACTCATATCATCTTCTACCTTAATAATAGCCAGATCAAGCCTAAAAGGACTACTGATGTTATATTTATTCGGGAGATTCCGAGTACTCACATTTCAATCTTGATAGAGTTCAAGATCGTCGCCCAGTTCTTGTTGGAGAATAATTATTTTTCTCTTAGAACCTCTCTCTTACAGGCGGGATGTGCCTGGTCTCTCAGGTCTCTATCGTTACTACCATGAAAAGTGAGCGGATGAACTACGTTTTTTTTTCCTTCAGGATTGACCTATACGGCTAGGAACCGCCATGCCACTGACATAATAGCAAATCACCGACATTCCCTCTGTATGCCATCAGCGAGAGGTAAGTTTGACTCAAACAGCTTCTTACTTAGAACCATTGCTTTGTGAAACAAACACCCTAGAGGATCTTTTCCCAGGCACTACGATCTTAACCAGTTCATATCTAGAGTTATCCGTTATCTTCTCCTCCTATCCATATAAACTACTCCTTAAGTTACCCTCTACCTCGAGTGACTGTCTGGCTTGTACAGGGTGTACCTTACTTTAAAAAAATAGATAGGTTTCTGGTAGCGTTTTTTCCGGTAAAAATCTCCCTTTTTTTCATTTCGTCTGATACCTTTAATTATGGATGTCACATTTTCTTCGCCGACTCTTATGATACTCTCTCCTGTAGATGTGTAATATCGATAGATGACTGAACATTTGTTCTAAGTAATTAAATATGTATTTTACGCTAAAAATGATTCTAAAAATATTTAATTAGAAATATCTTTTTCATCGTAGTGCAAAAAGCGAATTACTCAGTTTGCCGAAAAATAAATTTCGCTAAGAAATTAATTTCATTTAATCGTTGAAATCATCAGGAGTATTGACAATATTTTTTGCTGACAGGAGTTAACAGAAATCATCATCAGAAGAATAGTCCCTAAATACTTTCGGAAACTTTTTATAGGCAATGTTTGATGATCATGAGTGAACGTTATTTGAAGGTTGTTTTTTGGGGGTTTTTTTTAACAATTACTGGAACTGCTGTTATAATTAATTGATATTTAATAGTTATTTTTATCTTGATTTCTGTTACAAATACGTGAAGAATAATTTAATTGGCTAGTGGAGAATACAAATACTGTCCAGCCGAAGAAGCTTAAGTAAGCTTCTTTTCACCATAAAACGACAATGCTAGACTTTGAACCGATGAGAGATGGGAAATTGAGTATATCGTTGAAAGAGCGATTGTACGCTCTAGTCCCATCTGGAAGGAAGATTGAGTCTAAATTACATGTGGGAGAAACAATAGTGACGATAAAAGTCATACTGAAGATCATAATTTCTCGATGTGATGCATCTAAAAATAATTCCTTTTTCCTTGCCCGATCGTTTTCGGATGATTACATGTGAATAAGATCCCCAGTTAAAATGATTTCCCTAAACACTTATTTCAATTCCGCATGAGTTTATAAATTTGATTTTATGATTAAAATCATATTAAGATAAGTACAGTAATACTCCATGTATAATATGCATTTTTCTCTAAAAAATCAGCAAAATTAAGGTTGCGTATTATGTACAGGTACAAAAAAAAAATATTTAAAATCGCCGTGTCGATTTGCGACTAAAATTCGGCGATTGAGACCGCATAGACATATCAAATACAATCATGTGTACCTAAAATATTTACAAATTACAAACATAAAATCAGAATTTTCATAAAACTCATAATCATGTTCTATGTTCAAACAATTTTTAATAAAAGTAGGAAACGCTGGCCGTAATGAAATAGAAGAGCTTCAATTTATAGGGTTGAATTACCAAACAAGGGGTGCGTATTATGAGTGAGTAGAAGTATTTTCCTACAATTTCTACACACTTTTAGCGGTGCGTATTATGGATGGAGGCGTATTATATATGAAGAATTACAATACTATTTATTCTTTTTATCAATGTCTGTGAATTTTCTTTTATTTTAAAGGTGACATCATCAAATATTGCTTTCAATCCGATCGGGACAGAGATATTCACCAAGGATTTGGATATCTCACAAATTGTAATTGTGAAAGAGTTGAGGGCGTAACACTGTGGAACTGGCTTGAGACGATAAAAAAAAACAGTAATCACTTATATTTTATGACACTGTATATAACATATCTAGCATAGTTACAGTATTGCCTATCACCGAACAAGAATCAAAATGTTTATGAAATAAACTATGTAACACTTTTTTTGTCATTCGGCAGCAACTGATATTTCTTATTTGCTTACGCTTAGAAAGTATAAAATGGCTACTATTTCCTTCAAATTTTCCTTTTGGGATAAATACAATGATATTTCTGAAATTAACTATTTTCTTTGGGAAAATTGGAAGATGTGAATATTATCACTTATGTAGATTAGAAACAAAACGACATATCATTCAAAAGCAACAATTACTTATTGTAAAATTACACCAGAGGGACTACACAAAATTTAGACGTGAGTAGTTTTTCACGATTTACGCTTATAGTCTAAAATATTTTTACCAGTCATCACCAAAATATAATCTCCCATCATGTTTTCGTTATACGATCCATAGAAGTGGCATTCAAAATTATATCCTGGTGGAAGCGCCCGCCTTGCATATCTGAATAAGCCTCAATATTATCTCTGAAATTATCAAGATGAACGTGATCGAAATGAACTTTGAGGAACAACCTGTAGCCCCTTTTGCCGTAGTTCTTCACCAGTTTTATATAGTTTCTTGCCTTGTAATTACTGAAGGAAACACCAAACCCCTACCAAAAATCAGTTACACGTTGATTTCTCTGTCTTCGAGGAAATCCTTGGACTCTACTGTCTTCTTTATTTGTGGTCATCGAAGCCATCGGCTTTGCATTTTGCCGGAGAAATCCTGCGGAGGATGTCTGGAAGCCACTTGATGGCACCATGCATGTTATCTAGTGATGTGAGAAATTCTTTCATAGGACCCAGTTTTTACGTGCAATGAAGGAAACTCATACTTTCCTGGGTTCCAAAAGAGACATTCATTTAACGTTGTTCTTCCCCACACTGAACTCGTTCCTCTGTGGACAGTCCAACCTGGGGTAATGTGTTGGATGTTCTTGCTCTCCCAAAGGCACATATAACATAGACACTTGGTAAAGCCGGCTTGGATATTCAACTGAAATGTTACCTCTTTGAAGGTTCCGATATACTTCCAAACGTTCTCTTCATATTTCAATCATCTAACATTATCTTGACATTCCTGTAGTCCTCTTTGTTTGCACACAGAGAGTCGTTATGAAGCACTACGGCTTTGAGTCTCCAAGATGAAGAAACGCCACGTGATGAGGTTACAGACGATTCAAGCTGCATCGAACAGAACAGTCACATTGTGGCATAAGCGTAGTCAGACTTGACGGGTTAAAATCTTGCAAATGGTGACGCTTATTCTGACATGTGACTAGGAATAAACATAGAACACATTCCGCTGCTTGAATTTCGATGTCAAAAACTCTGAATTAGACATTATGAGACCAATAGTTCTAATAAGGCCGTTGAGGTCGTTTGTTTGAGGTAGTATAATTTTCTCGCTTCAACTGCGCCTCTCGATCAATATCTTCATCGTTTTTCTGAATTGCTATTCCCTTCTATTGAGGGATCGTTTTTCCTGACGGCGTGTGTACAGGGAGCTCAGGGCAGTGTGGCACTGGGGCTATGGATGATTGAAAGTCTGTGTATATAATAGAATTTGCATAATTGCGAGCTCCACCTTTGGAAGGATTCACCATGCAAAAGAAGCAATTGCTTAAGTGGTCAGTTAAATTCGTTGAATTGTGAATGTCATAGCTCTGTTTTCCCTTCGGTACTATCTAGAAAAATAGACAACATAAGAATATGAGCACAGTGTAAATTCATTTTCAATATTTGAAATTTCTAAAATATACTGCGCAGTATATCTAAAATTCTAATTTTGGACGCCAATTAATATAGAAAATGCCACAAAAATACAGAATATTGAAATCTGAACATCAAAATAAACTGTATTTTTATGTATCTTTCCAGTGTTTCAGTATAGAACACATATATGATATGTGGACACTAATGCACGATTGTTGAAATATATAACATACATATTTTACAATAATATATTTAAAAAAAAAACAAAGATAAAACATGTTTCTTTTTAAATTCACCTCTTGGACAGTTAATACGTTCACTGTCGAAACAAACCAAATATTCAATCTTACCGCGTAGATTTATTTTACAGAGTTCACCGCTGAAATGAGGGTCAAAATGTTTGTCTTAATCCCCGACAGGCAAGCCAAATTATATGCCTTAAACGCCACAAATATTTTAGCAAATGTTCCCACAGAGAAATATTCGACCTTGTCTTAAAAGTTTCGCCACAGATATAACTGATTCTCTCTCTCTCTCTCTTATATATATATATATATATATATATATATATATATATATATATATATATATATATATATATATAAAAAACTTTGGTTCCTGTTTCTCCGTTTGTATGTGCAGTGCTATGTAACTCGATTAACTTCTTTTTCCAGAATGCTCTAATCTTTCCTGCGTTTGGTTACAAACCGTTTGATGTGTGGACACGGTGGATCCAAAAAACAATTTATTGCCTTTGTATTTGACGATGACTTATTATGTTAAAACAGACACGATGCTTCTCCCATCATTACATATTCTTTCGTGTTTTTTTTTTTATTTTTTTAATTGTAATTCATTTTTTGGTGTTTTTTTTCTATGGCCATGTACTCACTGGCATATAGGATTTACGCCTCGGCATATAGTCCTCTCTAAACGATGTTCTCTATTAGACGAATATGTGCCTATAGCCATGCAATTATTTAGTCCCGATATAGCGCATATCTGTATACACTTAACTGAAAGTAAACCATGTCTAAGAGTGCAGATAATCTCAATGTATATTAAATAAGCAAAAGCATTTTTTTTTTAATTTTCTTTGTCACTGCAGAACTGAGATATATTAGACTTAACTGAAAGGCGTATTCAGTGAAAAATCTTAGCTTAAAATATGATATCCATTTGATGTTTATTACAATATATTTGGATTTTTTCACCTATGCCTACATATGATAACCGCTTAGATATATATGTTGATGTAATATATAAAGACAAATTAGCCTAAAAAATTGGGGTTGTTTTTCTCAAACGATAGTGGGTAGCTTTCTATATCTGATAGGTACAAACAGTTTATCAATCAAGTATCCTGGTAGTAACTGCCATTTATCGCGTTACAATATGCAAAGCTATCTCGTGGTCAACAGATTTAAATATAACGTGGCAGTCGTTCAAATATAGACTGAATGTTGTTGTTTAATACTGAAGTCATACATAATAGTATTAATTGCAACAATACTGGCATTTACATAATAAGATTTACAATTTTGAAATAGTAATTTTAGAAATATCAGAAATAAAACATTTCAAGTCATTTCCACATTTATATTCATATGAGTTTGTCCGTTTCCATAAACACTACACGTACATAAACAAATATATTATTTTGAACTGCTTATTATAATAAATAAATAAATAATTTTTTTTCAGGCAAGCACACAGACACGCGAACTAAAAACAATGTATCTTCGTTTAATATCCTACGCCTCACTATGTGATGTTGGTTGTCTGTCAAAATGGCGTTTGATAGAAGGTGACTACGTAAATATGAAATATTACTTAATTTCCCCATGTAAAAATATGAATTTTATTCTCTTCGTTTTAATATATATCTCCATTACATTATATATAGTTTTAATGATAGGCCAAACGCAGACTATTAATACTTGTAATCCTTAGACATAGCTTGTGCAGGATTATTTCAATAATTCACATTATATATTTATCTATGAAGAAGTCAAATGGTTTCTCCCTTTCATATGTAACTGTATTTTCAACATGAAAATGTATTCTCTAGATACCAGTCGCCATATATTTCTTCGTCATATACGTCCATGCGTCTTGTGTTTTTTATTTAAATTTGTTGTTTGCCTGTTTTCTTATCTTTACTGAATTAGATAGATATTTTCCATCTATGATACATTTATATTCACAAGGCAAAATTTTTAAAAAATATTATTTCAAGTGATTTTAATATACCTGTAAATTCTTTACTTAATTTTACTTAAATCTTATGCGGAAATTTTAATCTAATTTATAGGCATTGTTTTTATATTGCCAATCAGTTATTGTGATTGTTCAGTAATCTCAGTTTCTTGTTTAAATCTCGGACGAATGACAACATGATGAAATGATAGAAGTAGGCAACACTATTGGGACGTGAAAGGAAGTTCATATTCTATATTGACTCAAAGTTGTGTGTGGAATTGTGTAAAATAAATTTTCAGAATCCGTTTCGATGTGCTGTTCTTGATCATCAAGTGATATCAAAAAATCTGTATGTTCGCTGAGAGGAACTAGAATAAAGTTAAGCTCAGCGTGGATGATTTATAAACAATCTGTTGCCCCTGTTTGCTGACGATTCAAATATTTCAGAGTCAGCATAGGCATAATTGAGAAGCTAACCACACGCGACGGCTCCGTAGAACCCTCACTCTTAAGAATACTTAATATAACTAAAAAGTTTATTTATATTGAGAAGGGAAGTACTTATAACACACTACAAAATAGAGTGGAAAATGTTTATAATATAAGGCTGTCATTTTCTGAAATTCATGATCATCCGTAGATATAAGTTTACCAAAAGAGTGAAAACTCTCACTAGGATTATATATATATATATATTATATATGTATATAATATATATATGTTATGTATATATATATATATATATATATATATATATATATATATATATATATTGAGATCACCTTTTCTTACTAGTTTCTTATCAGGTTCGTTAGGTGTGATACTTCTTATATTTCGAAGTGTATTGCACTAAGATCAAAAAGAACACACGGTGATATCAAGACATCTGAGTTTCAAGAAAGACGGGCGTCTGCTGAACTTCAAAGGCTGGATTAACGGTGAAGCCTTTAGCAGTGTATGCATAGGTAAATATCCTCCCTCTATATAAACAAGATTCCAAACGAAAAAAAAGATGACAAGCGCACACGAAATGGAAAATCAGGAAAAATACAGAGTGTGATTTCCATCCACAGACAATTGAAATTGAACAATATATGACGGGGTGCCGAAAATTTTATCTTTCATTTAAATTCCTGGTTATAGAAATAATGGTTTTAAGAAAAGAACTCTTCAACTCACATCCTACACAGTCTTAAATAATAATTTCCCTTCTCTGCTTATGAAGTATAAAGTATAATGTTTAAATTTAGGAATTATAATATAAAGTTATCATATAAGATAAACCAAATAATTTGTGATATTAACGAGGAAAAACAATTAAACATATACGTAGATTACACCGTCTTCGATTACGCTGATGAGAAGACGACAATGTTACAGATTCCGAAGTAATTATTTTCGTGAACAGTGATCATATTTTGTTGAACTTGTAACATCTGACGAGGAAGATTTATGCACACACACACACACAAGTATATATATATATATATATATATATATATATATATATATATATATATATATTTTTATTTAAAAATATGATTCCAAATCGCGACATAAGAAGTCCCATGTTTCAAAACAAGAGCCGAAAACTTCAATATAATTATTTAAATTATTTAAATTAAATTGAGTTAAAATAAGCCCTGTTCCATCTTCAAGCGAAATTTTTTTTGGAATAACGTGTTTCTGAAATTTACGTATTTTAAAAATTGAAATCAAAATTTCCATGGTAACAGCTAGGGCGAATTGTTTAAGTTTGTTAGGCGGGTGTTGGGTGTTAATAATAAGTATCAGTATAGAGTTACTTTCGTAGGTGTCAAGTCAGGGAAAGGTGGGGGTGTCTAAATTTGAAACGGAAGATGTAGTAACCCCTCGTCTAGTTTGCATGTCTATGGAGATTTATTTATTTTTTTTATTTTATTTTTTTTTTGAAAGGATTTGTTCATATAAAAAAAAAAAAAAAAATCGTAACGTTTGTTTTTTGACGACTTCATAAAGGGTTATCTTTTTTGTAGGGTATTTAAACTATTTATTTCGGCTATGGATTATGAAGGGTGTTATATTGTATGCATGTTTTTAGTTAATTATTCAAACCATGAATCTGATGAGTGGGCTATGGATTAAACAAGTTATTATATTGTATGCTAGTTTTTAGCTAATAGTTCAAACCAAAAATCTGATGATGCCTACAAAAAACTGTTAACTCGTGTCTATTGTTTAATAAGAAGTTTAATTATGTGCAATTTCTCATGGAGGCATAAAGGACATGGGTCATCCCAAGTTTCACATGTTCTAGCCGTGTTAATAATTTTCCATTTAACTTTAGGTGTCCTATTTGTTTCCTTCAAATGCCAAAAATATTTAGATAGGGAAGTCTGATTTCTTTTGTTTATATTATTGAAAGAACACTTATGCTGCCTCCATCTATCTTTAAAATCATTCTTCGTGGACCCAATGTATATCTTATTAGTGCTAGGGCTCTCAGTGGATGATATAGTACATTGGTATACCACTGATTTAATGCAGCATTTATTTTCTAATGGGCAGTCTTCTAGGTTTCTACAGTTACATAATTTTTCCCTTTTATTGTCTGATTTAAGTGCAGGGTTTTTATTAATACTGTTTAGGCATGGGGGTTTGTTCAAGATCTTATTATTGTGTTTTTTTATTATATGATCAAGATTTTCAGAGCATCTGTAACTCAATTTTAGGGTGTTCTTATTCAATATATTACTAAGCTTACTATTGGTGGGGAAGTGTTTATCAATTAGGTTTAAGAATTTTTGTCCTAGTTTAATATTAACCATTTGGTTGAACGGAGGGATGTACCAAATGATTTTTCTTTTCCTGTTTTTTTTTCCTATGACCAGTGCAATTGTCTCTATAGTTAATGTTAGCATTTTTATAAACCCCCATGCCTAAACAGTATTATATTGAAGTTTTCGGCTCTTCTTTTGAAACATGGGACTTCTTATGTCGCGATTTGGAATCATATTTTTAAATAAATAATTATATTTATGCTCTACTTTTGTATCGAGCACTATTTTTTAAAAATAATAACTAAAATACTAAGGGACTTTGGATTATTTACCTAACCAGTTCCTTCCTATTTTCTATATATTTTCAAACACACACACACACACACACACAGACACACAGACACAGACACACACACACACAGACACACACACACATACACACACACACACACATATATATATATATATATATATATATATATATATATATATTATGAATGTAGGACGCCCATGGCTAAGATACAAAGACAAGCTGAAAAGCAAATTGTCAGCAGTCGATATACCACATCAGACCCTTGGGCGTTTTGTCTTGGAGAGGGTAAAATGGAGATCTATGTATTTTAGTGGACTCAGCAATTTTCAATCTGCTTCTCTACCTTATCTTCAAGATGCGAGAGCAAGATCTAAAAGGTTACCCTATCTAACAGTGATCTCATCTCACAATCCTCACACTTGCTTAAATGCCACTTAAGATTATCGCACAAAATTTCATAACTGAATCAATAAGCTGTAAGATTCTCATACTTCGAAACCGACGGGAGAGTCCATTATTATTATTATTTTTTTATACTATATATATATATATATATATATATATATATATATATATATATATATATTAAAGAGGAAATGAAATTCAACCCACACTGGCGAGAGACTGTTACAAGCTAAAGGCAATTGCCTCGCCACATGCGTTTGTTTTTTCTTGACTGTTTATCTATACGGATTAGTATTATATTGTGGATAGTCTTTTGCAATGTAGGTAGCCTATCCTAACGGTTATTTTGGTGGGTGTTGTTTTTTAATTTGTCTATTGTTTATTTATTAATTTATTTGTATTAATTCTTTTTAATTGTTTTTGTTTATTTTTATTTTACTTATTCTTTACATTTTTTTTATTTTTAAGTAACGAAGTAAACATTGTTTTCGTGACTGCATTTTATAATGAGTTCTGGTCGTTTATTTTGTAGTTTGTTTTGGTCTTGGATGATAAATTTTATTTATTACTCTAAGCAGTGTTTACAGCTTTCGGATCTATTGTTGTAGGCTGGTGTACTTTTCCTTATTTTCCATGATATTTTTAGCGTTATTTGCTTTTTGCTTTTAGTTTGCCACATATACTTGGAGATCTTTCCCATGTTAACTATTTGTGAAATATGTGTGCATGGTTTCTTTGTTTCCATGGTCCTTCAGTTATTACTATGTATATTTTCCTTCGTTATCTGATGATTCTACTAAGCCACTATAAAATTCTTAAAATACAGAAAGAAAACTCTCACCGTTCATAAAAAAAGAACAAGGACCAATTCGTATCTATGACATAGAGGCAGTTGTTGCAAAGATATGCTAAGCTTCCTCATATAATTTTTCTTCAAAATTCAGGAAGACGGTATGCCGCTCTAGCCTATTTTTAATTACCAATACTCTGTATGCCACCCTCTGAGTC
>CAHIKZ030001666.1:240000-357500 GCA_903632075.3 Acanthosepion pharaonis | reverse complement strand
AATGTCGAAAACCTTCACACAAGAAGATTTAGAAAGTTGAATATTTTTTTTCATTCAGCTTCAGTGCTATTTATGAAGTGATTGGCTTATACTATTGCCTTAAGTGTATTTTTTTATATTTATTATTTTAAATATGAATTCATTTAATACTCTCGACAATTTATTGCGATTTGTATTTTAGAGGAAACAAAAATTGAAATAACTGGTAACCCAGGAAAATAATGATAAATGGAATCGTTTTGTTTTATTGATTTTTTGACTCTGGCTCAATTCATGTGATCATAGATTGCACTGGAATCTGTGATCCTATGATTAAAGCCTATAATGAGGACTGTTCTTCGGTTGAAACGAAGAAGCGCTCAATACGTATATATATATATATATATATATATATATATATATATATATATATATATATATATATATATATATATATATGTGTGTGTGTGTGTGTGCGTGTATATATATATATATATATATATATATTATAAATTAATTGATTTAAAATATGGTTTTTCCGCTACACGTTTCTAACCATGTTTCAAAAATGGAAGGTCCGAATTTAATTTTGTAATTAAATTAAAGACATAAGTTCCATTTCATCCTGAAGCGAATTTTGGAGTAACTTTTTAAAACATGGTTAGAACTGTGTAGCGGAAAAACGATATTTTACATCAATTAATTTATAATATAAATGCTCTGTAAATTTACACTGAGCACTATTTTGTAAAAATAAAAATATCTATAAGAACACCGGATTATATATCTTACTGTTCTTTCTTTTATATATATATATATATATATATATATATATATATATATATATATATATATATATATATATATATATATCGCGAAATTAAAGAAACATATATAGAAGATTTATTCGTTTTCTGAATTCACCCTATTAAATATACTGAAATGAGGCACTTTCAAACATTTTCATTGATAATAACGGATATTTGTATCCTGAGCAGAGAAAAATACTGAGGAATTTAAAAATAAAATAAGAAAGAGGGAGAGCATCATATGAAACTCAAATGGTACCAGACATATGATTTTGGGAATTACTGCTTGTCTGTAATGAATGAATTCGTAAAATGCCTTAAACATTATATATACGAAGTCAGTCGCAGAATAAACCGAGCTAATGAAAACATCATTGGACACAAAATCCACTGCGCATTAGAGCTCGCCACATAGACACTTGACATTTGAAGAACATATTGTAGAATCTTTTCGTCTTTTGGAACATTTCTCCAGTGCTCACTTTAGACAATGTTGTCAGCTGAATAACATTGAAATCTGTCTAAGGGCGAAATCTAGCTTCCTATTAATGAACGTTTTACCTTTAGGAAAAAAATAGAAACAGTTGAGCACAGAATGACAAGGGAGGGGGATAGGGGCTGATAAACAAATGCTATTTTATCCTGCCAATGCCTCATGTAACTAACCGACATGAAATGTGAAGTATATACAGTTGTGATATTCAAGATATCTAAGCACTTTCTGAAAACCGAGGGAAATGTGTCAATCCACCTTTTCAATTGATTGAAACGGGCTGTGATTCCTTTGTAAACTTTGCGATCATTCGCCTGATTTTTGACCAAGCTTGGAGGAAAAGATTATCTAATTATTCAAATACTTTCTGCTGGAAAAGATTTCAAGATTCAGGCAATATATGCACTATTTTCTTTGTGAATGTGACTGTCCTACAATACGTAATCACTGTTGATTAATTTATATAGAGTCCAGTTTCTATTCACATAGGCGATTTAATGTTCATTCTAAGAGGTTGAAAATTTAGATCAATCCATGACTTGATTAACAGGTCATTCACAATTGTATGATACTTGCTGGAGACATAATATAGAGATATTCATATCTGTGTCTTTGTGTGAGTTTTAATTAATTGCAAAGTAGATTAAAAAGTAGCGATAATTCCTTTTCTTTCGAACTCTCTTGATTTATTCATGTCACGTATTTGAAAAGAGGAATATTAATCGCTGAGTAAGTGCAAAAATCGCCTAACAATAAATTAAACATGTCGGGACTCATTTCTGCGAAGGATTCAGCAAATATTCACGTAATTTAATTAAACAGCTGCGAAAAATATAGTCAAAATTGGATGATATAACAAGAAAACACTACTGTTCACAAAGCCAAGTTCACTATAGAGTGGATTCAAGCTAACTGAATCAATGTTATAACTCAGCAGCACTTGCCCATAACACAACTGACATAAGCTATGTCATTGCTACAAAATTAAGTGAATTTGAAACAGGTCAAATAGACGCACTCAACAACATTTTATCTCACAGAGAAGAATATGGTGCAAAGAAGAACCGGAAGTAGCAAGAAATTGAGTCAGAGGGATGTCAGAATGATCAAAAGAAGCAAGCAATGACGTCACATCGTGTCCCAAGATCCAGACAATTCTGGAATTGGGTCTTTCACGCTGTCCGTATTGGAAAGAACTTAACATATCGCCTTAGTTCAGTAATAGCAAGCTTATGAACGCTCAGTGTTTGACCGAACACCATATGTTAGTTCGCTTCAATAGGGCCAAAGTTCATATCCCTTCGGACAAGCAATGGGAATGAGTGGCCTTTTCCGTTGAAAAAAAATAATTTGGACGGTCGGGATGCGTCATCTTATTATTGGAATGGCCATAAAAAGGAGAAGTTGGTATTTTCCAACCGCGCGCCGTTTTCGGAGGAAGTGTTATGATTTGGACGGCATTCATATTCAAAGGCAATTATTTTCACTGACACATTATTGATGCATTGGTTATAAGAATTTGTTGTCTACTGCTCTCTTGCCTTATGGAAAAAATTGGTGCTCGAAATTGGGTTTTTCAGCAAGACAACGCTCTTGCTCACAAAGTCCACTATGGAGTGGTTTCAAATTAACCGAATCAATGTTAAGGATTGGCCCGCTAGGTCACCTGATCTCTGTCCCATTGAGAAGCCTTTGGGGGATATTGATTAGGCGGGTATACAAGATTTGGTATCACTTTATAAACAAGGAAGGGGTAAAAAGTGAAATTTTGATAGCCTGGGATGCAATTAAGCAAAAACGACACCCAGAAGTTAGTCTATTGGATGAAGAATAGAGTACTTGGAGTAACAGCCAATCACGGAAATCAAACTAAATATTATTTTCTATAATTTTTAGTGTTTGTCACGTTTATAATAAAAAGAAAAGTTTTAATGGACATATAATTATGCAACAATCGTTTTTCGAGTTTTTGGATAATTTTACAATTACCGCTATTTACTCATAGTGTTTATTTGAAACTTGCAGATTATTAATATAATAAAATAATATGCAGAATATTAACAAAATCAAAATAAAATACAGCTGACCTTATGCATCGTACTGTTTGTATGGATAAAAATGTTAAAATTCCCTTCCTTCCCTGCTGTGCAACGATAGCACAGAGGCAAGACATCTGACCGATGCTATAATCCAACCTCTATTCCTATGGGAAACACTCATTTGACCTAATTAATGATGTTTAATTGATATCATTTAATAAAAAGCATGTAATAGTAAAAATAGCGTATGAACAGAAAATGCATTAAATACTTATTGGAATTAATCCATTTTTTACATGTTATAATTGTCTACCTTAAGATTTTTGAGCAGAAATGATCTATCGAGATAGATCGTCTAAGTTGGGTGTTTACAAACAATGATTTTGATATTTTTAACCAGAGTCTTCTTCGTAGCTGAATGATACAGCTCATCTAGTCAAATGACCGATTCATTATAGGAATGCAAGTTCCAATCCAAAAACATTTCTGGAATATTCAGGACCGTAAATGTAATTAATAGTGTATCATTAAAAACTGAACAGGTTATTAAATGCATTGTATCTATAAAAATAACATATAAACAGAATCTATCTATCTATCTATATATCTATCTATCTATCTATCTATATATATATATATATATATATATATATATATATATATATGCATATACCGAATAGTGGCTAGTATAAATGTCCAGGTATTCAATATGTCTAGGTATTTCATCCGGAGAAACTCGCTCAAAGTTAGCTTGAGGCGTATTGAGAGTCGAGATGTTTCACTTTAGGTTACACTTAAGGTCACATTTGATATATATATATATATATATATATATATATATATATATATATATTCATGAATTATTCATACAAAAACAAATGCAAAAGTTAATGATTTAATTGGCGAGAAATCCATCGTCGCAAACAATTCAAATAATATTCAAAAAACCCCGAACCTGTTATGAATGAAAAGATCATTGTTTCTATAAATTTCTGCTGCATTAGTTCTTATTTTTACTACAAGCTTTCGTCTGTTCCTACAGACATCTCCAGGTATGGAATAGATGTTGTTCTTGCTTTTTCTCTCAGTAATAAGAGGACAACGAATATATATGTATTGTTGTATCCGAAAAATGCTATTGGAAATGAGTTATTGTTTTTGGAGCGTGCAGTAGCAACGCTGAGTTTGATTTTAAATTTCACAGTTGTGAGTTCTTGTACAAATATGGTGATAAGCGAATTTGTTTTTTTTTTTTTTTTTTTTAACTGGTAAATTTTCTGTCAAAGTGGCATGAACTATATTGTGCAATAATTACAGTAATGTCGCACTTATTATCCAAAAGTCGCACTTGGATCAGTTATTTTAATTTCGATAAACGTGCAATCAATTTACAAGTTCATGAATTATTCATACAAAAACAAATGCAAAGGTTAATGATTTAATTGGCGAGAAATCCATCGTCGCAAACAATTCAAATAATATACAAAAAAACCCGAACCTGGTATGAATGAAAAGATACTTTTTTCTATAAATTTCTTCTGCATTAGTTCTTATTTTTACTACAAGCTTTCGTCTGTTCCTACGGACATCTTCAGGTATGGAATAGATGTTGTTCTTGTTTTTTCTCTCAGTAATAAGAGGACAACGAAAATATATGTATTGTTGTATCCGAAAAATGCTATTGGAAATGAGTTATTGTTTTTGGAGCGTGCAGTAGCAACGCTGAGTTTGATTTTAAATTTTAAATATATCAAAGTCAACATTAAATTCAACACTCCAAGGCGACAGGCTGTTTCATGCTCGCGGCAATTGTCAGGTTCCCGTGTTTACTTCAATGTTGGCTTTTATATTTATATTTATATATGATCTGATATTAAACACTTCATCCCATAAATGTAGCACACCTCAAAACTATATTTCTTTATATATATATATATATATATATATATATATATATATATATATATATATATGTGTGTGTGTGTTACACAACAAACCACAGAATCCCATCGTATAGGGGGTGTATATGAGGCATTATGTCATTTTTTTTTTGTGGGATTTATATGCTTTGTTTTAATAAATACATTGAGTATTTTTGTAGATCAGTTTTCATTTTTGATATTACTAATGTCCATTTAAATCATATGCCAACGGATTTATTACCTGTACAATATATATATATATATATATATATATATATATATATATATATATATATATATATATGTGTGTGTGTGTGTGTGTGTGTGTGTGTGTGTGTGTGTGTGTGTGTGTGTGTGTGTGGACATACATATATATATGTATATATTAGGGTGTATGTCACTTTCTGGGCACAGGCGCAGGAGCGTGTTTATGTGTGTTTTTAAACGAATGTAATTTAATTAGATCTCTTAAAATGCTAAATATGGAATTTTAAAAATTTGATTCTAACTTCCACCAGGGCGTTCCCCTTATAATCTAAATATTGCATACAATATGTGAAATTAACAATAGTACGTATAATAGTGCTTCACTGAATTCGTCATTCGAAGTTCGTTGTCATTGCTAACAAGTGTGCAAATTAAATTTAATTTTCATAACGAACACTATTTTATTCAGGTCACAGCCATATTCAAAATGGCATCATTTACGTATTGACCAGACCAGTTTTTAACTCACAGCTTGGTATGCATATGAACTGTAATTGGTAAAAGACTAATGTCAATTCTTCATCATGCTTTGAATTCTATGAATGGCGCCTTACATGATTCCGAAACATTCTTCCATCTGTTAAAATATCTCTCGGACAAAGAAAAATATGCAACATTCAGAGTGTTGAGTCTATTGAGTGAAGAGATAATTATGATTTACTGAT
This sequence comes from Acanthosepion pharaonis, assembly GCA_903632075.3. Lineage (NCBI taxonomy): Eukaryota > Metazoa > Mollusca > Cephalopoda > Sepiida > Sepiidae > Acanthosepion > Acanthosepion pharaonis. Next base: position 351,326 of record CAHIKZ030001666.1, on the reverse strand, counting down.
CTTAATTTTATATCTGATGACAATGTAACAATATATAAATTTATAAATAAAGTAGGAAAGACCTGTCTAAAACGTGATATGAGGGTTGGTCTTATTCGTAAACTCTCCCTCAACTGATGTAAGTTTCGACGACAATTTTTTCTATTCAGTTTTCAAACTGTAAAATCTCTTGAACTGAGAAAAATATATTGAGAATTGTTCAGTCCGTATTACGAATGGGCGGTTACATAATAAATAAATAAAAAAAATGTGTCAACTGGAATTTAAACTGCGGCGGCATGAAGTTGAACTGTGAAACAGAGATGTCTAAACAGTAGATAAAAGAAATAGTTCAGCATTTTTCGTATGCATTTCTTCAAGAGATTATCAATTTCACCTAGATAATAAAAATCGCTTGCAGTTGCAAATCGCCAATTTTGTGTCACTTATACACACACACACACACACAGATATATATATATATATATAGTTAGTATACTTAAATTCCCAGATGAATTCTGTGGACAAGACATGACAATTGGAAAAAAAACTCATACATTTTGCCGACGCGTTTCGTCTTCCGAATTTTTCAAGGCAAAAATGAAATCGAAATGATTTACTTGAGGATATACAAAAAAAAAAAAACAAAAAAAGAACAGGTGAAACATTTCTACACAATTGCCATAGAATGGCAACTGACAAGCGAATTTTCACATTTCAAATTACATTATTTATATTATGCGGGCTGTTATCCTCATCTTCATTGGCATATTCATGACGTTTTGTAATAATCATAATATCTTATCCGTTTTTTTCCCATTTTACTCACACACACGCACCCACAAACATATATATATATATATATATATATATATATATATATATATATATATATATATATGTAGTTTTTTATGTATGCTATATTTATGTGATAAAGTGTTGAATATCATAGATGGAGCGTATGTAAATATAAAAGTGAACATTGAAGTCAACAGTCAGATGCGGCAAATATGGCAGACGCAATCTTCAGGCCACATGCCTTGTGTTTTTTGTCTACTATTTATATATAAGTTATTTAAAAATCGAAAACTGAAAAGAATCAATACAAATAAATAAAGTAATAATAAATAAGGAAAGCGAGTAAAAAAAAATAAACCAAGTAGAAAAATAAAGTAAATAATAAATACATTAACAATCGTCTCCCGTCAAAGTAACCGTTAGAATAGACTACCCACAATGAATCACTGACAAGTATATAAATATAAATCGTCGGGGAAAAAAAACAACCCATGCGAGCCTTAATGACTGGATTTAGCATGTAACAGTTGGTCGCCTCTTAGTGTTCAATTTAATATTCATATATATATATATATATATATATATATATATATATATATATATATATATATATATATATATATATATATATATATATATATATATATATATATATATATATATATATATGTATGTATATATATGTATATATATATATGTATATATATATATATATATATATATATATATATATATATATATATATATATATATATATATATATATATATATATATATATAAAAAAAATTTAAACTTGTATTTTAACTTAGTATTTATATATTCCTATTTTCTGCTTTCGCATTCGGTTTTTTAATTAAACATTAATATTTAATACTTTCCCGCGTGTACTTTTTCCACTACCTTTTTTATTCTATGATTGATTGATATGATAATCAATTCTCAAGTAAAACGGGAAGAATTGACTAAAATAAGGAATATTCTTCAAATCGCTTATCGATCGTTTGGTAGTTTTCCGGCAAGGAGGACACCCAAAATGGACGTGTGACGGTAAATAACCTTGTTTATGTGTCCCCCGGGGAAAATATTTTTAGCTGGTGCGTTTCTTACCGGAGTAGCTGGCAAATGTAAGAATGATCGGGTGAAAGGTGATGTAAAATAATTGTCTAAAAGAAGACCCGGATAAAATGAAATTACAGCAGAATGTCTGAACATAGACGAAGACCTGAATAGATTCCACAAATTGCTGAATGTTTCTGTTATTTTCTTTGCAGTACGGGGAAATATTAAAGTTTATCTAAGTTGCATAAACATTCTGCAGTGTACATTGTGTTGCAAGCCATTACGTCGAGAGTAGAGCGAAAGTTAGACATGATCGGAACAACTGAAATAAAAAAAAAATCAAAGGTAAGCTTCGAATGTATGATATATATATATATATATATATATATATATATATATATATATATATATATATATATATATATATATATATATATATATATATATATATATATATATATATATATACATATATAAGTATATATATTATATATATATATATATAATGTTTGTGTGTATATATATAATATTAGGCAGCATGTATTTTATATATATAAAAAATCATCATTCATTAATATTGCTGTCTGATTCTATGTATGATTATTTCTTCTCTTCTCTATATATATATATATATATATATATATATATATATAAAATGTCTGTGTGTGTATATATAAAATATTTGGCAGCATATATTTTATATATAAAGTAATTATTATCCATTAATATTGCTGATTCATTCTATGAATTATTATTTCTTTATATATATATATATATATATATATATATATATATGTCATAATTGTTAAATTTATTTTAAGTTACTTCAGTATTGTGATTAATATTATTTCTTTCAATTTTGATACAGTTACAGGAGTTTTCAGTATAAGTACCTATTTCTTTTTTGTCGCACTAACACGAATATTGTTTCATGCGTTTAATTCCATCCGGAAAATTTTATTGAAGTGGTGTGAAGTTATATGAATCTATTTTGAGTCGTATGATGAAAATTATTTTGCTTTGAAAAATATTGTGTTATCCGCGATTGTATCAGATTTTTAGACCGCTTGACACCGTTGTCTCGAATGTCGACTAGTAATCCTACGGCCATTTTCTTCGATGCGCAAGAAAATTATAACGCCGCACGAATAGACAGGAAAGCCTTACCAGTGAACAAATCTAATTAATAGAGATTGGCCCGTATTTTATCCTGCCTTAAATCCAATAGAGACCCGTTGGTCAATCTGCAAGGAACGACGTCGTGAAATGTACATACGAAGTTCTAACATGTGCATTAGTTCATGTCAATGGAAAACAAAAAACACAAAAAGAATGTAAACAATAATGAAATTATTCGTTTTGATTCAATTAATTTCCATAAATGTATATCTGGAGGAGCGAAGAATGTTAAACATCTGTTGTCTCGTGCAAGTAAATCCAGACAGATAACCTAGAGACAAGGCCAACACTTTCCGGCTACATCTACAGGCAAGCCGAACTCAAATGTAATGTTCGGTATTGTTTTTTTTTATATTGTTAGAACGGAGAGGATGGTTCATGTAGTTTAATACAAAAACGGAACTAGGATAAACACGAATGACATTTTTTCAAAGCTATTTCAGATTTGTCTCAAGCAGGAAATAGACAGTCGTAACTTACTATTTTCCTCCATGATACCCACGCTTCTTAAATGAAAATTGCATCGTTATTTTTATAACTCACTACAAACACAATGCCCAAGGCAATAATGAATATTCCTACATTGTGTTTACCCTAATGATCAGTAAGAAATAACTACATCATATTTAATATATATGTTAGTTCTGTTTCTTACATCGGGGTGTCTATTTTAAAGCCAGCAGCGCGCACACTGATGTATACTAATACATGAATATATATATATATATATATATATATATATATATATATATATATATATATTAAGGCATTTTTATGTTTAAACATTCTTTTTATAGATATAGATTTTTAAGTAAATGCTCTGTTTATAATAAACAGTATTAAACAAAATTTACCGGCCTGAATGTGTGACACCATTTAGGACTGCGAGGAAAAAGGAAGAAAAAAACAGAAAGAAAAAGAGAGGCGGGAGTTAAAACTTAGATGATAAAGGAAAGCCATCAGAAAAGGGGCATTTAGCGATGTTATTTTGATAATGAAGAATGGTGAAAATTCTTATGGCCATTGTCGAAAAGCTAATTGACGAATTCCAGGTGGGCCAAATAACCAGATACAGAGTTTTGAATAGATAAAAAATTAACTGTGTCATGGTGGCGAACTTATATTATCGGGAAAAGGTTTTCTGTTGACCGAGTAATAGGAATGTCCTGACCACATACGAGTTGCAAAAAACAAAGAAAATAGGTTAAGTCTTTGTCGATGGAAAGATATCATTAGACAAGGTGTCTGCTTTGTGTTGAAATTTGAATATGACAGCGAAACAATATTATCAGAAAATGGCGAAATCGTTTCATCGTATCAGTGGTTGGCGCCGGAGAGTGATTGTGTCTGGTTGACCAGCCACTTGGTGCTGGCGAAAATCTGATTGACGAATTCCAGATGAAAGTGACTTTGGGATAAGAATTGAAATTATCACACTACGGGTCGTATTGTTCTGTTGGCGTCCAGAGGAGAAGAGAGAAAGAAAAGAAAGAAAGGAAATAGAAAAAAGAAAAAGGGGATATAATTTTTTTTCTTTGAGCATGATATTTAAAAAAGAAAAAAACAGGCTAGTCTGGTCACACCCACGCTGTTGAACGCCCATGGGATGAATGTTAACGAGAGCCAGGCGGAGGTGATCATGTGATGCAGGGGGAGAGGCCTGCTACAACCCGTTAAGGGGATAGGTATGAGCTGTTACTGCGATGTTGACGCCTTCTGACGCCATATGAAAACAGAAGAATGTGGGATTAAGAGAAGACTTCCAAAAATGGAAATAATAAATTTTTCCTTACCGATTGTGGATTTGAAATTATCAAGGAACCTCAAACCCCGAGGAGCTCACCCTGGTTTGGGTCGGCGTCCATATAAGCAAAGTCACAGCGAGCGAAAATCAGTTCCAGTTGAGTTCCAGTGAGTTCGAGTTTAAGTTGAGAGCTCTGAAGATCCACCACGCATTAGCTGACAAAGATTCGCGCAACTTCCGAACTCATCTTCTAATCAAGAACAATTTATTTTTGAAGAACGACTTAGACTCATACAACAAAAACAAGTTTTACGAATATCGCCTGAAGACAAACCAAGAACCAGTTTCTTAAAGAACAGACACCTTAAGATATTAAGACTCGCCTAACAAAAACAACGTGTCACGAATCCATATAGCGCTTTGGGAGAAAGACGTAGTCCTATATTCAGCAACCAGATATAAAATATTGTTATCCTTTTAAACACATTTGAACTTTTCGAGTTATTATTTTATTTTCTTTTGCATATACTTGTGTGATGTCGCCCTTATTCGGACTCAGCTTACATTACGGCCCCAGCGACTGATTGATTTCTTTTGCATCCAGCACCTTCTGCCAACGTGACTCTAGTTGTTCAATGCCCTTGAGGTAGAACTCGGGGAGTTTTGACGTAAAGAAGTCGGTGAGGGCTTTGCGCAAGTCTGCTTCATTGGTCAAGGATTTCCCAGGAAGATGATTATCCAGGGAAGAGGTGGTAATCGGATGGCGCATGGTGAGGTGAATAAGGTTGATGGCACAATATCTCCCACCCAAGTTGCTGTATGGTATCCCTGACCACTCGTGCGACATACGGCCTGGCGTTGTCATGGAGGAAAAGCACACCTTGGCGATTCACCAGTGCTGGATCTTTCTGGCGCAATACCTGTTGCACACGTTTCAATTGCTGCGAGTATAGGTCTCCAGTGACCGTTTGGCCTGTTGGTAGCAGTTCATAATGGACCACTTGACGACCTGTCCACCAGACACAAAGCATAATCTTGCGAGGGTGCTTAGGCCGTCTTGCGGTGTTAGGGATAGCATCATGTGGGGACAACCAATGTCTGGAACGCTTGTGAGTTTCGTACAGAACCCACTTTTCATCACTGGTAAGCACTCGATTGAATAAGGATGTGGTAAGTTGGCGAGAAAGCAGCGATACGCATGCTGCCACTCGTTGTCCATTGTGGACCTCCAACAGCGTTTGCGAAAACCCACTTGCTCACTTTTTACGTCTTACCTAGGCGGTGCAGGCGAAGTCTGTTTCATCGGAAACGTTGAACTGTCTTTCGAGACACGTTAGACTACAGTCTTCTTCAGTTGCCGCCTTCAGGAATCCGTCATTCAAGACTTATAGTCGTCCACCTCGAGTCTCATCGTGGAGAGACAAATCTCCCGACTTGAATTTTCGAAACCAAAGCCTTGCAGTACGTTCGTCCACAGCACTGTCCCCAAACGCTGGAGATATGCAGCAACTTGATGCAGCTGCTGATAAGTCCTCTTTGAAGTTGTAAAGCAAACAGCCCCGAACGAGATCTCTAGACACTTCCATCCTTCTCACAGCTGTCCGGCTTGTAACCGATGGCCGGGCACGGTGCGCGTGTTTTTTTATAAATTCTGATGTTCCTACTTCCGGCTGTCCGAATTTGAAAACAATTGCTACACGCATTTCGTATATATTTCAATTCATTCAATGACTAATCAAAAAACGGACAGTACTTTTTTGGTTACCTTGTAGAAGAAGATGACAAGTACACAATATGAAAGGAAATGCCGTGAAATTCAGTTGTACATTCCAAATTTTAGCAGAATAATTGAATATTAAAAATATAAGGAAACTTTTAGAAATCTTCAAATCTTTCAAACAAAAATCTGCGACAAATTCCTATTTTGACATACATTATTTTACGTCTGGCACAATATATTTATTTAGTAGGCCTTCCCGAACATAAACCGTTGTTATTAATTCCAATGTTTAAGAATATATAAAGAACAGCTATTGGAAGTCAAATATATATATCTGTGTGAAACTGATCCAAGTAATTTCTTTCCAACTGACAAATTCTCTTTGTACAAGCAGCAGCGCGTTTGTGAGCGACTGCCTATTCTCTCTCGCGTCTAGTTCATATGCCTAGGTTATCTTGCAAAATAAATTTGCAAACGATCAGTCACGGTCGCGAATTCTATCTCTAAGACCGTGTCTTTCGTAATTTAAGGTTTCAGGGCAGCCTTATTTTTTCCTTCTTTCTGTCACTCGTTTTGCACACCATGCTTATACGTGCTCGCTTTGCAATACGTGTTAAGTCGTTTTCTCTTCTACAATATCCACTAAATACAGAGTTTATATTAATAAGATGAAATAATTATTTACATATATAAGTAATAATAATATTCACTACATTTCAGTAGTTTAAACAGTCACTTCAAAAGATATAACCGACTTAAGTCAAACATATTTACGAATTAAGATGATTAATAATAATATCCCGTTAGCTGTGACTTCAGCGTAATTTGACGTAGGAAAAATCGTTACCATATTTGGCTCTTAAAAACAACGGCCGATTATTTATTTCCATCCTAAATAGGTGCCACATATTATATCCTTGAGGCTAACTCAAATCATAATTAGCACTCAAAATAAACATCGAGCTCAAACTGTATATGAAAACAAATCTCCGTTCCTTGATCAAATATACTCAATAAAAAATAATTATATATATCAGGGAAAATAAATAAAAAATGTTTGTCATTTCGTTAAAAATATCATTCTTAACAACATAGTCGCCATTGATGATTTGCATGAAAAATTCTTATCGAAAAAAACCGGGAAACAATCATTGAATATTCTCTTTTCGATCCTTCATTGATCAATGACGTCGATGTGTTTGAAAAAATAGCGATTACTTTTTCTGTAAAGATATTTACTCTAAATCATTAATGTATATTATCGTATCATTTGGACGTCGACAATAATTTTTTTGGTAAAAGCTTATAATTAATATCGGATTTTTCTCAACCTCTGATTCGCGGTTTATCATTTATACACCTCTAATTAATACTGGATGTTTTTAGAAACCTATAATTAATATAGGATTTTACCATTTAATTGAATTTATTTTTAAAATATATACTACCGTGAGCATGAAGTATAGCCTAATGACCATTTAAACCTAACGGCCTGTTTCCTCTATTGATAATTGTCTTCTTTTTCTCTATGCAAAGAGCCTTCAGTACGTGGATTATCATTGCTCGCCACCTCTTAACATTAATTCTTCATAATGTTAGTTGTTTGGCTTCTCGCTGCCGCCATACATTCACAGAATCTCGTCCGATAGGTAGCCCGGTGCTTTCTACTCTCCTTTTTGCTTTTGTCATGTCATGTGATTCTCAAATTATCCTTGCATTCCTTCCTTATTATTTTTCGTATTCTATGTCTAAGTGTCCTGTTTGATTGTATTTAGCTCAAGACTTCTTCGTTGCTTAAACCCTACACCTATGATATTCTCAGCTACCTTCTTTTTAACATAATTTCTGTTGGCTCCAGCTTTCGCGTAATCACTGGAGAGATTGCCCAGCATGCACTGTTATACGAGTATACTGATGTTGAACAAGAGTTCAGGATACTTTCTGTATGTCAATACTTCACTTAGCTTTTGTTATTCCGCTGTAGGCTCGAATACATCCTCTCTTAAAACGTTTCCCTGGTATTTAAACTTTTGGAATTGTTTGATTTTGTTATCTCTAAATAATAGTTCGCATTTCTGGATTTATATCTATTCTGTCTTTTTGCAGTTGATGGTTAGTCCTTTCTACTCGATTTCTGTAATTCCTTATCTAAGGAATCCTGTAATTTTGCTTCTGTGTCTGACATCAACACGGTGGCTTCTGCCTATCTTGTATTGTTAAGAATGCGTCCACTGATAATAAATCCCGTTTATTTATCCAGTTCCATTAAGATACTTTCGAAGTAAATTGGTGAATAAATCCGGTGAGAAGACACGTTCTTGCCTTACGTCTATTTTCATTTGTTGTTATCTCTTCAGTTCATTTTCTTTCCCTATGTAAGCGTTTTGCTCCGAGTATAAGTTCTGCATTCTTTTAATGTTCTTATCAAATAGATCAATGACCAATTTGAACCATTAGTTTATTTTTTCGAAATATATTGCCCGATTTTAGAATAAAACAAATATTCCACATTCCTCAGAATTAAAATATTTTCATTCTTTTATTAGTATGCCAATTTTCAATTTTGTATAATGTATTTCGGAATTTATACCACGCATCCTGATCATGAAAAAAAAGAGATGAGTTTAGGGTTTGGTTTGGTTTGTTCTGTTTTAAGGCATATCAACACAAATGGTTTAATAATACCGCCAAGATTGTTATTGCTGGTAATATTTTTCCAAAGGAAATATTGCTGGTAATATTTGTTCTTCAAAAATGTATTGCTGGAAATAATATTTCCTCCAAAAATTATTGCTAGTATTAAAATCTATTTTTACACTTTCATAGTGTTTTGACACAAGCTTGGTGGTTAAATATTTGCCCACAGTTAGGACCCTTGTAGATGCTACAACCCTGGGTCAAAGTGGAAATGGGAGCACCAGCAATTAAGAGTTGGTTCCACGTTACTCAAAACCTCTTGATCATAGACCTTGTTGATAGAAGTAGTTTATCGTCTTGCTCAAGTCACGGATGTAGTTTATCTTCATACTCAGGACGCGGATGTAGTTTATCGTCATACCCAGGACAGGAAATCTGTCTACTTTTTTGCATGAGCCCAAGCTATGTCAGAAATTTTCTCAAACTGTTGGCAGCATTAATAGAGCATATGATGATGGATCTAAGCATGAACGAACAGTAGTGCTAGATATATGTTCAGTTTCGGGGATACAAATGGTGAAGTTCTGGGCGGTATAGAACGTCCATCTGAAATTGAGAATTAGTATAAAAGCCTTGAATCAATTCAACGCCAAACAGCCAGAGACGTGTTTCAGACAGCATTTTAACAATATCGGATCATTCACAAATAGTTATGGAAAGTCAATAAACAGATGAATTCTTTGAAATTCAAAATGATCACCGTTCTAAATTTAGAATAATCCATTTCTGGATCGAATAGTGACTTGTGAAGGGAAACGGAACTCTTATGACAATCGTAAAACTTCGGCTCATAGACTTGATCATGACGAAAGACGCAAGCAATTTCCAAAAATAAAAATTTGTACGAACACCGATCATTTGAAAGTTCGGTGGTCCGGCATTGGCGTTTCTGAGTTTCTGAAGGGTTCTATGCAAGAAAAGAATGTTTTCTTATTTATCTCGCCTGGCTACTTTAGTTGTGTGCTAGGCAAGAAAGAACATTTTCTATTTATATATTCTACATTATTCATATTATTATATTTCTATAATGATATATCATATACAGCTTTATATACAAATATTCACACTTGTCAAGTAGAGACAGTACAAAATTGTATACAACATCAAGCAGATGAATGTGACGAAGAGATATAGTATCATTCTTGTAATGATTCCCAGTGAGATTTCCAGATGCTTGAGGATTCTTCTATTTTTCTGGTTAAGCCATATTTTCTCAGCAGGAAAATGGCTAGTCTATATGGCAAGTCCAATGGGAATTCAAGCTGCTCAGATTTATCTTCTATATCTCTTGTGAGGACAGGTTTCTCAGTGGGAAAACAGAGAGTCATGTCTATTTCTCTATTTCTATATGTCACTGTCAAGGGCATACTTTTCTCATTTAGAAAAATACAATATGGCTTTGCGTAATGTACCATGGTAGCTGGCCAGCACAGACCGGTTCAGTCTTGTCTATTTTAATTAAGAAAAACAAAAGATTTGACTCCAGTAGGCTGCTTAAACCTATGAGATCTTTTTTTGTCTATGAACTGACACGCGTTTGCCATTTTGAATCTAACTGCTTGCTGCTAAATTTTACTGACGCAACTAGACGAAATATACATGGAGTTCCGAAGGTCTTATCACCTCCTACCAAAAAGTAATGAGAATAGAATAACAATTAATATTGTAATACAAAGTACACGTACTGGATTCATGTTGTCCAAATTCATTGACGCTGTTACAGATCAAGATTGTTTTCTTCCAAAATTTAAGAGCCCGTGTTAGCCATCTGAAATATTATATTATATATGGGTGACATTACTTTTGGACCACCCAGTACATAAATATTAACTAAATACGACCAGAACTTTTTATTGATATAAGAAATTCGTAAGTTTTAAGAGTTCTTGATGTTTTCATCAACTGGGTAGTTTCAAAATAAAATTAAACACATTTTTAGCAGTACCTCTCCTTAGGAAGGTATTGGATTCATTTTATGGCACATGAGGCTACGCATGAGAAAACCGCCAAGGAGGCTTCAGCAATTTTCAAGGCTTCTGCCGTTACATCCATTTGAAACAGACCTTGTGGCACATACGCTTTGTCCCACCCTCCAAGGATACAAGTGTGACTGATTTAAACATTCTGTCACCAAATTAATTACTGAATAAATTTTGATTCTAAAACTGATATAATTTTCAGAACAACCCACTATTATAACTAAAATTAATTAGAGGTAATATGCATATTTATAAAAATGGAGATTCTCAAATTTGGCCAACTTGCATGCTACATTATTGTCTGTATTAACCCGGATGTTTGTCGGATCTGCACGCAATTCATAAACAAATCCCTCTCATCCTGTCAAATAGTTGGATGTGAAACAAATCTGCTAAATGAGATCAATGAAGAGATTTTAAAATTGCATGAGGTTTTCTTATTTTTTTCGCCACCAAACACTTCTAAAAATGAAGATATATTTTAGAAGCAAAGTTTAGTCAGATGAAGAATTTTTCAAAATAATTAGGAATGCTTCCTTTAGTGATTCTGTGACTACAAATGTTTTCCAACAGAGGCATCAAAATTCATCAGCAAATTGTCACAAGTATTTCTAGTGTTTCGGCAACATTGCTTCTCGCAGATCATTAAATATGAAATACAAAAATATATGGTTTCTCTATATTTCTCTGTATTTTTGTTTTTGCATATCCCTGGTCATTTATTGCCTTTAAAAAAAACAAAAAAACAAAAAAACAATTAACACCAGTATCTGAATGCAAAATAAAATTTACTGTTTCGTATAAGCATTCATAATTGAAATAATCATTTTTAGTCATGGCGTTTTATAATGACATAAGTAGGTATTCCATGCATAATTCAGGTTCTGGCATGTTTATTAAAGTTTTTTATGAAAGGTGCAGTCTTTTCTACAGTGACAACAAAAGTGGGCAATTCAGACAATAAAGCTTTACTTCATTTAATTTTTCTTTTCTGCTGCTTCCTCGTCGAAAATCATTACTCCATAGAACCATTGCCTCCATTTTCCCCTGTCGTCTGCTTACCTCAACAAACTATAAATACAAAGCGATGAGGAACTTTTTCAAGTAATTGTAGTAGATATATAGTGGAAATGGATTTCTCAGTTTGTCATAGATTATTTTTCCCGAAAAGAGGTGAATCGGGATGTTGATATCATTTCTTTACAAAACGTGTTCTTTCCTTCGCAGTTTTGTATACTAGCTCTAGTGTATGTGGCGCAGGTAGAGTGTAGAATAATATATTGCAAAGAAGACGTTCTACTGTTTAATGATAAATCCAGTTGATCATTGAATTACACGCTAATTGAGCTTACTGGATTACTCTAGTAATTCCTCGATTTCTCTCAGCTTTAAGTGTGATCGCGGCTTCCCCCTTTCGTAGGAAACGTGAACCTTACATTCTCGATTACTATAATCTTATATTTTTCTCGTATCCACGCTTACAAATAATGTGCATTTGGTCAGTTACGTGAATCTGCATTCACCAAATAACCAACAAATGTCGTCTAGCACATGAATTCATTGGCGTCATATTTAGTGAATAGCTTATTTGGAGTGAAACACTTACAGACGAAAGTAAATATTCAGTGAAATCAAATCCTCTAGAGCCGAACTCACGGAAACGGTGTATTGAGTGTTTTCCTATGTAACACGAAATTTTCATGTTTTTTTTTTAAAAATATATCCATTCAAGATGAACTAATTAGACCGTCTACATTTCAAGATATTTTAAAACTAGACACTATACCAAAATAGTGGAAATGTTTTCTCATTTAGAATCGTTTATCACAAGAGATCGATTGACAGGCTAATAGGTTTCTTGAATAATGATAAGGGGAGCAACAGATTTTTGTTAAATTGCTTTTTTGTTAGTCTCCCTCAAACACAAAGGAATCTTCTTTTATTAGCAATGAACTTCTTATCCTTTTTCTAAAATCTATTTTTCAATCTGATATTTATAATTCGTTTTTAATTAATTTCCTTTTGAAGGCATCGACAGGCATATATTGATTTTTTTATCAATTTATAAAAATACAGGAATTCCAAAAACGAATTTTCTTTACAACATATTCAGGACCGTTAAATATCGCGCGAAAACTACCAGACAGAAATATAGTTTCTACTCTTGTGAAAATTAAGATCAGCTTGGCACAAGGCCTTAGCTTTCGTGAAAATAGTAAGAATATTACTCACTACCAATGATAAAAAATATTAGCAGCTTATGCACTATCAGGCTTACGGACACATCACGCTGAAAGGCCCGTTCTCGTAATATCAACGACGTTAAATAACGTTGAGTCTGGTCAGAAGCCTGATGGCTGGCGGCTTGCGAATACCAAGTCTTGTAAACTCTTGGATTTGGGGATGTTGTTAAAGGAAGAGACAAGTTCCAGTAACAGTTGTGTTCTTTGTATTCACTGACATGAAAATAACATTGGGAAAGGTATGAATCCAACAATTCTCCCACCAACTATGGGTTAATTAGTAAGACTAAAACGTTATTACCCCCCCCCAAAAAAAAATGAAAATACTTTCTGGCTTTATAATAAACTGCAACGTGTTGATAAGCTGTAGACAACGAATCAATCACCCAATCAATTAAAAGTTAGCCTCATCGGAACGAATTCTCTGAGGAGGAATTTACACTGGATTCAAAAGCAAAAATAACGCAAAACGTTCTCTTTCTAAACAGATTGTAATTCTTAATAAATGATGAAAACAAAAAGAGTAATGTAAATAAAATAATCGTATTAAAATATTATTTCATATAAGGGTGAATTTTGTTTTTTTATATTCACTATTTTCATGAAGTTAATTGCAATATTATGATTTTTTAAATTTAATTGGACTGATCAGTTGAAGCGCGGAGATTAACAGCGTTTGGTCTTATTTTCTGGACCATGTTTATTCAGAACCTTTCCAGATATAGCACCCAACAATTCATGTCATTTTTAGCTCTTAGTAAGCTGTGTATTTTTGACCTCCCTCCTTTTCTTCCAATTCTGCTAACCATTTACTCACTTTTGTTTGGCAGGTAATTCGCTACACCCCTCTGCTTATCATGACTTTTTCATTTCCTTTGTGTCAAAACATCCAACTCCTCTTTCCACATTATGTGCTAGGATAATTACAATTGGGCCTTTCAGGATTGAAAATATGAGTGTATTCTTATTATTATTCTCTTTAAATCCTTGTCGTACACACATCTTCAAACTGTAGAATTCTCATCATCCTTCCGTGGAAGCACCTTTAATTTTTCTCAAATTTCTTAGAAAGTAGACATTTTCTGTTATAATGCTAAATAAAAACAGTAAGGAGACCAAAATAATTATAAATATATATATATATATATATATATATATATATATATATATATATATATATATATGTGTGTGTGTGTGTGTGTGTGTGTGTGTGTGTGTGTGTGTGTGTGTGTGTGTGTGTGTATATATACAATTCCAAAACAGAAAAGAAAAATATATAAGTAAAATAAATTGACCTAAATTCATCCAAGTAAATAAATAAAGTAACCAATCCAGATAAAGTTTCCGTTAGAAAAAACAAATAAAGATAATCAACCCAAATAAACACAAATTAAAAACTGTTTCTGCCAAAATAATAGTTAGAATAAACTACAACAACCAACCCCCAAACGGAACAAATAGCTTTAATTAAATTCTCAAACCAAAACAAAACTATTAAATAAGTGATATAAACAAATTTTTACTACGTTAATAAAAAACACCGATTGAAAAATAAGTAAATAAATAAATAAATAAAATAAGAAACAAAAAATCAAATTAAATAAAAACAAGCAAAATAATTTAACCCAAATAAATAAATAAACGACTTCCGGTAAAATAACAGCCATAATGGACTACCCACAATGCACCACTGACCCGTATATGTATAAATAACCGAGAAAAATAACAGCACACGTGGCCTGACTATTGCATATAGCATAAAACCGACTGTCGCCTCTAAGTGTTGACTTCTATGTTCACTTATATATATATATATATATATATATATATATATATATATATATATATATATATATACATTCGTCCATGCATTCAATATCGCCGTCACATCTGATGACGTTAAACTAATATATATTTAGATATTCTTTCTAAAATCTAAAGAAGCTTAAGAAATTTTAACAGTCCTAACCTGGCATCTCAGTTTAAATCGCTTTCCAACCGCTAATACATGCTTCTGTATGTTTCTTATAAATATTATCATGAAGGCAACTCAAGGTGACATGTTTAGCATTCTTGTCTCGCTAGAATAAATACAAATATGGATTGATTTTGGTTACTATTGGTTGGCTCATCTTCTTGGCCTTGTGCCATATCTAATATACGCTTGGAAAATCAAGGTAACTATTATCATGCTAATTGTTCTGATGAGCTTATCTCTTTGGTCCCTCGACTTAAGTTAAGCACAGTACTACACAGGTTGTTCGGCTTCAAGAATTTACCGTTTGATTACTAGATGTAACCGTGAGTTTTATGCTGATATTTTCTTCACTTCTCCCTTGTGGAACTCTCTTCCGGCTTACTAGTTCCCAGTCAACTTTGATATTCAAAAATTAATTAGAGTGTCACTCATTATCTCGTGTATGCTAAATTCCTATTAATTTATTAGTCTTTCTTTTTGTTAATGTATTTTTTTCTCATATGTTTTCAAAGGCTATAACCACCCTTGACTCTTAGGGACTTTATTGTCCTTTTTTGGTTGCCATGATTAAAAACAAATACAAAATGGAGAATAGATTAGGTTGAGAATATCGAAAAGTGTATCAGAGAAAAGAGATTATGTTTTTAGTTGTCATTTTCCGTGCGATTTCAACCGTTTAAGCTCGTCATTTAATCATATTGCTAAGGACGTAATCAGTTTAAATAGTTTCAAATTTCAATCTTCCGTAACTGGCGTTCAACAGGATTATATTTTGTCATAGCCACTCATCGCCAATGACAATTTGAAATAAATGTTCAGGATATTATCATAGACTGAAATGATTAGATAAGATTATCCATTATATGTTAATCATAAGTAGAATGAAATTTGGAAAGCATCGCTATCAAATCGCGGTCATTGACATGTCTACCTCTACAAGAATGGTATAGAAATATATGCTGTAGATTAATTTATCCAGCAGATATGAGCTAGATATTTGTTATTAGATTCTTTACGAATACTAACATCAACTGCGTGTGTGCTGCACGAATATGCTGGCGAAAGATGCAGTCTTTAAGGGTTTTCACCTGTTTTTGAGAGTTGGCAAACATCAATTTTAACTTCCCAGAACTATCTGCTAACCAAAGATACTGAATGTACTGATAAATCATCTGATGCCTCCCATTAATATATAGGAAGTATAAAAAGCACCCTGTTAAATACGTCAGTAGAAGACTAGTCATAGTAAAGGGCAATAAAGATTTGGTATACGTTTATTCACTGATTCTGTTTTTACTACAATTTATTGCACTTCCATTGGAACTTTATATGCGGCCATAACGATTTACCTATGGCTTAGAAAGCGAAGAAGCTGATAAACTCTGGACACACTGGCTCGAAACTTTTACGAAATTCTTTGAAACTCTACTCCTTGAGAACCTGAATTGGCTTATTAACAAGTGTGCTCTTTTGATTGTGTGTCTCATTCAATCAACGTTATCATTGTAGACTGTAAAACTTATGAAGAAGCGATAGAAAGATTATACACACCCAACGTGAAATACAAAAATGAACTATTTGCTCGACATTTACTTGCTACTGCCAGGGAACCTCGTTGACACAAGTGTGAAAAAAAAGGATATTATTCCAAGTTATGTAGTTTGTTTAAAAAACCGTGTTTCCTGACAGTCTTTCAAAAACTATTATAAAAATTAAAATTAACGGAATCCTCACCAACGCATTATTAGACACTCTCAGTGTGGAAAGAGATAGAAACAGTGTAGTAAAAATTCACAAGTGACATTATGTTCCTACCACCAAGAGGGTACCAATGGCAAAAGCAGCTTTGTCATCACACGTAAGAGGATATAGTTTCGTCGACCTACATTGTAACGGCATCTCATATAAATGCATTAAGTTATCGATAATGAAAGACCTTTGTTGTTAGGTGATATTGAGCGACGATATTTTCAGCAACACTCCAGCATAGAAATACCATTCGGCGGAGATAAACCGGTATTAAAGTTTTATGGACTGACTACAGCCAATATTCTGTAACCTTAACTTTTTGAACACCTGAATAAGGACTTTAACCAACAGATATTAAGAGCCGACATTATTCGCATGACGACAAGCAATTTATAGGGTCTGAAATAAAAAGAAAGCTAAAAGAAGGAAAACTGAGTCACGTAGGTCACCATGGAGGGCCCAAATATTAATAACAAATACAGAAAACAAAATAAGTTGTATGTTTATCGATTACCCTCAGACAATTAACTGTTTTACCCTTCTGGACGCTTGTTACTCTGCCACGCACTGCTGAAATGCTATATGAAATAGCTAAATATCGTATGTTCAGATGGATGTTGGATTTGAAAAGTGCTTATCATCAAGTGGCCATTAAGCCAAAAGACTAATACCACAGTGCAATTGAATCACTTAGCCGGCTGTACCATTTCCGGAGGATACCGCAGTGGTAACGGTCAATACGAGAGATATAAAGGCTAAATTTGGAAACAATTCAATTGGCTTCTTCAACAGACAAATGCTTAATAATAAGTGGAAACATCTCTTTCCAGTAGTCCTATATACAATCAGATCGCTATTATGTACGGCTACAAATGACACCCTACACGAAAGATTTTTACCCTTCCAATGATTTCTGTTGTGACGTCCCTTCCTACTAGGCTCTCTCAACCAGGCACGGTTGTAATGAGATGCCACATACGCAATACCAAACATGACCGCCCCCCTCCCCGGTAGACCAGATCGAACTAATAGAAGCGAACCCACAATGCGATATCCGCATGTAAAGCAAACTACCGACTCTCTTGAGATCTGTCACCGGCTGGAGATGTACAAGACACTAAAACCATCCTAGTGAGGAGATCTGATCTCTTCGACACTGAAAACCAATCCAGAGATCACCATGCCGGAATTACTCCCGACACATTACTCAAGGATGACGATACAGTTTCCCTTCTGCCTCTATCAGACATTTCAGAGGGATTAACATCCGAGACACTGACAATTCCAGACGATCCTGATAAGCGATCAATGTCATAGAAGCGTACAGCCAGAAACAGATCCGGAAGATCCACAATCAGAATCAGACTCTGGTCTATTTTGTTTAGAGATGAGTTTTATGAAAAAAACAACCTATCGGAAAACAAATCGAGGATAAATGATCGTCAATTTTATAGAAATGATAAAAGAAACAATCATTCTCTGTCCGTCATACACTGTCAGCGTGTGACATTGCATGTGCATTTGTAATGCACTTATGTATTTCGTGTGTGAGTAACTTATTTATGTTTCTGCAGTTTAATATATCCATAACCACACGCACACATAAATAATACAATTTGATACGTTATAGATGAAAGATTAGAATAATTTATTCACCCCCACCACCAAACTCAGTCTGGAGAATCCCTGTCCTGATCGGAAGCATAATATCATAAATTTAGAAAAGAAAGATATTACTTACTGTATTAAAATGACACAGTTAAGAGATTTTATTGAAAATTAAAGAAATTATTTGGTAATAAGAATTTTAAAAAAAATAATAATTTTAAAGAAATAATTTTTGGTCTATTTTTAATTTGTATATATCTGCACCAACGCAGACGTACATTGACTCACAGTTTGAATAAAATCTGTCCGGCAAAAAGCCCTTGGACGCCAAATTCGAAATTCTGCTCGTTATATTCTTAAAAACTTCATATTCTAATCACTACAGTATGATAATGGACAATTATGATTAGGAATTTGATCACCTTGCCATAAGGAAAGCAAAGGATATTGAAACAACAACAAAAACAACAACAATAATAATAATAATAATAATAATAATAATAATAATAATAATAATAATAATAATAATAAGAAACAATAGACCATCTAATCTCAGGATGTTCTATACTTGCCCCAAATGAATATAAAAATCGTCACGATAGAGTGGGGCAATACTTACACTGGACAATGTGCAAACACTTTGGAAAATGTGTAAGCAAACACTGGTATGAACATCACCCAGCGCCGGTTACAGAAATAGAAGATGTCACCATTCTATGGGATTATACCATCCACACAGACAGAAAAATTTGAAACAAATAGGCCGGACATCATTGTCAAAAACCAGAAAGAAAAAACTTGCCTACTAATTGATATGGCTTGTCCAGCGGATTGTAACATAGCAACCAAGGAATTTGAAAAACTATCAAAATACAAAGACCTGGAAATTGAAATAGAAAAAATGTGGAAATTGAAAACAAGAATAATACCAGTGGTAATAGGTGCACTTGGAATTATAAAAAATGGAACAAAACAACACATTGAAAGAATCCCTGAAACCCCAGCTTAAGAGACATACAGAAAATTGTCTTATTAAGTACAGCACACACACTAAGGAGAACTTTGTCTATGTAACGCTAGCAACTTCATCGGAGATAAAAAAAAAAAAAAAAAATTAACATGAAATGTGGCCATAACAACACACCACGACCTGCCTTAGGTCTTTCCGCAGACTTGGTAGGTAGTGTGTCCATAGCAGAAATCGAATGATGATGATGATAATAATAATAATAATAATAATGCGTATGATGTGAAAGACTGGATGAAGAATTTTTCCTGTTTGGGCTCCATTGGATAGTGACAGACTCAATCTAAAAATCCAATTCGGCCTAATCAAATGATAATTACCCAACCAAATTCAGATTGTGTGATAAATATCCAGAAAAATAATTGACCATCTTATTTTTCACCCACTAATATAAAACCCTGTATTACCAGATATATTCTCTGGAAGATAACAATAATCCGTGGAAGGTAAACAGGATAATTGAAGTAAAACACCAAATATGATTATGAAGTATCTGTAACAATTTTATTGAATACAGATCCCTATTTTCGCTAGGACAAATCGTGTTCAGTGAGACTGAAACAAAAATGTTTCTTAATATATAAACATTGCAATAATAAGACTCTAATGTTATATTTGAAGATCTTCAGAAAGAACTTCCATTAAAAAGGGTTTTACCAATACAATATATATCTTAAATATGTTTTAATACACATCAACAATTAAATTTATTTAAGTTCTAATTTTGAAAAAATTCTGGATTCCGTTACATTCATTTGAATAATGGTCAATAAATAAATCCTTAATGAAATAAAAAAAAAATTAAAAGGATAAAAATTGATACTTATTAATTAAGAAGGACTGTGTACAATGTTTGTAATCTTAGGGTTTAATCTCAACAAATGCTTAGGGACATTCTGCCATTTCTGACTCTAGGTCTCTACTTGGGAACCAGAAAGAAATGAGTATACACCAGAAATGAAAGGATATAAAATAATAATTTCAGAAATATCAAATTTAACAGAAGTCACAGATAATAAGAATTCTCGATTTCAATATCCTTGCAATTTGATATTTGTTGAAGAACTTCAAGGATACTTTAGAGGCTGCAGAGAATGCCATGTCCATGAGAAAGCATATAATGTTTTTGTGATTTCTGATACCGATGTCTAGGCAATTTGATTAGCTTTGACTGTTCTGTTTTGTGTTTATTATAAGGTTTCATGTATTTGTTACAGCACCTATCTCCATAACTGAGTCAGGGTGGTGTTCATACCCATTTCATGCAGTTTTAAATGCATATTTTGGTTAACTCTATTATGATGTGTTATGTTGGTGCCAGTAGCACGTAACCTGATATAAGATGTTCAATTGTTTCTGGATATTTATCACAGAATCTGCACTTTGGGATATCACAGTTTTTCAGTGTGAGAGCTTTGTAATTTCCAATTATCAAATATTGGTTGTGTGCATCAAGAACAAATCCTCCGTTTTCAAATTTTAACTCGACGCTATAAAGGCAATTATGAGTACGGTGTTTGTCAACATTAACTTGTTTGGTACCGGCAGAGAGTCTACACCATTTCATGCATTTTTCCAGGTTAATATTGTTTATTATTTGTTGATCGTTGCAACCATATGAACATCTCCGGCATCCATGCTTTTCCAGGAGAAGAATGTGGTTTGCTTCGAGAAATGAGTAAGTAAGGTTCTTCAGAATACACTTGATCAATGTATACGTGGTGGACAGACGTGTTATTGGTTTAAAATATTTCGGATCATATGTATCATCCATTTTTGGAAAGAGATATATAATACCTTCAGTGACTCTTACTGTGACTTCATTGAGATGAGAAATAAGCATTGATAAAGAGTGTGTAAGGGTTTTATGTATTGATAACAGATGATAAAGCACAAAATTGTGTACATTCTCATTTCTTGGGGATTTAATTTTTTGGAATTTCTTTAGGACTTGGCTAAAATTCATCGTGGCTATAATTTCCTCTTTATGGAGAGGTGTATCGATCGTTCATCCTTTTTCTCTTTGGATCCATTCGGCATTCGGGTTATATTCCTCTGGGCTGCTTCAAGTATACTCCAAATATTTCTGCATCTTGTTAATAGATGGTGGCTTTTTGACATATCTAACTGCTTTTCTTCCTTACTCTCTATTCATCCACTAGTTTTTAAATGAAATGTTGTTGAGAAGAGGCATTATACTACAACTTTTAAAAAAGAAGAATTACAGAAGAAACATATATATATATATATATATATATATATATATATATATATATATATATATATATATATATATAGATACATATTGAACATACATATATATATGTATGAATATATATATATATATATGTATGTATATATATATTTATATGTTTGTATATATATATATATATATATATATGTTCATATAAATATATATAGAATATATAAATATATATATATATATATATATATATATATATATATATATATATATATATATATATATAATATAAGAAGACAGATTCATTTGAAAGAAAAATATTATATTTTTTTTTTTCTATAGAAGACGTGTTTGAAATATTTTTTGTCATTTCTTACCAGAAAAAAACTATTAAATCAATTTTCCATAAATTAACTCTTTTCTTTCCTTCTATATTTTTATCGACTGGACAGCAGATTACTTCCCAAATGATGCTACATTATTTATCTTTATGTCTATATCTTTCTTTTCATTCACTATTTTGCTGAATCCGTTTTGATATATATTATTATGCTGTCGTCTCTGATCCATGAATTCCTGTATGTCTACCTTGAGTTTTGGGCTTAGAATTACAATATACATTTTTTTAAGAAGAAGAAGAAAAATTTAAAAGAAACGAAGGAATATTTCATTGCTGTAGTTGAATTTGCCTCATGTTTTATGTTTCAACTCAGCAAGAAGAGTTACATTTGATTGTGTTTTGATTTTCCGTACATGATATGAAACCAAGTTTATGTATGGTTTTATCAAATCGCATAGTGAAGAACTATCCAAAGAAGGTACATTTATTCAAAACTTTCAGTTATCAAACGACATTCCTCATTTTCTTTAGCGAACATTGCAAATGATTTTTTTCTATACAATTTAAATCCTGTTTGGAAAATTTATTTCTTGATATCCTTTCGTTTTACATGGTTGCAAATAGTCATTCGTTCGATTTTGTTAAAAGAATAATTTAGATGTACTATTTATTAAATTTTACTATATAGTCTTAATAACAAACACACACACACACAGATAACAAAAAAAAAAAGGAATTACGGAAGAAAATAACAAAATTTGGAAACTAGACCCAAAAAAAAATTTTTCCGGTATAGATTGATTTATATAGACAGTTTATCTCTGGGACCAAATATGTAATATTCTCTAAAAATCCTATTTTCTATAAGATCTATATTGAGGGATATCCATTTTAAACAAAAGAATATTAAATTATATCGAACATTCAGAATTTAATCGCATGTTTGTCACAATGGACCAAAGTCTTTTATGATACCAAAATAAGTAAAAAAAAATCGAAAACGTTTCATCATTTATATGTATCAAATTTTCTGTCAACCAAAATTTATAATATATATATATATATATATATATATAAAATGAATTGAGAACTAAAATAATATATAAATTCAAAGTTCACAGCATTAATTCAAAAACAAATTCCAATACTGACAGTTGAGCGGTAATTATTTATTAGAATTTTTTTTTTTCATATAGAAAACCGTTTTTTCGAAAATTCTACTAATCGATGTAACTAAATGCATGGAACACGTTTGCATCTTTCATTGAAATAACATTGTTCTTGGTTATATGAAACATATAATATATATATATATATATATATATATATATATATATATATATATATATATATATATATATATACAGTGTATCACAAAAGTGAGTACACCCCTCACATTTCTTCAAATATTTAAGTATATCTCTTCATGGGACAACACTGACAAAATGACACTTTGACACAATGAAAAGTAGCCTGTCTGCAGCATATATAACAGAGTTAATTTATTTTTCCCTCAAAATAACTCAAAATATAGCCATTAAAAGCTAAATCCCTGGCAACAAAAGTGAGTACACCCCTTAGGAAAAGTTGTCAATATTAACATACAACATGTCAACTGTCAATATTTTGTGTGGCCACCATCATTATCCAAAACTGCCTTTACTCTCCTGGGCATGGAGTTTACCAGAGCTTCACAGGTAGTCACTGGAATGCTCTTCCACTCCTCAATGACGACGTCACGGAGCTGGCGGATATTTGAGACTCTGCGCACCTCCACCTTCTGCTTGAGGATGGCCCAAAGATGTTCTATTGGGTTCAAGTCTGGAGACATGCTTGGCCAGTCCATCACCTTTACCCTCAGCCTCTTCAGTAAAGCAGTGGTTGTCTTGGATGTGTGTTTGGGGTCATTGTCATGCTGGAACACTGCTCTGCGACCCAGTTTCTGGAGGGAGGGGATCATGCTCTGCTGCAGTATTTCACAGTACATGTTGGAGTTCATGTTTCCCTCAATGAAATGTAACTCTCCAATACCTGCAGCACTCATGCAGCCCCAGACCATGACATTCCCACCACCATGCTTGACTGTAGGCATGACACACTTATCTTTGTACTCCTCACCTGGTCGCCGCCACACATGCTTAAGGCCATCAGAACCAAACAAATTAAATTTCGTCTCATCAGACCATAGGACATGGTTCCAGTAATCTATGGGCTTTGTTGACATGTCTTCAGCAAACTGTTTGCGGGCTTTCTTGTGTATTGCCTTCAGAAGAGGCTTCCTCCTGGAGTGACAGCCATGCACACCAATTTGATGTAGTGTGCGGCGTATGGTCTGAACACTAACAGGCTGAATCCCAATCTCTTTAATCTCTGCAGCAATGCTAACAGCACTCCTACGCCGATCTTTCAAAGAAAGCATTTGGATGTGACGCTCAGCACGTGCGCTCAGCTTCTTTGGACGACCTACCCGAGGCCTGTTCTGAGTGGACCCTGCTCTTTTAAAATGCTGGATGATCTTAGCCACTGTGCTGCAGCTCAGTTTCAGGGTGTTGGCAATCTTCTTGTAGCCTTGGCCATCTTTATGTAGTGCAACAATACGTTTTTTAAGATCCTCAGAGAGTTCTTTGCCATGTGGTGCCATGTTGGAACTTTCAGTGACCGGTAAGAGAGTGTTAGAGCTGCACTACAAATTTGAATACACCTGCTCCCCATGAACACATGGGCATAGTTACACTAATGAGTCACATGACATTTTGGAGGGAAAATGAAAAGCAGTACTCAATTTAGACATTTAGGGGTGTAGTTTCTTAGGGGTGTACTCACTTTTTTGGGGGTAGTTTCTTAGGGGTTTTAGCTTTTTAATGGCTATTTTTGAGTTATTTTGAGGGGAAAAGAAATTAACTCTGTTATATATGCTCAGACTACTTTTTTTTTCAGTTGTCCATGAAGATTTTAAATATTTGAAGAAATGGTGTATATTTTGTAGTTATTTTGAGGGAAAAGAAATTAACTCTGTTATATATGCTGCAGACAGACTACTTTTCATTGTAAAATCATGGCTTTGCCTCACAATTGAAAAGTCTGGAGAATTTGGTTACGTTTTGAAGGATTGTATGTAAAAGAATACAAATAATGATTTAGTGATGAGTTCTACTGCTTATTCTTAAAATCTCCTACATATATTTCTTGCTGTGAATGTAAGTAAATTGAATGTGACGGAGCTGCGTTTAGGGGATTGCTGTTTCGATAAGTGGAAAGGATGCGGGGATGAGTGTTTAACATCTCGATTTTGGAAGATGACAATGACACTTTTACACTCTTTCAGCAATATTTAAATTCCAATTAAATTATTTGATTCATTGCACTTGCTCAAATTTCACTTTCCATTCTTTGTAGAGTTACATTATTTTTGATGGATTTGCAGAATCCTAACTAACCAGGCTTGATTTAGGCCAAAATTATTTACGCCTTCTATTTTGGCTGGGTGGGAGATTATGTTCACTTCTATAGACTTTTTTCACACGTAAACAAAAATGAACACTCTCACTATTTCTCTCTCCCTCTCCCTCTTTGTGTTTCACTCACTATTCTATCGCTATTTTCCATTGCAAATATTTAGATAAGTTCCTCACGTTAGTTCCAAAAGTCCCCACTAGGGCACGCCATTGTATTTCGCGGAGTCGTACAAGCTACATTTTTCTTATTACGAAAGTTAAAAATTTCCACATATCCTTCACAAGAATTGCAAAGCTGAGGGAAAAAATAACAAGACTCCAACATTGGTGTTTTCCTGGAAATTACTGTCTACTCTTCTTCAAGTAATGAGTCATTCAGATGTTCTCATTCTTCTTTAATCATCACTGTCCACCAAATCCTCTTTGATTTATAAAACATTCATCATAACATTACCTACTCTATCATGTGCCGATACCAAACATTGTATTTCGGGAAAATTTAGTATGAAAATAAAATTAAAAAAGCCAGTTAAATTTCTGAATTCAGAATTATTATTGTGCTTAATAATATGGGCGATTATGACAAAATAGAAAAATACGATTGCCATTAAAATTTTAGAAGCTAATGTCTAAGAAAAATGAACGTCAGTGTAAACTGATAGAGAAGAATTACTTCATTAAGCATTTATCATAACTACATTCATGGCATTATTAATAATGAACAATGACTAAATTCATCGCAAAATTTGACTAAATAATTACTGCAGATTTTGACAATGTATTTATTTTCTAAAGTATATAACGTTTATCTATATGTCAATAAGATAGAATAATTAAATAATCTTTGACATATAAAATCTATCCATTGTGAAATATAACATATATGTAATATGGTGCATCATCATCGATGAATATTTTAAAACGGAATTTTGAAAGATAATAATTTCCAGAAAATTCCTTTTCATATAATTCTAAAATTTGCGAGTTAAACAACTGTGGTAATAGGAAATCACACCCAAGAAGAGATCAAAATTATACAAGATAATTAAAACGTTCAGTATCTGTCTATATTTCTCGGATGAGTTATTATCTAGATTATTTACATTATTCGGACTATTATCCTCATCTTTGTCGCCATATTTATTACAACGTTTTGGCCGCTGTACGCTCCGGCCTTCTTCAGGTAGTTGGAAGATAGAACTAAACCATTTATTTCTCTCAACGGCGTAGACTGTTCTAGTTCCACGTGCCATGTTTAATGGATGTCAGTTATCAGTTATCTCCTGTTAATTTCCCTCTGAATGTTTTTCATTGACTTAACCGGGTATTGAACTCAGACTCTTTGGGTTCTGTCACTGGAACTAACCAACGCTTTTATCCACTGTGCCATGTGTCACTACTTCAGTGAAATAAAGGGTTCAATTCAACATTCCAACCACATGAAGAAGGCCGGAGCGTACAACGGTCGAAATCTTGTAGGAAATATGGCGAGAAAGATGATGACATTAGTCCGAATAATGTAAATAATTTTAAAATGTTCAATTAAAATAAATGCAGAGAAAATGTCAAAAGCAGAATCAGAACTATGTAGATGATACGTCATGGGAAAGTTTATGCTGAGTACATATGTAATGTGAAAATAAATTTCCTATCGTTACACCGTGAAATTAATGCTTCACAACATCAAAGTAAGAAAATAGCCATTTGTAGAATCAAATTGATAAACGTAAGCAAATCATACGAGAATGCGACAAACTAGTTGAAGACTATGATAAAAAATGACCTTCGGACGTGAATGAGAAATCGGAGATTCGAGTCTATATTCCAGTCGATTTCGTTATATTCACTTTATCTACTTGAGAAAAAGTATTAATCGATCAATTCCTCTCCAACTATGTATGTATTAAATAGTAGTGCAAATATGGGTCTTCAGACCTGATTATCAAAAACCGTCTAGGAGATAGACACATCTGAATTCTGTGCTGCAGGACGACTATTTAGAGACAATGTAACATTTGCAACACAACCGGTCACAATTAGTCAATTCCAAAAATAAGAACATTTTCACAGATCAAATCATTTGTTAACGTCTGATATTCAGTCAATCAAGCGTCATACAGATTACACTCTTGAGTGATATCACACGACGCATGACTGTCTAGAGAGAAGTTTCTCTGCAGTAGGCTATCTTTTCTTTCTGGAATAAGCTGGTTGCCAAACAAGGCAAGAAAATTTGCGCCACATTAATGATAATACTTTATCTGAAACGTTTAGCTACCAAGGAAAATGCATACAAAAATTTAAAATCCTTACAAGAAGGAAAGAGTATATATAAAATTTTATCAACTGAGAAGAAATGTGAAATGTTTCAAAAGGAAGAAACTGTAGCTGACAATTGACAGATACTTGTATCTTCACGATTATGTTGGCAGTATATATCTAAGTTATTTACAAACGTTAAGAGATTAAATCATTGTTTGCAACTATAGTATGGAAACAGATCAAAGATAGGACTTAACATGAATAAAATATGTCTGGTAATGAGAAATTTCACAAAGGTCACTTTAATTATTAACATTATTCTTGATTGGTTAATAGAGAAAGTTGACTGTTTGGCTGCATCAGTAAGCACTTCATTTCATGGAACTTCTAGAAGAAAGTGTAAAGAATTTTTGTGCTTATCTCTGCAAGCCTCACCCATTATATCAAAAGCATGAAAAATTATCACTCTGGTATTTGCTTCAATGTGAGGAAATATTTCAAAAACGATCTCTGGCCTTTTGGTGGCATACATAACTTTAGATGGAAATCTGAAGTAATTCTTTTCTCACGATACAAGGCAATAAATCCACTAATACACAGGGGTTTAGTGAACGTGATGAATTATAAGTAAAGGTAATATAGATAGAAATATATCTTTTGAATGTCATATCTAGGTTCTGATCACATGGAAATTAAAAACAAAAAAAATAAATATTTCGAAGAATTTCGGAAATTTTTGAGGTTAATATTTTTAATCGATTATCCAGTTTCACCGTTAAAAAGATTTTTCAGTTATAAAATTTCTCAATTTATTTCATTTTAAAATTGTCTTATCTATTTCAATCTCTTTATCTGTTTCTGTCTATCTATCTATGTATCTATCTATCTCTCTCTCTCTCTATATATATATATATATATATATATATGTGTGTGTGTGTGTCTGTTTGTGCGTGTGTGTGTGTGAAAGAGAAAGAGAAAGATAGAAGGAACGGTGGATAGCAATAAAAATTTATTTCCCTATGATTTTAATGAAACACTAATTTGTGATCGCTAAACAGAAGCTTCCTCTGTAGATAAAGTGTAGCAAGTCAAATTATATCTTTCCGTGGAGGATAAATGTTCGATTCTTGCCGGAGGATACTTATTTATCTATGAAATTTCTCCAACATTCAGACAGGTAAATTTAGTTAATACAGTTTATTACAAACAGATCATTTACTTAAATATTCGTATCTATAAAAATAGCGTATGAACAGATGTTATATTCAAATAATTATCTGATTAGATATTTCAATACATATATATATATATATATATATATATATATATATATATATATATATATATAATATCAAAATCTTGATGCGTTGATTATTCCCACATTCATTTCAGAGTATTTCAGTTCGACGACTGATTATATTCCTTTTAGGATTATGACAATAATTCCATACGCATTGCTTTTTGTTTTCAACTTCTAATTTTGAGGTTAGTAACTTGTATTTTGTATACCCTAAATAGAAATTCGAAGCTGTTTATAGTTGTCGTTCATTTGTCTCCTCGTAGATTTTTCACCTGTGCATCTTATCTTTATATTAACTTCGAAATTGCAATGAACATTGAAGGAGTTATTGAGAGCGAAGGAATGGACAATAAAAATACTGGATTCAAGTGGACAGAAGATTATGTTTACCGCTGCATTTAAAATTTGGAATAATTTATTTGATAAGAAACGTTTCTGGAGAGAAAGGAAAATAAATAAAAGTATTGAAGGAAACAGAATATACAAGGTAACCAAAAAAAGTTCTGTCCGTTTTTAAAGTAAAATAAGAAAACGCTTCACAGTATGTGTAACTTATATTTAGTCTTCGAAGTAATCGCCATCGGCATCCAGCACCTTCTGCCAACGTGTCTCCAGCTGTTCATTGCCCTTGTGGTAGAACTCGGGTTGGGGGTTGACGCAAAGAAATCTGTGAGGGCTTTGTGCAAGTCTAATTCATTGCTGAAGTATTTCCCACGGAAATGATTACCCAAGGAGTGGAAGAGGTGGTAATCGGATGGCGCAAGGTCAGGTGAATAAGGTGGATGGCACATAGTCTCTCGCCCAAGTTGCTGAATGGTATGCCTGACCACTCGTGCGACATACGGCCTGGCGTTGTCATGCAGGAAAAGCAAACCTTGGCGATTCACCAGTGCTGGATCATGCTGGCGCAATAACAGTTGCACACGTTTTAATTGCTGCGAGTATAGGTCTCCAGTGTCCGTTCGACCCGCTGGTAGCAGTTCATAATGAATCACTTGAAGACCTGTCCACCAGACACAAAGCATAATCTTGCGTGGGTGCTTAGGCCGTCTTGCGGTGTTAGGGAGAGCATCCTGAGTAGACAACCAATGCCTGGAACGCTTCGGAGTTTAGTACAGAACCCACTTTTCATCACTGGTAAGCACTCGATTGAATAAGGATGTGGTAAGGTGGCGAGAAAGCAGCGATACGCAGGCTGCCACTCGTTGTCCCTTTTGGACTTCCAACAGCGTTTGCGGAACCCACTTGCTCAGTTTATAAATCTTACCTAGGCGGTGCAGGCGAAGTTTAACTGTTTCATCGGATACGTTGAAATGTCTTACAAGACACGTTAGACTACTGTCCTCTTCAGTTGCCGCCTTCAGCACTCCGTCATTCAAGACCTGTGGTCGTCCACTGCGAGTCTCATCTTGGAGAGACAAATCTCCCGACTTGAATTTTCGAAACCAATGCCTTGTAGTACGTTCATCAACAGCACTATCCCCAAACGCTTGACATATGCGGTGACTTGACGCAGCTGCTGATAAGCCCACTTTAATATCGTAAAGCAAACAGCCCCGAACGAGACCTCTAGACAATTACATCCTTCTCACAGCTGTCCGGCTTATAACTGATGGCCGGGCACGGTGCGCGTGTTTTTTTTATAACGTCCGGTGTTCCTACTTCCGGCTGTCCGGTTTTGAAGACAATTGCTACACGCATTTCGTATATATTTCAATTTCATTTAATGACTAATCGAAAAACGGACAGATCATTTTGGTTATTATTGTGAGACCGGAAACTACCTACACAATAGACTCTTCCAGGCCTATATTAAGTAGGCGACATAACACTCCAGTGAGAGACATAGAGAGTGAGAGTGAGAGTCTAGTACGACTACCAGTATTGGACACTAACATATAGTAAGCTCCGTTTACACTATCTTTGTAACCTGTTGTTCATATATCTTTCTTACATCTAATCCGTGTTCCGTGTTTTACTTCTGTGGTCCCAACTTTGGCACCACGTCAGTGGCGACGAGGATTCTAGAAACGCACTCACGGCGAAACCAAAATACCTTACCAATCCCACATCTGGGTCGACGAAGAATTCGTGAAACGCATTCCCGTCGAAAAACCGCAATACTTTACCAGTAACCCATCAAAGTGATATGTAGCCTTGTTTGATAAGTAACCTTAGAAAGCGGGTAGAAAAGTACATAATTTATATTGGGACCAAAAAGCCTATAGTCGAACAAAAAATGAATTCTGTAAATTCACAAAAAGTAAAAATGCTTTAAAACATATATTCAGTATTTCCGTGAAGTACTCTTGAGTGAATTAGAAGTCATGCCAGAAGAAATTATTGGCGGGTATTGTATTATCAATATTAAATATGCAGCTGACAGTTTTGGCAGCATTCACAGAACAGAAATTGCAAAAAAATCCACAATGTGTAAAACGATGAAAAAAACAATAAATACCAATTGTAAGGATATTGGATGTATGGTTGTTAGCAAAATAAAGAGCATTAGATGTGAATTACAAAATGAAGATAACAAAATTCAGCAAGAATTAAATTTTAAATATCTAGGGATGACTTTGACTGACGACGGAAAAAGCAACGTCGAAGAAGACTTCACGTAACTGAAATCTAGTTATACAGAACGATGCTGAAAATACCATGGAAATTTCTAGTGAGCAACGATGGAGTTTTAACGAAAATGGAAACAAATCGGACACTTATACGTATTATCAGAGAGTTAAAATTTCCGGGAACGTAATGAGAAAATAGGATTTATAAAATGTAAGACATATTGAAAGTAAGTGAGACAAGAAAATGCAGCGTTTAACCTACCTAGCGAGTTGGTGAAATTATTGGCAGAACTAGGATTAAAGATTATAGCAAAAACACAAACATTGCTAAGAGCTTCAATACACAGGAAATCGTGGAGAACCATGTCTAAATGTAGTAAAGAAGCTGACATTGGAGCAAATCCTAGAAGAAATTTCCACAGGCCAAAAGTTCGTGTGAAAAACCCTTTAGTATAGAAATGGCGGTTAAAATTAGAAATTTCAAAAGAAATATGACGAGACCTATCCGCCAGACTAGTACGACGGTAAATATTTTGAAGAAGACGAGAATTTTCATAAGAAATGCTGCAAAGAAAATACTTGTAAAATAGACACAGAAGAGTTACATTAAGTTGAGAAGAAAATGATTGAAACTGTGACACCAATTTTAATTTTTTTTCTAAAAATATTTTAATACCTAAATATTGATATACAGGTAATCAAGTAACATTTAGCCAATGGAAGGCGGGACCATCAAAAGCAGGGTAGCTATAACTTTTGAATTAAGCGAAAATATCTATTTCGGAATTTTGGCGATGTAATAATAATAATAATAATAAGAAGAAGAAGAAGAAGAAGAAGAAGAAAGTTTACCTCGGTGTAAAAAAATCCCTCTCTATATATTGTGTATGCGTGTATTGACATTTAGATATGGGGAATGACACTTATGTTAAAACAATTATTCATTAACGATGTTAACAGGCCAACGGTATAATGATAATTATAAGTGATAATATAATGAAAACTGTTATAAAATTCAAACGTTCTTTCGAGCTTTACTATAGGACTAAGTTTTCAATGATCTACTTCGATTTGTGACAACTTTGAAAGTACAATATATATGCAATGAAGAATATTATATTAATCAGAAACCATTTACAAAAAATATACTGATCAGGATTTCGGTGAATAAAACTAGTGAAAATAAAGCAAGTGAACAAAGGTTTTATATTGTAAAAGATGCCAAATCATGCAACAACGAAACAAAATTCTCATTAAAATATCGATTATATGGAATTTATATAGCTGCAGTATTAATGTCCAGCTTATCATATAACTACTCTCATATTTAAAGAACGGCAAACAATATAGGACACGTAATATAGAAATCAGAAAACATTAAAATAAGTAATCGGGTTGTAAATCTACGTGTTGTACATAGAAATGCATGTATATTTAAAGACACTTGGTTGCTCGATTACTTTGCTGGTTGATTTTGTTTAGCGTCATATCAACACCTCTATGGGTTATTTAATGCGGAATTCTACAAATTTTGAAGAAAATTTTATGGCATCAAGTAAATATAGATTGAACAATGCTGTATGCCTTCATATACGGGAAATGTATACTTGATCATTTTGATTACAATATGTATTGCTGATATTTTTACTAAAACACATATTGTCGTTTGCTTGTTTTGTTTAGCTGCATATTAAACTCTATGGTTTATTTAATGCCGAATTCTAAATATTTTGTACGTAATTATATGCTTTCAGCTACATATAGGGTTTAAATAAATATAGAATTTCAGTGTAAACATATGTGATTTAGTTGTTCAGTTGGTACATCATAAAACATTGTTGGTAATTTTACTATACAAATGTATTTTTTATATTTTTTTAATTTTGCATTAATTATCAATTTGCATTTAAAGTGTATTTTGCTCAACTCATAAAAATGAAGCTGATTTTTTTAGGTGTTCACTATTTGCCCATATATGGGACCCTAATAAATGGGACCGGAGAACAATAGAAGTGAAGAGATGGTTTCATGCTCCTCAAAACCTCCAGTCTCCCGATCGGACGCCTTGCTGCCTGATATAAAATTATCGTCATACTCAGTTCAAAAGTTTTGGGTATCTCTAGGTGGTGTAATTGTTAGCAAGCTTGTCTCGCTCAGAACTTTAAAGTGAGTTCGATTCTCACTTATTGGCCTCATATATTCGGCCTTGTGCCACATTTAAAAAACCAACCTTGGAAAGTCACTACTTAGGACGAAAAGTTATTTGGTTTGGTTGGTATGGACAGATTTTTAAAGACTTATCAGAATTTTGTGTATTCTTTAAAGACCAATGAAATGAATTTCTCGACTGAATATTGCATTAAGAATGTTTTGAACATAACTCTGATTTCTCCGACTGTGGTGAAAAATCGCTTAATAATTTAAGTTAATTTCGTATCAGTAAATAAAACGAAGCCGAGAGGAATTCGAACTCAGCTTTGTCTCATTCCTAGTCGCTGTCCATGACACTACACGCACACCCGCCTTTAGTATCAAAGTATCCCCGGGAAAAGTGTTATGGTTGATCGGATACGGAAGACTATGTATTTCTGATAATCACTTGAATAAAAGTTTAATTTTTTTCACCCAACAGAATCACCTTTATAACTCTTCAGCTAGCGTCACAGCGAAATTGAATTAAGCAAAGTTTAATAGGCACTCATTCGTAAAGATTGATCGTCACTTGACAGTGTATAATTACCTAAGGATTCTATCTGGTGAACAGCCAAAGTGAATCACCTTCTCTTTTTCTTGAAATTATAAAATATCTCGTTTATTGTGAAACTATTGGCAAAGAAATGTAAAAAGAACCTCCAGCACCTGAAAGTTCATGCAGAGAAGAGATTGTTAAAATATCAATAGTCGTAGCGTGGGCGCTTTCATTTCCAGCTCAGTAATAAGAGCGTTAATGTAGGGTATCGGGAAGATTTGATTACCCCTGGGTATATCCTGCTGCTAATGCAGGTGTGATTTCTATGAACGATATTGAGAATGAATGAATTAAATAGGCAATGATTTTGCGTGAATAAAAAAAAATGTAGTGATTTGATTGGATAAAAAAGGTGAATATTAATATAAATCTTTTAAAAGAAATCAATATTTCATTGGCAGGATATTTTAACGCGTGTTTTTTTTTTATGTGGATTATGTGGGTATTGGTTATATTTGCATACAAGAAGAGAAATTTATTTCCATCTATGTGATCGCAAACTATAACAATCGGAAAATTAAAAACAAAATAAAAATTCCAAATTTCAATCAACGACAATAAATCTGAAAAGGAGCAATCAAGATTGGGAAAATTTGCTGAAGGTTTACTTGATTCCTATAGTGCGTTCATTTTTTTTTTTTTTTTTTACAAATCTTGTATTCTGCTATCAATTTAATATTTGCTACCAATTAATAATATTACGCTCTAAATAAAATGTGAAAATCACTTAATAATTTATTGCCTGCATTAAACTTATCTGAATGAATTAGAAATATCTGCCGTCATATCGAGGAATAGAATAATGTAGGGTGTCCGTATTTTTGAGAAGCAAACTTTGTGATCCAGAGTATGATGATGCCGGAAGAGAAGGAATCATTTACGCCTCAATTATCAGAGAAAATATTTTATATGCTTAGCAAATAAGCATTTGGAGACAATATTTTACTGGCTTCATGAACAAATAACAATTTAAATGCATGGTAATAAAGAAGAAAAAAAAGGAATACAATTTTCTATGATGCCAAGAATAAAGAAACCGGAAATAAGTTTACTACACATGGTTTCGCTAAATGTCATTAGATGTGGTTGTTGAAACCTATAAAAAGACAAATATTACTTGTCTGATTCTCTTTTTCCTCCTAGTTCAAAGATATAGTAACACGTGTTAATTACTTTCCGCAGCGAAATTAGTCTTCCAAAGCCTTAACCAATGTAGTCGGTTAAGCATACTCGGTCGTTGTTCCAATTTGGCGAAAGGATGACTAGGACGCAACAATTGTAAGGATGCTTATACATACCTATCTTATTTCTGAACCTAAAATCAAACAAACATACCGAAGAAATACTGAGAACGTTGTTCCAAAACAGTTGCCATAAAAAAAAAAAAAGTCCCAAGTAAAAACTCAAGTTTTTCATATATATATATATATTCTTTGTTTAATTATTGAACACGCATCTTCACCTAAAATAGACACAGCACTACAGTTTTCAAATTCCATAACGTGTTTGGTTATATATATATATATATATATATATATATATATATATATATATATATATAGGCGGATCGTGTGAGTTTCTTGTTGAACACTGTAAGTGCTTCTCTCCAAATTTGTTTTGCACAAACTTTCACCAATGCAAAGAAATCATATCCGAAGGTAAGCAGATTCTCCGGTTCTAAGAATTGAGCCACCTGACCATCGGAAAACGACGAGAGACTCCTTCAATTTTCTAAGGAATTAATGGGTTAATTCTTTATACGATATTTGCATTTCTTCACAAATTATTATAATGCGTCTCTTTCTCTCTCTCTCTCTCTCTCTCTCTCTCTATATATATATATATATATATATATATATATATTATAATTATTTTTTTAAATATGTTCCTTCGCTACATAAGAGTTCTCATGTTTTAATGTGGCACCCTGCATTATTAGAAAACTGAAAAGAGATATTCACAAAAATATGATTTATTTTTGTTCGGTTTATTAACCAGTTAATAGTTATTTAGAGACGAAGAATAATTGAGTTTTGAGAATAATTCTCTAACTGTATTTAGGCGATCCGAAGTGAAGAAGAAGGAAGAAAGAAGAAAGAAAGAAAGAAAAAGAGAAGGAGAAATAGATAGTACAAAACCCGGTCATAAGAAAACTAAAACAACACAGGTGTCAAAAGATATCTAGGCCAAAGTACCTGACCGAAATTCACGAAAAATAGAAATTGTTATTTGAAAGAATAGAGTTTAGAAATAATAAAAAGAAAAAAAAGGGAAAAGACATGATAACAAGACGGGCCGCGATTGATAGACACACGCTAACCGATATCAAATGTCAAAATTATCAGGTCAAACACTTGATTTAATTCCGTGTCCGCGTAGGATGGAAGTTTATTATCAATTTGGTTGAAGAAATGAGATTTTAAGAACAATGGAAAAAAATATTAATAAATGACAAACGAAAAGGGTGTCATTGAGATGAGAGGTGACCGCTGGGAAATGTATACAAAAACAAAACATTGGTACACAAACCCTGACCAGCTCTAGAGTTGAAGATAAGAACCACCCAAAATGATGAGTGAAAGATATTTTCAATTCAGATAATTAAGATTTTGTTAAACAGGCCTGAGCGAAAGAAAGAGGTGAAAACAATTGTTTTAGGCGCCGACGCCGAAGGCGGAAAAATTCTTTCTTTAAGTCGCATCTAATTAGCGACAGGCTGTTTTGACAAAGGCCAAATGTGAAGGAAACCGAAATCGTCATTTTCGTGCGAAAAGGCCAATTTGGATTTTTTTTTTTTTTTTCCCCAGCAAAAGGTGTTTCTTCCCCAGAACAAAGCCCCGGATTAACCACGCCCGATTAGAGACGTCACGAAGGAAGGAGGGAAGATACCGACCAGAGTCTCATTAGCCGAGGGCAGTCACATGATATGCGAGGGAGGAGGAAAGACGCTCGACCAGGACCCCCATTGAGAGAGCGGTCACCTGACATACGAGAGACCAGGGAAATGGGTATGCGCCCCCCCCAGAGGCACTGTAAGGAAGTAGGAGGAAAGTAAGAGCGATAATGGGAAATCAGAAATAATGCGACTTTTGGAATTATCAAGAAAAACCCTGGCGCCGACAGACCCACCCCAGTTTGTTGCGGCGTCAATAAAAAGCAGGACCCCAATCGACAGAAATCAGTTGCAGGGCGGACGGCAAGGGAACGTTGACAGAGCGGACTAGCACTTTTGGGCGCCGAGAGTTTATTTTCGTTTGCGGACGATAAGAAGAAAGTTGGAGCTGAAAGCCGAAAGTCGATGAGAAGTTTGCAATAAAAAGTTCAGCCCCGGACGGCAGAGAAGAGTTAAGTTCAGCCCCGGACGGCAGAGAGAAGAGTTCGGACCTTGACGAGAAGAGTTGCAGGGCGGACGAAGAAGAAGTTACTTGCAGTTGCGCTTAGAAGAAGTTGAAATCAAACCAAGCACCCAACCCAAATCGAAGTAAATTCGTCCAACTCAAGCCGAAGTGAATAAATTCGTCCAACTCAAGCCGAAGAGAAGAAGTCAATTCGCGCACTGACGGCGAGAAGAATCAGCCGTGAACGACTGGTAGAGATCAGCGCCCAGTGTCGAAACCAAACCACACCCGACATGCAAATTTCTAGAGAAGTAGGCAACTCGAAGTCTTTAAGTTGTATGGTAGAAGCTTGGTGCCACAGTCCACAAAACGGGTCGGGAAGTAGGAATAATTTTATGTAACGAACATTTAGTTATAAAAAAGGTTGTTACCCTTTTTTATCAGTAATTTTTTGGCCTCGTGAGTTTTTTTTTTTACTTGTGTGTTTACCACCCCGTCAGCTTGAACTGTCCCTAAGATCCCGTCTGTCTAAGATCTAATCACAACGTGGGTAGGCAGACCGGAGATCAGTGCAGTTACCCTAGTAACCAGGCGTTGGAAGCGAGTTGGGAACGGCGAGGCTGGTAATCATCTAACCAAAGGGTTAGAACGTCACACTTGGAGCCGCGAACGAGATCGAACGACAGAATCGACGCTGCGACCAGGGGGGGGCGCGACGTCACAGTTGGTACCGTGACCAAAGGATCGACCCTTGGGCAGCCACGTGACGTCACATTAAAAACGAGAGCCGAAAACCTCAATATAATTATTAAAATTAAATTGAATTAAATTATCTAGCCCTGTTTGACAACATCCTCAAGCGAAAATTTAGGAATAACCAATCTTGAAATTTACGCATCTTTAAAATCATGTTCATTCGCAAAATTAATTAATATGGAAACGGCTGGGGCTACCATTTTGATAAGAGGCCTAAGAGTTAATTTTTATCCACATATTACTTCTTTCAAAAATGAAAACAAATATAATATAGAACTCCGGATTATTTACGTAACGTATTCTTTTATATATATATATATATATATATATATATATATATATATATATATATATATATATATATATATATATATATATATATTGTGTGTGTGTGTGTGTGAAAAGTGTATATAAATATAAATAAATATAAGTATGTATAATTATTTATATATTACATGCGCGGTACTTATTAGAGAGCGCTCGATATCAGAGATAGAGCTAACATATTTGGTTGGATAGATGTGAGTTTGTGACCCTGGGTTTCACGCTTTAGCGATCATCAGACAAACTGATTAACGTTTTTAAAAAATTGGGTTTATGTAGATTGCGTGTATTGGTGTTATTGTGGAAGTGGTGGGGGAAATTTCGTCGTTTTGTCATGCATCGTACTAACGCAAACATCGATGTATGCAGAAACATATACATACTTGGTCGTCCGTCGGGACTCATACATATATAAACATATGTGGGCAGTTTCGGCTATGACACATGTATGTATACGGGTGGTGTTATATCTATACATACGCATTTGTATGTTGAAATGTTGAAATTTAAACATTCGAAAATGTGGCGGAAATGTCTCGTTACTGTATACATATCATATTAAGTTTTTTTTCGCTGAAAAATATTTCCTCGCATGTATGTATATATATATGTGGTGGGGTTTGTAAAAAATTATGATAGGTAAAAATTATTATTATTTATATTTATTTTTAAATTTTGAAAAAAAATATGGGGTTTATATGTTATATTTAAAGCTGGTTATTTGTTTGTTTTTTTGGTGACTGTGTATATGTAACAGGTAGAAATTTGTAATCCTTATTGGTTAATTTATATGGTGATGTTTAGTTTAATATTCAATGTGCTGGGTGAGAGGGTAGTTCAATTTAATAACGGGTCTATATGATATGATGTGATACTAATGTTTTTCAAGGGATTGGAGACAATGATAGTTAGCTAATAGTTGTTGTAAATTGGTAGAAATTGTAAAATGGTAGAAATGATTAGTAACGGTGGTGGAGAATGATAAAACCATGAATGTAGTTATAGTGGTGGTAGCTTGAACTAAAAAGTTTGTTGGTGTTTTATTTTATTTTTGTTTTATTTTGTTATATGTATTAATTTATTTTGATATAAATCCTGATAATAGGTATTCTGTGTAAAATTATGGGAGTTGGAGATACCTGGATGGTCGCAGACAGCGGCGTGTAGAATGTGCCTTTCCTGATCTGGTGTGCGAGAGGGATGTCCGTCTTCCTCGATCCATAGTTTGTGATATCACGTATCCTGTCTCAGCAACGCGACGATAAAATAATCAAAATATGAATATAGATTATTATATTGATCTATAAACGCATCTGATACAGCTGTACAATCTCGCGTCTGTTACTATTCGCCCGGCCGTATGCAAAATTCATATATGTCTGCATATTTTATGAATATCCTGCGGCTGTTAAACGGAACACTGTCCCGTTAACTCGCTACTACACGCGTTAAACGTTGAAGAAGGATAATCCACAAATGTACACAGATGACAAATTTAACGTAGCCTAGATGGCAACACAGCGCCATCTATCGTAAACTTTCCATGAATTTAATAACTCAAAAAAGAAAATTTTGCGGACATATCATCATATGAACTCTTGTCATTGTTTTTTAAACAATATTTGATGCACCTCTCTCTCTCTTCTTTTTATATATATATATATATATATATATATATATATATATATATATATATATATATATAACCATGATAATAAATATGGATAGTCAAGCATGCTGAATAAATGTAGCTATTCACATGAATATATTAGCTGTGAATTTCTCATTGTCAGTACTTGTGTTTACTGTAGATAAATGATACATATTTTCCGAAGCTGATACATAAAGAAACGTAGGAAAAATATTCATCATACACTACTAACATTTCCGCGAATCCATCACTCACCACAAAATATTCAGGAAAAACACTGTTAAAATCAGCTACAGTTGCACCGAGTTAATGGCAAAAATAATTAAAAAAAAACAGCAAGAAAAATATCAACAAAGCAAATGAATAAATTAAATCCAAGTGTAACAGTAGAATAAAGAACGTATGTCCCTTTTACGGGAATTGCTTACAAAACAATGTAATATGCCAAGACACGTAAATGAAGGCCCCTGTACAACAAATACATTTGGCAGAGAAAACATCTTTCACAAATAGTAAATACGAATATGAAATTAAAAACAAAAAGCAAATCCCACCAAGAATGTCATAAATCGTGGAGAGTTATAATTACCTTCCCAGAGTAAAAAATATACTAAATAAACGATTAGAATTTATCTCAAAATGGCAAGTTTCTCGTAATTTTTTTTAACGTTACTTAAAATCGGACACTGTTTAAAGAACAAAATTTTATAAATAAGCAGAATCAAGTAAAATAAATGAGTCCAAATAAATAAAGTCCATAATAAACAAATTAACAAACCACTCCCAACAAAATAACCGTTAGAATAGAATACCCATAATGCATCATTTTTTTAATATAATACATACTCGAGAAAAAATTTTTACAAATGTATTTGATGATATTTTATCATGAAACTTCTATCGTCTCTGGGTTTGAATTCCATGTTCTCTTATATATATATATATATATATATATATATATATATATATATATATATATATATATATGGGTGTGTGTGTTTGTGTGTTTGTCTGTTTATGCATATGTGTGTGTGTGTGTCCGTCCCTGTGTGTGTTTGAGTCTTTATGTATTTATATTATTACTTTTAAACAGGGTTTGCATTTACGGAAATTAGATATATTGCAGATGATCTCATTATTGTAATCATGAAAATTTTACTTGACAATTGTCGGTAAGTGTGAACAGTAATTTGTTTTCCTCTCGATGTACACACATCACAGCGTACTTTTAACATGATATTCCTAAATGTTAATCCATCTAAGATGGGCAAATTCTTCGCAGCCTCAGACCCGTGGAGTGGAGGAAACCTGTATTTTCAGAAGCAGAGTTCCATAAGACTGTCAGCTTTCTTTACTAATGCATATTTTATATTTCCCATTATACATTTGCCAACAAGTTTTCTATAATCTCATAAGAGATATATAGAAGACATAATTTTTATAAAACGAATTTCCTCAATCACATGTTATTATTGCCAAAATAAATACGTTTTTAAAACCTCTGGGGAGTAAAATAAAAGATTATATGAAAATATATAATGTCTAATTAATTGAAAAAGTCACTTAGAGTGCGATTGTTAATAATCAAAGTTATACAAAATAAAACTAAATGAATAAAGACGCTGAATGAATTCGACTATACGATATACCACGACAAATTTTCTTTTTTAAAAAGCAATTTGAATAAATAATAAATTTCAATCTTACAAAATCGTTAGCGTTTCCACCCAACAAACATATAGTTCTTATATATTCCACTCAGTCTCCTAAGCAAATATAATATCATCACGAAAAGCTTATATTTCCAGATCATTTTCTTGCATAAGACAATAGTTGTTGCATTATATATATATATATATATATATATATATATATATATATATATATATATACATACATACATATATATATATGTGTGTGTGTGTGTGTGTGTGTGTTAATGAAATGTTACATAGCTGAAATATTTGTTAATTTGTAAAAATAATTGGGTACTTAAATAAGTTCACTGAAAATTCGTAAAAAAATTGTCACTTTTGTTCATCCATACTACGACCTCTCCTGGCTTGTGATAATAACATCAATCAACATCTGACAAAAGAGTCCCCGTAGTTAAGAAATGATTTCTTATATTCTACTATTTTGGGGGGCTAAAAATGTAAGTACTTTTAGATTACGTCAACTATTATTTTGTAATTCTTACTGAAATAACCGTTGAAAAATGTATATTTTACTGTTACAAGATTTTTAAAACGGAGAATTTACTATTTGTTTACAAATGTCTCAACTTTTCAGATTTAATCGATTTTACAGAAAACAAATTATAAGTGTATTCCAATGAATATAAATTCGTTTTTGTAGATATTTTATTA
The DNA here is from genome assembly GCA_903632075.3 of Acanthosepion pharaonis. Lineage (NCBI taxonomy): Eukaryota > Metazoa > Mollusca > Cephalopoda > Sepiida > Sepiidae > Acanthosepion > Acanthosepion pharaonis. Next base: position 308,245 of record CAHIKZ030001666.1, on the reverse strand, counting down.
CAAAGTGTAGTAAATTTATTCCTTTCCATTTGAATTAAATGTGAATCAAAATCAAGAACGATATTTCTTTTTTTAAAATTAATTTTAAACTATAGGTATCCCAAAAGTTTTGCTGTCCGTTAAAAACACAAAAATCCATACACTATCGGTTACTGGACTACAGATAGAAGAATCCTGTTTCTCCTATGGACAATTTTATGTGGTCGTTCGCGTGTGGGAAGAAAAATAATGTGTTTATGTTCCACACGGAAAGACAAAGAACATTCTCTACAAAGTAGCATTATGACGTAAAAACCATCTAAAGTTATTTTTGTGTTCCAATAAATGTATTTGAAGTGACATTGTTGTTATAGATTTAGCATTTTAAATCCCGGGTAACACGTGGTAGGTCTGCTAGCGTATATATATATATATATATATATATATATATATATTAGAAATTATTTGAGGATTTGATTATTATATGTAAGTAATTCATCGAGTCTGAAAGAAACCTCAACAGAATGCAGAAAGCATAGACGGTCGTTTCGTCCTATATATGTGACATATCACTACCGAGAATTGAAAACCTGACAGTTAGGTTGTCAAGCAAACATCATACCAACTGTTCCACTGGGCCTCGGTGACGAAGAGATTGCAAATCAGACTCAATATAACGTCGCTCGTTCACATATTCCGTCGTGGAACTCTTTCTGAGTTCTCTGTAACCAAAGGACTGTGCCCCCTGGAGCCACGACTACTTTCACCAAGCCGCTCACTCTAGAGAATTAGAAGCCGGTTCAAGCAATGATGTACATGATAGAAATTATTAGGAGGATTTGATGATTATATTTTAATTAATTCATCGAGTCTGAAAGAAAACTTAACAGAATGCATAAAGTGGATAAAGGCGTTAGTTAAATCCAGTGACAGGACCCAAAGAAGAAGGACGAAGCGTACAACGGCCGAAACGTTGCAATAAATATGGCGACAAAGATAAAGACAATAGTCCGAATAATGTAAATAGTGTACATAATAACTTATCTCAGAAATATAGACTTATACTTTTTTGCTGCAGATTTCGCGATATTTGAACTGTTTGGTCCCCATTTTGTTGTACTTTTGATCATTTTTAAATAAGTAATTATAGTCAACATTTCCATAATGTTCAAATTATTTTACATTCCTCTTGCTAAAAATCAGAAATTAAACTGTATTCCTCTCTTCTTAAAAGCTGATGTTTATGTTATGATTACAAAGCAAGATGATAATACCAGTTATCGGTATTGTTTAAATTATGCCTGAGAACAGTGGTCGAAATTTCAATCCTTGGATCAGGCAGTAAATCAATACACTATAATTTAGTAGGAATTGCAGAAACTAAAATGACGCGGTCACCAACACATTAGATATCCCATATACAAATAGAGGCTATTTTTCCAGGACGGCGTATCTGTTGTAACATCTGACAAAACAACCGTTTTCAGAATTATATATATATATATATATATATATATATATATATATATATATATATATATATATATATATATATATATATATATCCTTCCTCGTCTAAAAACGAAATCAAAATATGACTCATTTCAGTGATGTCTAGTTTAATCTCCGTAATCTAATCGCTAAAGTGATGTCACCATAAGAAATGTCTCACAAGGAACTGAATGCGAGTCGAAATTGTTGATTTTTTATTCTGGATTCCTGGTAATAAATTATTGAAATATTTCCGATTTATCACAAAAATATCCCTTTTAAAAAACAAACCAACACTACTAAAAACTAATGTCTGAGGGTTTTTTTTTACAAATGACTAGCAGAATAGGCTTTATGAAAAGACCGGTCCTATTAGCTACAACGAATAGGAGTCATGACCACTTACATTGTGAAGGGACACAGCACGTAGAAAAAATTTTAATGCAGTTAATATAGGTTTGAGAACGTTTCAGTTGGACAAATAAATCCGAAATTACCTTAGCTGACAATGAGCGATAATTGAAAATATGTACAATATTGTCTCTAAATGCTAACGTCAGTCATACACAATATTTTATGTGATTCGATACACGCAAGATAATCCTTCCTACCCTACGTTTTGCCGTTAGACACCTACTACTGTAAACTATGTAAATATATGATACAAATGAAAAAATAGACATAATTTTAAAGGGTTACAAGGCAATGTATTTAAAAAAATAATTCCTCAACTTATGTGTGACATTTGTTCATATATTTAAACGTTTGAAGAAAAACATGCATAATTGAATGTGCTTCGATCGCCTTAGCCATGTAAATACTAACGTAACATCAATAATTTGATCAAGAAATGGTGGTTAACATGTCTCTATTTTCATAATCAAATTTCGATGTGAGGAAGGACGCGAACATTTACGAAATTACAGCTACGAAACATTCGAGGTGAAAATTGACAATAATTCTACTTTTATGTGGAATTTCTCATTTCTATATTAGCAATTATTACATTTAAAACTACTTAAGTTTATGGGAAATGCATCGTATTTATCTGAATTGTTTAAGGTTAATAATAAAAGAAAGTATTGATTTTTCATCATAAATACGCGCCGATAAAATATATCTATGTGTAAAAACTTTATATATATTCCAATCTTATCTCAGTCTCTTTCTATTTAGTATGTATTTAAAAAGAAATGGATAGATCAAATGAAAATATTTGGTATAGAGAAAACAGAGGAGAACAATTTTCAGTTAAAAAATGCTACTAGTAAATTTTTCAATATCACAATTACGATTGCGGTAAATCACTATCGTTGTTTCTTTTGTTTTACTGTATATGAACCGCAATGGGTTATTTAATGCCGACAATTTTTATTGCTGATAATATTTTCCTTCCAAAATGTATCGCTGGTAATATATTTTTTTCAAAAAATGTATAGCCGGTAATATTTTTTTTCAAAAGTGTTGCTAGTAATAATTGCTTACAATGTATTTCTGGTAATAAAATCTATTTTTGTACTTGCATGGTGTTTTGACCCCTGTTTGGAGGTTAACTATTTTGCCATATTTGAGACCATATCAGTTTCTAGAACCCCGGGTTAGGATAATCCTGGGAACACCAGCAATCAAGAGGTTTTTCCACGCTTCTCAAATTCTCTTGCTCAGAGTCCTGGCTGCTGGACGTAGTTTAATGTCTTACCCAGGAGCAGATGCATTTTATCGCCATGAACAGGACGCACTATTGTTGGAAGGACATTGCTTCTAATACAGCCTCACCAGCACAACACGCCTTCAGACATAGACTTGTTGTCAACGAAGACTATATTAACCAGTCTTTCTTGCTATTTACCCATATCTGGGGGAGAAATGATGGATTGATTAACATTCAAGATATTTTGCTCTTAAGTGAATGCAAAAAACGCAACTTGGTTTAGAACACGACTCTGTGATTTCTCATTCCGAGTCGATATCATTTACACCAGCGGACATTCACAAGTAAGTTTTTGTAGGTCACTAGCCTTCTTTCTCATGAGGACTGACGGATACCGCATTCACAAACCAAAATCAGTAGCTATATGCTTATTCCGTGTGATATACCTGTAGCTAAGACTTGGTAAATTTGATCTATTACTCGAACTCCCTGCCGGCTATAGCTTCTTTCTTGTCACACCTGAGTCTAAACTGAGGCTTTTCTTTATTAATGATGACGCTACTGAAACCTTTGTTCACAATCATCACTATCGCCATTGCTGTTTCTATCAAACTCAGTGGAAAATTCACAATCAATAACAAAGTAATATTAAATAGCAAGATATTACTCCTCGACCTGAACAAAGGAAACTAAAATATATATTCTCGTAGATTAATGGTAATGGTCAATTCGAAGATTCCCAGGATCTAAAACCAAGTCGTCAAGAAATCATTACTGCCTAAACATTGTATTCATAACAACAACAACAATGATGAGGACATCGGTCCTAATATAAGTAATCAAGGCAGAAATGAAGAAGTCAATCAACATTATCAATTTAGAAACGAATGTTGCAGTTTTTTGTGTATATATGTTTACTAGTGAGCTAGCCCAAATGACTTGGCTCACTTTATAGTCCACCAATAGAAGGTTAACCAATCAGAAGACGTAAAATATTCAATCCGTCGTGTATAGAGGCGGCCATTTTGTTTACACTTTCCGAATGACCAGTGTCAACTTGTCAGGTGAAAGAACAGAAGGAAGAACTATTGAACTGCTACTTTACCGGGATATTCACTGGTAACCTGAACATCGCTTCCCTAATGTCTTCGAAATATTCATTGCTAACCTCAGGATACTATACTCAAAGTCGACCGTCATCATGAACAACCAAGATCAAAAATATCTGGCGAATCAACATCCCTAAAGAGAGAGTAAGTTTAGAAGAAATGATTGGATGGAAAATTTAACGAAAGCAAATCGCTCATACTGATTATAGTTTGAAGTCTGCTATGAATAGAGAAGTGAGCTGAAACATTTATATATAAAACAACCGGATCATGGTGTTATTAAGCATTACTCTTCAATTTTGAATTCAGTTCTCCGTGTCGATGTCGTATTTCGTATAGAGAGAAACTTTCAAATGCCCTTCTTTCTGCTATGCGACCTAAGGTATCTGAATGATGTGAGCAATCGGACGTCTAGCCACACGGAGGAGCTGGGATACAGCAAAACAGTCTGTCCGTGGATGAGTATATATATATATATATATATATATATATATATATATATATATATATATATATATATATATATATATATATATATATATATATATATATATATATATATATATATATATATATATATATATATATATATATATATATATATATATATATATGTATATATATATATATATATATATATATATATATATATATATATATATATATATATATATATATATATATATATATATATATATATATATATATATATATTCGTAAAATACATATATTGGATGCTTTAGTATACATCATCAGTGATGTTTCTAGACGAGGTTCATTAGGGGCTTCGAGTTTTCAACATCATACCATACTGGGCGGATATCGATTGTGTACCTTCCGTCAGCTACAACTTTTTTCCCTTTTCCGATGTGCACACCATACGAATCTTCTTGATAATTTATTGTCCAATCCCGGATGATTTCCGGTTCATCAGTAGTGTACGCTCTTCCATAAAAATGAAGGAAACACAGCCACAATTTCTATCTGATCAGGAATATGGCGGCATGCTTGTCTTTAAGTGGTAATTACAGATTTGATTCCACCACCCACAGAGACATACACGCAAAGACGCACAATCACAGAAAAACGTAGTCAAACCTCACATTCTGCTTACACTTATCCCCACTTTCATTTATGTTATTCATCCGGAGAACGAAAAGGAAAAGGAAAATAAATTTTCCTTTTCCTACATCCCACTTTTTCCCGACACCCCACCAATACACACACACACGAAAAGACAAAAGAAAAAGAAAATAAACTTAATACCGTAACCCTGGTAGGGAGAAAACAGGAGCTAGAGTCAGGGATCACACTTAGGTAACAATGTTTTGGGGTAACATAATTCTGTCCCCTAGTTGATATTCCATTGCCGGATATAGTTTTAGGTCGTACTCAAGTCCTAAAGAGTATATTCTGATTATCGTGCAAAATTCCTACGCGGCGAACAGAGATATGATGAAGAAATGGTCAGTATAAGTTGTACTCTATCACGTAACAGCTACCCCGGGTACATGGCAGCAGCTCGGACAAACTAGGATAGAATCGTACAAGAGGATAACAACACTCAGAATACAGCTTTGGTCTGCCTACCCTATGTAATAAAAACAACAAAACTGGAACAGGAGCAATGGTAAATAATTATTACGGAATCATTATTAAGTTAATAAGTCCCCCAAATATATACGTTGATGTCATCAAGGACACATGGCCAATGGATAAAAGTTTTGGTTGGATACAGTAACTTGACACAAAGAGTTGTGTGTCCAATACCTGGCAGTGAGTTAAAGGGAAATAACTGAGACATCTGGAAGAGACGTGGCTAGTGGAACTTGAATATTCTACTAAAATAAATAAATAAAAATTTCAGTTCGAAATTCTAGTCTCCTGAAGAAAGCCGGTACGTACGGCGGCCGAAATATCGTGAATATCGTAAGAGGAAAGCAACACTCTGAATAATGGTAATACTCTAGCTGGTCCACATTTAATATTATTAGTAATTGCACTGGTACCTTTCGGCGTACATTCACTCTCAAATGTCATATATATATATATATATATTCCCAATATGGAAGTGCGTGTGGTGTAGAATTGAATTACGGCGAAAATTCAATCAGGGAGCCAATTTGATTTCAGGCAGAGAATACTTGTTTTCAATTCGCATATATGCGCTGACAAACTAGTTGACTTCTTCTCGTCTCTACCAGCTAAGTGCTAAAAATCAACGCAGATTTGATTTGAATAGGAAATACTCCTCGGTAAAGAACCTAGGAATACGATGCCGTTGGGAATGCATCTTGAAAACACTCACTAACTCTTCCAAGAATCATTATATAAGAATACATAGTTTTCAGATAATATTAACGAAACAGAAATTGTGTATATTCAAGATGAGCTACGCCCTGAGGTAATATTGCACTTAAGTAGACAGGATACTTATAATTATTTTATTGATATTCACTTTTATTCAATGATATATTTTAATTTCTATTCTGTTACTGATTTTGATGACTTTATCATTTAGGTTGTTTGTGTTGATGAACGTATTGTTTAAAAATTACCTAAGACAACGTCTTAATATATACATTTTATGTGTGGACAGTGAGCCACAAACAACAAATTTAATTTTCCTCGAAATCTAATGGTTCATTACTTCCCAGATGGTTCTTTCCATCCCTAAGTGGCTCCCTTACTCACTTCAATTGAGCAATATATGTTAATTTCCATTGTCCATGTCTCTATTCAGATCATCATCGTGCCATGTGAAAAACTAAAAACTCTTGTGATATTCCTGTTTCTTATCTTTCTAGTACAGATTTCAATGGACTACATTTTGGTAATTTATTTTGCGCTAACATTTGTATGGATTGACACGATACAACAATTATTATTCTTAGTAGTATTAGCAGTAGTCGCAGCATTATCAGTAGTAGTAGTAGTACTAGTAGTAGTAGATCTCTCTCAGGACATCCAGTAAGGCAGACGATTATCTCAGATATATAATGAACGCTTCCAATTTTATACCGTATAAATTTGATGGAAATATTTATCAGGGAAATTCCGTGGTTTTTCGAGAAAAAGAATTTATGCATAATTAGGCGATAAAATGAAGAAAGAACATTTTTTTAATTGTAATGTTATTGTAAATTATTTTAAGCAAAGATGGCATAATGTTTAAATTATAATATATATATATATATATATATATATATATATATATATATATATATATATATATAATTAAAATATATTTTTCGCCATGCTGTTATATCAGATAGAAAACATTCTCTTTCCATTTTATTTTGAAGGAAAGACAGAATAAAAGTTATATCAGAGAAACTATTGTTTCAATGAGAAATCACACATAATAAGATGAAAATAAAAGAAAGAAATGACGCTTATTTTATAACTGTTGGAAATATTTAAAAAAAAAAATTGATGTAATATTTCCGGAATAAAATAATATTATAATAATCAATTATTCACTTTTTAAAAGAAGTTTATTATACACACCCTCAATTCAACAAATAAATAATGAATCAATCACTTTTGTTTGAAAGACGGACTAAAATAGAAACACAGATGCTATCTGGTTAGAGTCAGTAAAAAAGCACAATCGGGAAATAAATAAAGAAAGAAAGAAAGGAAGGAAGAAAGAAATAAAGAAAGAAAGAAAGAATTATTAATGGTATCGATAACGCTATCAGATGTTTACCGTCAGATTCAGTGAAAAGTAAACGAATAACTAATGAACGCAGTGTAACAGAAAAGGGGAAAATAGGTGAGCAGATTCTGTGTGAAATGTCTGAATACTAAGAAGGGCGAAAGATAATTGTGACTAACAATATTGTCTGTAATATAGTAATGATATTAGTGTGGTATAAATTTGCACATTTCTTGTTTTACATTGTGTGCACTCTTGCAAAGTAAAGTGTTTTTCTAAAGCATTCTATATATATATATATATATATATATATATATATATATGAATTTAAAATTATTTCCTCTGGATATACATTGAGCTCTCTGGATTTTATCCGCCTTGGGTTTTACCCATACGGATTACCTAGTTTTTCATAGTCTCTCTCTCTCTTTCTCTCTCTCTCTCTCTATCTCTCTCTCTCTCTCTCATATATATATATATATATATATATATATATATATATATATATATATTATAATGGATATTTTATCAATCCAAATTATATTTTTTATTAATCTGACTAATTTTAACAGTGCATATTTGAAAACTTAGCGAGGTCTTACACGAGAAAAAATTTACGTGTAGGCACAAAATCTGGCATCGCCTGACCGAGTGCTGTTCGTGTTCAATTTCGTTAAGGAATGTTAGGCTTAACGTTAGCTCCCTCTGCCCTAGCTGTCGCAGGTTCAAGTCCTGTGGGACACCGCAAATCTGTTTCCTGGAACATTCTGGTTGGTAGATGGAAATAACTAAAAATACTGTTTAATAAATGAACGCAGCTCCTAAGATATGATTATCCACTAAATTAACTATTCAAATGATATAACAATAAAAACAATATATATATATATATATATATATATATATATATATATATATATATATACATATCTATCTATCTATCTATCTATAGATATATATATATATCTATATATATATATATATATATATTTATATCTGTATATATCTATATCTATATATATATATATATATATATATATATATATATATATATATTTGGATTGATGTTAGATTCTGACCCTGGGTTTCACGTTTTTGCGATCGTCAGTTTGTCTGACGATCGCAAAATCGTGAAACCCTGGGTCACATACTCACATCAATCCAACCAAATATGTTAGCTCTATCTATGATATTGAGAGCTTTCTAATAAGTACCGCGCATATAATATATATATAAATCATTATATATATTTATTTACATTCATATACACACCACACATTTTTCCCATATAATATATATATATATATATATATATATATATATATAACCTTTTTAATACTGTAGCATTTCATTTGTGTCATCTTCTTCAAAGAATCAATAACGTTCTTAATTCTGAGCCATATTGCAATATTTTTCTTAATTTGTAGAATGAAAATATTTCAAGATGTAATTATAACATGCACAGTTATTTCACTTTTATGTAAATCGCAATTAATAATTATATCTCATCAGAAAATTCAAGCGGTAATAAAACTTTATATTTTCCCCTGCACCTCTACTTATTTATAATATTATAATGTTCTTTTGTTTATCTTAAAAAAATATGTTAGTATCTATATGTATTCCGTTTTCAAATATTCAGTTGTTAAGTGTTATTTAACAGGTGGATGTTTAAAATTGATATTGCTAATACTCTCATGATGATACTAGATGTTTCAGGGCCTACACATATGTTAATCTCTTGGAATTCCATTCTGTCAAGGAACCTGTTAAGCTTCTTACATTTTAAAGTATACTCAGCTATATCAGTAGCTAAATAGTAGTATTTTTCAATTTCAACATCTTTATATTAAATCTTTATATCGTATAGATTAATAGATATATTTATTTCTGTGGCATTGACATCTCTATCAGACGGCATTTCATCTTCCTCTTCTTCTTCTTCTTCGCATTATTATTATTATTATTATTATTATTATTATTATTATTATTATTATTATTATTCCTCTGATTTCTGGTGTATACACGATTCTCTCCGGGTCCCAAACAGAGACCTAAGTTCAGAAATGGCATCATGACATTTTCCACTGAGATGTTTTGAAAAGAAAAAAAAAATCAAACATATTTTACATCAATAAAGCCCTTAAGGTTTAGGCGGTACTTGTGAGAAGAGTTTTTTTTTCTATTTCTTTAAGGCTATTGGAATGTTTTCCAATCATTTCGAGGGCTCCAACTAAAAACGAAATTATTAATGTTCTCGTGTTGTAGATTTTTGAGATTTCGATTTCAAGATCCTTTTATTTTGATAGATTTTTAATATATTGCAATAGGCAGGGACATCCATGTCAAGAAGTTGTCTTTCCGGTCTCTAATCCCCACGACTTGGCGATTAGCTTTCATTGTTATGTCTGTGTTTATTGTGAAGTCCCATAAAATTATTGCAGATCGTATCCCCGTAACCGGGTTTGGTTAGTGTTCATGTCAATTTCTTTTATTTACCCTTCCGTATAAGTTTTCGAATTCTCCAGTGTAGATATTCGCCGACTCTGTCAGTTTTGGTTTTATATTCAGTAGATGCCAGTACCGTGAAACCTGATACAATGTATTTAATTTTTTCTTGATTATTATCACTGAATCTGCATTTTGGTTTAACACAATTTTTCAGTATTTGTGATTGATACTTTCTATTTAGAAAGCATTAGTCCTGTGCAGCCAGAATAAAAAAAAAACATTCGGCTTCAAATTTGAACCCTGCACTATGTAGCCATTGATGGGTACGAAGCTTCTCTACATCAGCTCGTTTGGTTCTGACAGAGTATTGACATGAAACGGTTAGTCTTGCCATCGTTTCTGCATCTGGTGTGATGGATTTGTCTTTGCATTATTTTTTAAGGGTTTGCAGCTTCAGCCGGTGTATTGAGTTTTACTTGTATTTCTTCACCCATTTGAATCTCCATTTTGAAATAATTTAGCTTCCTTTATTCATGGATAAATTTGCTTACTACTTTCCTGTTCCTTGACCCATATTATCATCCACTTTTCTGTAGTTTCCAGGTATTTTTGAGGGTCAGTTTTTGCAGTTTTGTAAGAGAGTTATAGCTGCACTAATCCTCTTCCATCTTCGGATCTGGTCACATATAGACGATCAGCATTAGCTTTAGGATGATGCATGTTCTGACAGGTGAGAAGTTTTCACGGTTTGGCATCTATTCGCTTAATGGGAGTTATTGTCCAGTTAACGATGTTGAAACTGTATTGGACCTCAGTGGCAGCCAAGTCATTTATGGCTGATGTCCTTTTTTTTTTAATTCAGCTCGGTATTTTGTACTAGACGCATACTGTATCCCATCTCCTTTCCTAATACCTAGGTACTTATAGGATTCTTCTTGTTTCAGTTCCCTAATCTTTGTGACAAAATCTAAATCTATTAAATCTGTTTCTCTAATTCTCCCTTTCTTGAATGTTTCTTTTGCATATTTATCTAATCCGAAATCCATACTTACTTCGTCACTGAAACATTTTTTACAATACTGTGGAGACCCTTCGACTCATTGTCGTCTTGGGAAAGAGTGTGTGATCATCCAAGTTGAGTAGGTGATTGTATACTTTCATGTTTAGTGTGTCACCTTAGCTATAGTTGTTTAGTTCATGAGTAAGAGGGATTAAAGACCGGCAAAACAGAAGGGGTGACAGGCAGTCTCCTTGAAATATTCCTCGTTGTATATTCAGGTGGTTGGAGATAGCAATGCCTATGGTGGGATTTAGATATAGTGTGGTGATCTACATTCCCATGATCTGCTTATGGAAATTTATTATCTCAGAGGAGTCTTTGTATATTTCCAAAGTGTTAAGTATCCAAGAGTGTGAAACACTTTCAAATGCTTTACTGTAATCTATCCATGTTGCGCTAGGATTACTACATCGTCTCCTGCAAATATCGAGGATCATTGTTTTTTTATCAAAAGTTCATCTTTGCAACTCTATGAAGCTCTCCTGCATCCATTCTGTTCCATTGCAGAATGTTGTCTGCTTCGAAAAAAAAAAAAAAAGTAAGTACGGCTTGTCATGTCAGACGTGATCAATTTCTATGTGGTGGAAATACATGTTACGGGATTATAACTTTTCGGGTCATCTGTTTTAGTCGCTTTTATCATGAGATATATAATGATCCATTTCAGGATTTCATTTGGAGTATTTATATGCATCGATAGAATATGTGTAAGGGTTATATGAATTGATAAGAGATGGTACAGACAGAAAATGAGCACCTTGTCATTTTCTTGGTTTTTCCATTTTGGGAATTTTGCTACTGCTTGCTTAACATTATTCGTAGTTATATATTCCAAATCTTATAGATGTTTATCCAGCATATTCTGCATTGGAGTTATATTCCTCTGAGTTACACAAAATATAATTCCAAAAGTTCTGCATCATGTCAATAGATTTTGGCCTTTTGACATTCACAGCTACTTTTCCCATTTCCATGTAATTTTATTAATCTGTGTTTGGAATATTTTATTTTGTTGATAGAATCTACATCGTTCATCTTATGGTCTTATTCTGTGTGCCTTTAACAGCAGTTTCTGGTTCAGCATTTTTGTTGATTGATGGAATTTCATTTAGTAATTTAGTTTTATATTTTCGCTTGTTTTTCATTTTGAGATATTTGGGTTTCTAGTGACCACATCGAATATCGAAATCTCAGATCTCATTTCTTTTATTTTTCTCATTAGTTTTGCCTTCAAGGCTGGCGCAATTTGTCTGTTATTTAAACATTACGTTTTGTTGACACCAACCTTCCCAGTATCTACTAAAGCTGTTGCGTATGTGACATTAACTTCTGTGATAATTCCCAGTGCTTTGTTCGTTAACAGTGTTTGCAGTGCAGCGTTCTATATTTGTACACTGTACTGATTGAACTTTTATGAATTTTCGGGAGCTGGTCTCTATTTTATATTTGTGTGAGAGTTGTTCTGCTGAGTACTTGGATGACATGGTTTTTCGCTTCAGTGATTTCACCTCTGTGGTTTTCAAGGAATTCTACCTGAATGTTTTTGCACTTATCTTCATTGACATCGTTTGGTTAAATGCCACAACATATTCTGCGGTTTTTAATTCCTGGGAGATTATTTCGTATTTCATTTATTTTAGTTTTTAACTCATCCTCTGCCATATTATCTATTTCTACTGGCATCTCTTTATTCTTTGAATGATGAGCTATTTTATTCGATCTTATATCCAATTTTATCTTTTCTATTTATGCATTTGAGAGTATTTTGTTTCGCGGGAATTTGGCAAGTATGCTTGACTGAAGATAAGGTCTTATTTCAATCCATACCATAGTTCTCAATACTTGGTATGAATGATCTGTGGTGTTTTTTTCTGCATTTTTGAGTGCGGTAAAAAACGATGTCATGTCATTTTTTATACTCTTCGTAAGACCAATTCGTTCGCTTTCTTTTTAGTTGTTTGACATTGAGTTAAATGTTCCAAGGTTGGAAATAGTAAGGGTTTGGTGACTAAGTGTTTCTTCGCTGTTGGAAGTCTTTGTTCCAATGATAGAATGGTTCTTCTCTGAAGTGAGCGACCTTTGATGATCCGGGTGATGGCCGATCCGGTATGATTTTTTTTTCCTAATCATTGAGATTCGTAATATTTTTTCGTTTTATGACTGCTAATTTAAATTACCAGCTGTAGGTCGACCTAGGCCAGAGGGCTCGGCCTGTCCATGTAGTATAGGGATTATATTCATATATCCGTGGTTAAAAAATTAATCATTGATTATTGTATTCAGGGAGATATCATAGGTGTATAGAAATGGTATTGCCTATATTCAGTTTTAACTTAGTATAATTCGCAGTGACCACTACTACTTGAAATATCAGAGTTGGACATTGAGAGTTATTGCAAAGAAAAATATAAGATTTAAAGTTAAATAAATTCAAAAAGACAAAATTAAATTAAAAAAATAATGTCAAATTGTATAAACTATAAGATTTTGGCTGAACAAATAAAGTCAAAATTAAAACAATTTACATCACACATATTTTACCTTGATAAAGTACTCCGAAATTTGGGAGATATGTTATGTGATAAAAATTGTTAGTATTTCTAAAGAAACGCATAGGATACCATAGCTCCCTTCAATGACTCCATCAGAAATTATTTCAATTAAACCCACGGCTCCGATTAATATTATTGTTGTTGATGTTGTTGTTGTTGGTATTGTCTTTGTTTTTGTTGTTATTTTTCGATTGACTGTTCCTAAAATTTCTCTTAGCGTTTCTTGAATCTCTTTGTAAATCCACATTTTCGTTTCTATCACATTTTCTTTAAAATCTCTTTTGCATTTTTAAATGTTAAAGGTTAAATATATACAATTTTGAAAAAGCCTTTTAAATAAATACATTTGTTTCTTTAACACAGGCTGGCCACAGGTATCTGTATATATTTTAACACTTAACATTTCCCTGTTAATTTTCATACTTTCATATTTTTAGCACGCTCGATTATACGGTTGTAGATTCCGAAACATGTATGTTATAAGAATGGATATATGACCGCAAGTCAATTGCTTTTATACTCAGAGATCTCCTACGATAAATCTATTGAGAGTCACATCTATCTAAACTATTTTATCCTGTTAAATAATAGTTTTACACTATTATTTTTTAGTGGCTGTGTATTTGGCTCAGACCTTCTCAGGCCGACCTTGGTATCAGCAGGTAGACAAAAGAAAGTGAGTTGTTGTTGATTGGCTGAAACGAAGGTAGGAATGTTAGAAATAGAAAGTGGTTTCGCGGAGCAAGTTTTACACGTCGAAGAGATCAGACGTAGTTATTTGGTGTCCCGGGGAACTTGCTCCCTAGTAGGGGTGATAGAACGACCCCAATGTCTAGTTAAAAATGTACACGTTGACGTGTTTACTGAAGTAGCTTACTACCTTAAAACCCCTTTTGTTAAAGTTCTCATTTTATATCCGAGTCCAAAATAATTTTGACACCCGTCCGGAATAAGACAGCTGAGAGAAAAAAAAAACAGCTTCGTTATGGAATCGACTCCGTAACACAAGTGAACACCGGAATTAGTGCGCAACACAAAATTCCTAATATTAATCGCTAGCTGATGGATTTACAAGAGGATTTTTGCGAAATCGAAATCAAAGAGCTCGCCTGGAATTTCAAATCTACGCGTTAATCCTACTTCCGCTGCCAACATCCGGTACTTTATAAACACATCCAATTGTTATGAGGAAGTTCTATGAAATAACATCGGAAAAATATGAATAAAATGTTTTAAAATTTTGTCAGTTTCTGAGAAGAATAATTGTCAGCTGCCTTGATATTTATTTAGAAATTTATACTTACATTTTTTTCTGTCATTCACCGAACGGTTTCTTTCAATTGTCTGTCTTCGTTAAACTTCTCTGAATATTAAAACAAATCCTGTCTAATACAGCGTTATGTCGCTCGCCATATTATTCCCTTTTCAGACATTCGTATGTGATTCTCAACATTACGAGAAACAGGTTTTGATCATAGTCATGAAAAAAATATAACAAAGAATTACTCTCAGATATTCAGTGGCTTTACACATGGAAACATTGTAATATTAGCACGATATATTTATATAGATTTATACAAAGATTAATACAAAGTTATAAATAAAATCAGGACAATAATTATTTGTCGAAGACATGAAACCTTGGAATGTTCGATATAATAGTTTTCAAACAATTGCGAGATTATTGAATGTAGCAACTCTCCCCTAGAATTCGACGTATGATGGTCAATCCGATCAGTTCCTAGAAAACCGAAAGCCCTACAACAGCATAGGAGATTTGATTGTAGTAGTGAAGATTTCGGGCAGGACCATCCACAAATTTTGAAGGTCCGAATAGAGAGACCTGGTGCACTACGAGCCACAAGGTGCCGAAACGACTCTCCGCATGTTTTGAATTCAGAGTTGTTATTCTCCTAGACCAGTTGCCATCCAAGGCTATAGAACCCAGTCTTGCTATTTAACCATAGCTGGAGGGAGAGGAAGAGGATTCACACCTTTCGCAAGGGTATTAGCACGTAAGTGAATGTAATGGATTCGACTGAATTTCGAACACGATTCCTCAATCCAAGCCGCTCCTCCTATATATATATATATATATATATATATATATATATATATATATATATATATATGCAATTTTTATTGAAAACAGCCGACAAGGTAGATTTGATTAATTTATTAAGTTTTTTCAGCAATCTAATTTTTTCCGTTTTATCGGGTTAAGGAATGTACGAATTATCCATAGTTATAATTGTTCCGAGCGCTCTTGGCTAATTCTCTAGAAATTATGAAGGATACGTGTTGCATGGTGAAATTTTATGTGTGGCTGCTACATAGTAGTTTTGCAGTATGCATTTCGAGCAGATTGTGTGGTCCGTGGCGGTCACGTGCGCGAGCGGCAAGCGGAAAGGCGCAAGGCTTCTATTTTTGGAACACTTTTAACACACCCTCTCTTCTAGTAAATAATTTAAAATTGGTAGCTTGAGAATAAAGTTTAACAATCAGAGCCTAAATAATGACGAGCTATACGAATATGTGAACTGCAAAGTAATACTTGTATTATCATATAGAATGTTCCTGGAAGGTTCTTGGAAATTATGAGTTAATAAATATTTCTTGATCGCAGTTTGCTGAGACAGATAACTTGTAAGACAACTATTAAGTGAGAAAGTAGTGTGTCCGATACAGGTCATTGGTTTTTGGGAAGATACACAGTTTTGTCCAGGTAATTGGAATTGGTACATTATATTGGTTATGGCTAGTTTAGATTGGATGTGTTTATTTCGGTTTGTAACGACTAGTATTTCGGTCTTCACTTTTCTCTAAAGAACTTTTTAAGGTTTTCTTTGAATTTCCACATAAAGATGGTGTCTAATGATTTCCCGTAAAGCTAATTCCTTTAGCTTATAGTTATTTAGCATTTGGTTGCAATAAAATATGTTGATGATTTGCGGTGTTATATTTTTAACGGGAATCGAGTCATTTTTGTAAGAATAATTTTATTTGCTTATCAATGATGTACTTAAGAAATTGTATGTACGTCTGTGTATGTCAGTGTAAGTTTATATATATATATATATATATATATGTGTGTGTGTGTGTGTGTGTGTGTGTGTGTGTGTGTGTGTACAGTTTTCAGGCATGCTTATGCTTATCGTCTAAAGTGGTAAATATCGGAAATAGAGCGTATAAAAGGGAAAAATAAAGTGTATAAAAGGGAAAATTGATGAGAACACACTGCAACGATAGTCGGCTTAAAGATAAAGCAAAAGCCCCAAAAATAGTGTATTGCACTGTAACGTATTGAGCTCTCTTTCTAATATATCTAATATCATCTAATACATTTATATCTATCTTTCTCTCTATCTATCTATCTATCTATCTATCTATATATATATATATATATATATATATATATATATATATATTTTACATAGTACAACCTCGGTTCTCGAAAGTTTCACATGTCGAATAATTTATTCTTCCAACACAATATTCGAGATGAATGTTCCACTTTCATCGAAAAAAAAAATGTGTCCTAGGACATATTTACCGAACCGAGTTAACCCGAACGAAAACAATTTCTTAGTCCACTGTCATGTTGTATACATTCGTGTCTTATGCTGTGCTTTTCTTTTCCGATTCAATTGTCACGTGCCTTTTTTTTCTTCTCTTCATTATTTCTCAGTTGTGTATCAAGGCAAGCTTGCAGTCATACTGGTTAAGGTAAAAGAAAACTTAAGGGAAAATCAATTGCTGATGATATTGTCTCTATGATGATGATATAATTATTTACTGCTGAGATACATATGACAAAAGCAACGACTTATATTATTTTCCTTCCTCTTTCCAAACAATAACATTTCTTTCCTTCACCTTCCCCATCCCCTGATTCCATCAACTCTCCGACAGGCAGGTACGGTAAAATTGACGTGTTCGTCTATATTTTATCTGTTTAGTGTTAGGTTAATTTTTTTTCTTACATGTAATGATTTTCAATTTTTTTTTATGTATAAACGCGTGCACAATGTACTGTTTTTAACGTTTAAATAAGCAATTGTCTTGGGACCAAGAAAGGATTCATCCATTTTACATTGATTTCTATTGGAAAATAGTTTCGGTTTACGAACATTAGGGGTTACGAACGTGCTTCAGAAACGAATTAAATTCATGAATGGAGGTTTCCATATATATATATATATATATATATATTGTTGAAACTTAACTAATGCATGGAATAATAATGCAACACAAAATGTACTTAGAACAAAATGTATTGAAACAAGAAAGTGTACACAATATTTACATTTAATCTTTTGTATATTCCTGGTAAGACCATTTCTGGTGAATGTGTTGACTGAGTCGCAGTCAGGCAGAGTCTCTGGTTGAATCTCTTGACTCCTCCTCTCTTCCCGGTACCAACCATATTTATATGGTCGGTACTCCACTATACAAATTAGGTGGATCCTACCACAACATATATATATATATATATATATATATATATATATATATATATATATATATATATATATATATATATTACCAGGTCTCTCAGACTATTCCTCACCACCCTCTATGTCATTATATAAGCTTAATACAGCCCTTCAAAAGTGTAAATTTTAAATTTATTTTTCTTTTCACCTTAGAAGATCTATGGAAATCTAAATTTCTCTAAAATAAATTATAACTAATGGAGCCTTAAAGTGTTATTTTTCTTTAAATTTATTTATTCGCACTGACTTAATATTCAACTCTCAGGATTTCACCCTCCTGGTATGATATATATATATATATATATATATATATATATATATATATATATATATATATAATTTATGTTTCTGAACTATATAGAAAATATGTGTTTTTCTGCATACATTTTTTATGAAAAAAACACCAATATCTTAAAAAGACACGTATATGTATACATGGAATATTACACTCGCTCATCCTGGGGATTGTTTTTACTATTTACTTACGTTTTCGATTTAAATGTTGTAAAGGTGACAGCAACGAGGAATTGTAAAGGATATGGATGGCAACAGCCGAACTTGAGAAACTGGATGGTGCAACTGTGAGGCGGATGTCTTCGCAAAGATAAGAACATCAATTAAGTGCCAAGGGCGATAGAATAATTTGGAGATCAATGAACACTCATGTCCTGATGGAACACGGCAAATAAAAGAATATGATTTGAAACAAAAACAGATTCTTTTACAAATGAACCACAAGGTGGAAATCATCTGGGTAACTTGCGTAAGGTTATGACAAAAGATGAATTGGAAACAGTAAAGAAATGACAAAGCTTACTTCGATCTACAAAGGATGAGAAAATGTCGAGAGAGCTGATTACACACATCACGAAGAGACACGGAATATAGAAGGAAAATATTATGGGAGGATATACCTCTTTACTTCTAATATAAATACAATACCTGTTATTTTATTAACACACACACACACACACACATATATATATATATATATATATATATATATATATATATATATATATACAAGAGGTGTCACTATGGTGGATTTGTCAGCAAGGATCCCAGCGTGCGGCACCTTTGGAGTGTGCCCGAAAACCATACCACGTTTTGACCCAAGCTTTGTTAGTGAAACTGGATAGACGGAATCCTTGGGAAACGTCGATAGCTGTGCTAGCATGAGGTCACAGTTTATTGTGACTGAGGTTTTTAGCGTGTTGGCCGTATTCAGATTGTTGATCACGTTATGTAAGGCGGTGTCTCCCAGAAACTGTAACTTTAAAATTTATATTTATGTTAAATGTAGTTTAATATTTTCAAATTGTTCTGAGAGTAAAGTTAAAAGTGTAGGAATTAAATCAATGTCATTCAACTGTGAATATAATTAATTCCTGGATTTTTTCTCACTACATATAGCAATAAAATAAACGTGCCTTAACTAAATTATGTAACAAATAATATAGTTGTACTGGTTTTTCACATTATTTAAACCATTCCTTATTGTATTTGATTAAATCAAATTTTTACATAACATAATGCTTTATTAAGTTGTTCGAAACAATTAGGGATTATATTCACCCTGTTGTTTTAGATTTTCGGTGTAAAGGCTGGATAGAAGTTTTTTTTTTCGGAACGCAGGTCAGCCTGAAATTATAAAGATGGGAATGTTTGTTGAATGCTTTCTCTTTGTCTTTACTATTTGGAATTAAAGGATTTCCTTCTCTTAGATTCTTTATCACTAACAATTAAAATGTTTTGTCCGCCATATTATTTAATCCATAATAACTTATGAGAATATATGAAGTCATATATTTCTCAATGACTTTATTTATGTAGTATAATATAAAATATTAACAAGTAATTTCCATTGGCTCGTCAATTCCACTATCCGTGCATACGATTCAGAATTCAATATTCATAATAAATACATCATTAGTTATCTATGTCCATATAGAGAGATTCTTAGCGGAAAAAATATTGATCTTTCAATGAGATAAATAACTTTTATACATGTTATCGAATACATAACTTAATCACCAAATCGGAATTTACGTCTTTATTGTGTTAAAACAATCGAAAATAATTTAGATTTTAGCACAATTATGTCAAGCATTTTCTGATTTAACAGATGCCATACTAGCTGGTTTTAGATGCAATTTCCATATTTAAAATGACTGGCATTGTTTTTATTTTAAATAATCTTTATCGTATCTGCCAACTAACTGTTCTCTTTAGAAGGGTAAATTTCAGAAGCCGTATTTTTGGGATAAGACATTTTTCAGAAGATAAGTCTGCGAATTCCGCTGAATATATCGCAGTCAATATTTCTAAGCAGAAAACTGAGGTTATCTTGCGTCTTTTGTTCTGGGATTGTAATTGCAAAGTTTCAAAGTAATACGTTGATAAAGTGTCTAATGTGATCTCTGAGCATATTTTAATGAGTTTAAAATTTTTATAAAATAATGCATCAGTGACTATTTCATTTTGTTTGAATACGAAACTCAAACAATAATATAGATCAGGAATGATTTTGTATGATTGAAGCGATTCAGCAAGAACAGATAACCTGTAAAAAGCGGAGTGCAAAATAATTCAAAAATAAAAATATATTGGGGTAAAATATTCTAGAATGTTGTCAGGAAGAAAAACGAAAAAAAAAATAATTATACACATGCGGTTATTTTTATCTGTCTCTCATTAGCAACCTCGGTCTACACTCTCTCCCGATATATATATATATATATATATATATATATATATATATATATATATATATATATATATATATATATATATAATGAAATAGACAAAGTCAGGCACCTATTTTATTAAATACATTTTTTATGTTTATGCCTATAGATACAAATATTTACGTAAATGCTCTGTTTATAATAAAAAAAAAATAGTATCGGGAAACTAAAGCAGTTGTTTCAATTAATAAGAATATTTGCAGTAAAATCTACCTTGCTAACCGAACGATCCTCTGTGGTTCAATCAGTTAACGCACGTCAGGCTATATGACGGTTCCGTATAGGTTACATGTTCGATTGCTGTGGGAGGACGAATATTTTCTAGGAAAATTTATCGGACATTCAGGCCGATGAAGGTTATTAATACTCTTTAATATAAACAGAGCATTTACTTAAATATTTGTATCTATAAAATGAATGTATAAACATAAAAATGTCTTAACATAATTGTAAGACTTTGCCCATTTCATAATATATATATATATATATATATATATATATATATATATATTAGATAGAAATATGAACAGTGGAGAACATGGAAAATAAATGTTAACTTCCTGCTTTGCAGTTATCGATTTTTATGATTATTAATATCATAGGAACCTTAAATAGTCGGAAGCCTGTAAACTTTATGTAACTACTAGCAAACCAGACACTTCTTTTGAGGCTGAATGATAACAGCACGTCAGATGAGATGACTGTTTACCATAAGCGTTACGGTTTAAAGTCCTCTCGGAGAAGAGCCTATTTTGTATGAAATTTTTCGAACATTGAGGCTGTTACATGTTATGTATATGAGAACAACTTTTGTGCATATATATATATATATATATATATACGCCAAATTAATTGAAACAACCGCTTTAGTTTCCTTTCTTTCAACATACAGTCAGTTTTAGAACCACTGGGGTGGCAGCGTGTAATCAATTTTTGCTTTTTCTTCAGATTAATCTTTGGCAATAGTGCGCAGTAATATGGAACTATTTTCGGCTTGTATGATGAAATTTGTTTGTCCTTGAAATATATTACGTCTTCCTTGATGACATCAGATTTTTATCCCGCCCAGACACTTTTGTCTCGACTCTTGATTAGTTGTCCTACGGCCTTCGTCTTCGATGGACGTTACTTCAAATTGTAACGCTGCACGAACACACTGGCAACCCTTTTCAAGGCGCATATCAAAGTAATATAGACTGGAAATATAAGTTTCGATCACATCGCCTTTTTTCCCAGTTAACACATGTCCAAGGTCGCTAAATATTTTATCCAAGACGGTTTTCTATCCCATAATACAAAATTATTCGAAGCATGGCTGGAACACAACAGGCTTTAATTCTACCATGCGTAAGACATTTACGGGTTATGAATCCTTTTGAATTTATCTGACCCAAATCACTTTGTTTGAACCCGGTTTCGTATGAAGAATTGCTTCTGTTTCTGTATTCATCTTCCAGAAATATACCAATTGTACACCAGAAAGATTGTCACATCCAATCCGGACAGTAATAGTTTTAAGGATGATTAGAGTTAGTCGATTATGTATTAATGGATGAATTCTCTTATTGACAGTGTTAATATTACCCAACTTCTTCTTCACTGATTATCATTAATTCCAAAATTTGGTAGCTCTAAATTTCTTCATTTCCTCTTGATCTGTCACTATGAATTAATTAGCAATTCAATGAGACTTACATTATCAATATAAATATATACCTTAGGTTACATTTCGCTCAGGCGAAATTTATTTTTTTTAAATGTAAATTACAATCTATATAATAAGTCGCATAATATGGGTTGTATATATTTATACCCATGCTTTCATTTCTGCTGTCAAGTAAAATAGAGGAAATTCAATTCTCTGGATTATCTTTCCCTTAATGAAATATTTGTGTTTTCATAAATGTGTGTGCATAGGCACACATGTGTGTTTCTGTTTTATACTCGCGAGTATGATTTCGTGTGTGATTACGTGGATATATGAGTGTATGTGGAAAATCGAGAAATGTAAAAAAGTATAATGTAATGTATTTTCCTTTCATGTGGCTCTTGGTTCATAATTTATTGCTGACTTGGCGAATTTGACATCTAAAACGTCTCATGAAAGAACAAATACGAAATGAATCGTGCACTAGATGTTATTATCGAGCTGATTATCAAATTATCAATGTGCAAATTAAAATAGCAACACAACACGTTGTGAATTCAAAGTCAAGATGGAACAGTGGTTGTAAAGAAAAGTACAAAAGGAAAGAAATAATAAAACTTATAAAGAACAAACGTAACAAGGGAGAATAAAGATGAAAAAACGATCGGAAATGACAAAGAAATATACGAAGGGACGAAAATTAACATAAATAATTAACAAAATATAAAGATAGGAAGAATAAAAGAAAGTGCGAGGGCGTTCAATAGAAAAAAAATAGAAAATTAAAATAAAACTTCAAGTGAGAAAAAATTGGAAGGTTAAATAAATAAAAATAAGATATGAAAGAAAAATATTTTAAAATTGTAAAGAACTAAAGATAAAAGAGAGAAAAGCAAAGAAAGACGAATTAATAATGTGAGCAATTAAAAGTAATCATGAATGAAAACAGTTGAAGCGTAAACAAAATAAATAAGGAAATGAAGCAAAGAGGAAAGACATGAAGAGGAAAGGCAATAAAAGGAAAAATATGAAATATGAAGGGAAAGAAAGAGTGGGAAAATTTAGAATAAAGACATGATGCTTGGTAGTAGGAACCTGAATCAAACAAAAACGAAAGAAAGAAAGAAAAATGAAAGAAGGTAGGAAGTATTATAATGATAATTAAAGAAATATAATGATTGCAAATGAAAGCAAGAAATCCAAGGGAAACTAGTAGAAAAATAAATAAAAGAAGGTAGAATAAAATAAACAGTGCTTCTTGCTCCGATGATCTTTGTTTATTTGTGAATTGTCACTGTCCTTTAAATTAAGAAATATTTGCAAAATGTCGATATTAATTTTAAGAAAGTTACGCAACGCTGCAATCATATTCTAAATACGAAAGAATTTTCATTCATTGAGCAGTTAATTGCTAACGTTCATAAATGTAGATAGTCAATTTATACAGTATTAGTAATTATGAAAAACGATAACAGATGACTATAAAGTGAATATATTAAGTTTTACGGGAGGTAATATCGCATTTCATATACGCAAATTTAGAACAAAATTCTTTCTGTGATATGAAAATTAAATGATAATCAAAGTAGTCGACATTTGCTTAATCTCGTTTCTGGCAGATTGTTCGACTTAATGGTTTATGGTAATCTTTAACTTCATGAAAGACAAAAGCTTGAATGTGTCTCATGTTCGCTAATGTATTATACTTGAATTTCATAAGGACACTAATTGAAATTTGAAACTGTAGAATATTGATGCTCTCTAACCAGGTTCATTGACTGTACGTAAATGCCAGTAATGATTTAACTGGTTTCAAATCTATAATTGGGGAAATTATTGTAAGATTATCTCTGGAACTCCGGGTTTCATTCCATTCAGAACGCAAATCCACATCAAAGATCCATTGATTAAGTTTGAGGCATAAAACAACGTGTTCGATTATAATGAGCATCGGAGAAAAGTGACGAAGATTTTGCTTGATCTCTTGATTGTGATTTACATACGAGGACAACGTTTCCTTGTTGAAACAAAAAACTTCACATTCCAATGAAAAATAATATAACACCAGAAATACGTATCACTGAAGAGATTAGCCTTCATGTCAATGTTGTAATAAAATGTGATTACAGAAAAATGTTTACTACAATACCTTCATTACATTAATTCCAATTCTCGAAGATTATCTAGGAACTTTTACTAAGTGGTAAAAATGGAGTTATATTGTAAAGATATTGCGTATATGTCAAGTGTTCAATTATCTTAAAATAGCAAATTTCTCTTTAAACGTTCAGTCTCCTAGTTTTTGATTTGTTTAATAGTGATGTGTTATTTTACGGGTTGCTTTATTTAAGACACAAATTAATAGAATCACCTATAAGAATTCAATCATTCAATAAATCTACCAAAATAAAAACGGATACAATTTTCGGTAATTCGTATCCACACAAATTTGCATTTTCATGAAGGCCGAATTATTTTAAATATAAATCGTTATCGTCATTTTAGCCTCTATGCAAAGTATAGGCAAAATCCAAAATTAAATTATCCATTTTTCGAAAGACTTACAATTGATTCAGGTGCAAAACATGAGTGTGTTTCTCAGAAAGTATAAGGACTTCAGCAGTAATTAAATAATCACCGAATTCGATGGATTTATTTGGTGTGTTTATTAATGGGTGTTTTTTTAAAAAAAAAAAAAAGAACAAACAGAAAGAAAAAAATATGTAATATAAATTAAATCGGCTGGAGAGTGAAATGATTACAAAATTATATATATATATATATATATATATATATATATATATATAAATATATAAAGAAAGAACAGTAAGATATATAATCCGGTGTTCTTATAGATATTATCTTTTTACGAAATAGGGCTCAATGTAAATTTACAGTGCTTTAATATTATAAATTAATTAATTTAAACCATATTTTAAATGAATTAATATATATGTATGTATTTAGAGAGAGAGAGATAAGGATATCTGTGTGTGTGTGTGTGTGTGTGTTCTTTTCTGTGTGCACGAGTCTGTATTAAAAGACAATGTGTCTCTGCCTGTAAAATATGATGTATACATGTGTAGGTTTTAAGAATATTGTTTTTATGACCATAAAAGAAATGCAGGTTAAAGTTGATACTTTTATCATTCAATGGAATATTTAATTATTAAATCATGGTTTACGAAGAAAGTCAGAGTATAATTAAAATCAAAGCCTTTGTGCTGTCAAATTCAAGTGAAGTATTAATGAATGACTAAACGTAAAAAGATATTCAGCCAGTATGTAATGTATATGCATATTTTGCCAAATTCTATATGAAGTATAATGTAAAAAATGTTTTTTTTCATATACATATGAAAATATATTTATTCGTGTAAGCGAATTGAGTCACTGTCAGTTACTGGGCATGTTTACAAAAGTAAATACGCTAAAAATCTACCTCCATTCCTACCGTGCGCCGACGGCTTAGTGGTTAGAAGCTCCGACTGACACCAATTCAGTCTAGCTAGAGGCAAACGGATGTCTAGCCGCACTGATGAGCTGTAAACAGCGAAACAGTCTGTCTGTGGATGACATTATAAATATATATATAAACACATCGATGAAAATATTCAGTCAATTTCAACTGTACGAATAATTTTCTCTTTATTATTTTGCATAATTCTGCTGTCAAATGTGTTGTATTCAACCTATTGTTCTGAAAATTGAATGTTACAATCCTTTCTTGTGCATAATAGCATATAAAAGAATAGCATCATAAGAATATTAGATTCTGAAAAATATTATAAAATATTTAATGATGACTGTACAAATTATAATGTCATTGACTATATATATATATATATATATATATATATATATATATATATATTCCCACTAACCTATTGGCTCCACGTATTTCTCGAATAAACACATAGAAGAACTCTGCATCATATGTGTGTGTGTGTGTGTGTGTATGTGTGTGTTCACGCGTGTTTTTATATAGATATGTGTGTTTCTTAGGGTATATATATATATATATATATATATATATATATATATATATATATATATATATATAATAGAGAGAGAGAGAGAGGGAGAGAGAGAGAAAGATTTGTATTAATTTAAACCTGAATATGAATGGCTACTCGCATTTGACTTGGAGCTCGTTCATACATTAAAGAGTATATTTTTTTTTAAATATTCGTTTGCAGGCACTTCGCTCTAGTTTGATTGGTCCCGAGCAGACTTGTACTGTGAATGGCGGCACTATTCTGGACAACATTCATTTGCTACACTTGATCATCGAGCAACTCCACCGTTATGCCGCGCCGATCTATTTAGATCTGTCTAAGGCTTTCGCTAGGGTTGACCATCGATTTCTGGAAGCTCTCTTTTCGGCCGACGGTTTCGAGCCGGAATTTCGCACTTGGATCCGACTATTGTATGCATATCCCGATGTTCTGGTAGGAGTGAATGGGGTAAGATCGAAACATTTCATTTTGTCTCGCTCCATTCGTCAATGTTGTACGCTCTCCCCATTGCTGTACGTTCTTGCGTTGGACCCTTTCCTGCTTAAGTTGAAGACGAATCCGTTCCTTCGTGGAATTTCCTTATCTGGTGCTACTAATTGACTAGGTACTCCGCCTATGAGGATGATGTTTCGTTTCTTGTGTCGGGCAGGCCCGAAATTAACAAATTCAGCAAAGAAATCAAGGGATATGAGATGGTGATAGAGGCCAAGATCAACCGCGGTAAGTCTGTTGGCTTGCGGTTGGGTTCGTGGAAAGAAGTTTTTCTCCATGGATCTGTCCTCTGGACGGACGTCTAGTTCGGTCCGACCTCCTGTTGGAAATGAATTGGTCGGAGGTGCGGCAGAAGGCCGAGCTCGCAGTTCGTCTGTGCACTCGAGAAATGTTTCCTTGATGTGAAGGGCAGAAGAATGCGCACCGACATGATTCTCCTTTACCGACTCCCCGTGTTTCACCTCCCGTCTGACACTTTATTGGCGTTTGTAAGGCTCTTGTTCTCCTTCTTTTGGGGAGGCAAGGCCGCCATGGTTAATCGCGAGATCTGTTACTTCCATCCTTCTGATCGCGGTCTGGGTATGCTTTGCGTTGAGACCGGATGTGTAAGCAGTTGCATAAGAACGGCGAATTCTGGAAGGAAGACGCACGTAGACAATTTCCATTCTTAAGATATGTGCGTTCGTGCGAGGAGGAGGCCGGTCGTACTCTTCGAACCGATGGCTCCTTCTATCGCGAATGTCAGCGAGCTCTCAAGCAAATCTTACGGGCGAAGGATGGCCTCTCCGACGTCTAGTCGTTTTCCGGTAAGGCATTATATCAGGTGTTTGTTCGGGGGAACGTTCAAGAGGCTTTGATAGGCGAGTTCGATCTGACGAAGCTCCATTTGATATGCTCGCTGCATATGGCCTTCGGCGCCCAGGTTGAAAAGTCTCAATAACACTGAGGCACAACTCACCTGGCTGTTGAATCGATGGGCCCTCTGGGTCGCCAAAATACTTCGTGCAGTGCGTTTGGCTAAGTCGACAAATTGCACGCCTTCTTTCAATGTAATGTCGTAGTTCCGTTATGCAAGGTTGTTGAAGACATCATGGTTCACAGGCTGTGCAGAAAGTTCTTTCTCCTCGAGGCCAGTTCCTTCTGTAGCAATATAGTACCGCCGTTTACTGAGGCTGATCATTATGTGTTCCTTTGCTTACTGGGAGATATGCGAGTGGTGAATGGTCGATGCGACAGAAGGAATTCCATAGGACCATGAAGTTTACCTCTTCCCAAATGATCTTTTTCATTAAGCATCAGCTTAAAG
Source organism: Acanthosepion pharaonis (assembly GCA_903632075.3). Classification (NCBI taxonomy): domain Eukaryota; kingdom Metazoa; phylum Mollusca; class Cephalopoda; order Sepiida; family Sepiidae; genus Acanthosepion; species Acanthosepion pharaonis. The sequence continues at coordinate 279,583 of CAHIKZ030001666.1, read as the reverse complement.
TCAAGATCAGGACGGAAAGGAAGCGACTCCATCCACTGGAATTTGGCGAAAGCTGGGTGAGACTTGCGCGTCTCTGCAGAGTGAAAGGTGCTGACTTTGAGTGGCATTTTGTTGCCGGTTATGCGATAAGAATATTGGGATTGATCGCTTGCACAATAGCAACACTTCCCGTGTATAGGTTAGATTACGTTGTTTTTTGCTTAACCTAGGTAGCGTATATATGCTTATTGGTCCCTTTTTTATGACCCTATTTTCTTTCTTTTCTTTAATTCCCCATCTCACCTATCGTTAGGTGTTTAGTGATATCAGTTCTCTGGTTGGTGCGGGGCGTTTTATGTTTCGAGTGTTTTTTGTATTTGTTGTGTTCGGATGAGTGAGTGTTTGCAGTGAGTGAATGGCTTATACGAATGTTTTCATATTTCTCAAGTCCCACATTGATTTCGCCCAGTTGACTCGTGTTTCTGCCACAGTTAGCGCTGTGGGTTTTTTTTTATTACTAACACTATTTTGTTTAGTTTCTTGTACATAGCTTTGTACTCATTGTAAATAGTCATTGGAGTTTTTAGATTTTTAAATTTTTATTTTATTCCACCTCCACAGAAAATGAATAGTATGTATAGGGACCAATTAGGACTTCATAAAGTTTCTGAGGAATTATTGAGGATGAAGTAAGAATGGTAAGTAAGAATAAATTATTTTGGTGAAAGGAATATTGTTTTTATGATTGGGTCAGTATTTGCGGCGAGGTAAGTTTAAACTGCGTCTAGAGATTATATGCAAGTTATGAATTGGTATAAAGAGTTGCGTCTTTAATTTTAAAAGTCCTATTATGATGGTGTTTAGATTCTACTTAATATTATTAACTTAGATATATAGTGATAGAGAAAAGTATTGTTTTTGGTTGGAAAAAATTTTACGAAGTTAACAGAACAGACTAATTTAACTGTCAGTAGTTAATTTGCAACTATTTATTTTGATACTTTTACATTATTATACCTTGTAAAACTCATGTGAAAAAATAATATGAAAAGATTTTACAAGAAATTCGTCAATTTCTTAAAGGAAAAACATAAAAAAAACATTTTATTTTAAAAATAAAAGATATATTAACAAAAAATTATAAGAAACTCCTAAAATTTATTGCACAAATGCTCCTTTCTTTGCAATAACTCTGAGCAGCCTATTGTCAACATCTGATGTTAGATTTGCAATTTTAGCAGCTGGTAAGTTGTTTGCAGCAACTTTAACTGCCTCCCAGAGGTCACACTTGCTGTTGAATTGCCTTCCATTAGAATAAATATCTCTCTTGAGGATGCTCCACAGGTTCTCAATGGGATTCAAATCACAGCTATTTGAAGGCTAGTCCATAAGAGAATCTTCAACAAATCCCTTTTCTTTCAACCAGGGTTTAGTAAGTTTGCATGACTTGGTGCGTTGTCTTGCATAAAGATCATATATCTACGGTTGGCTAAAGACTGGTTATCAAGCTATTCAAAGAAATATTGCTCTAGAAAATCACAGTAACATTTGGAATTCATTTTACCTCCGTCTTACAGCTTAATTTGACCCACGAGTTCATTACCAATAATCCCAGCCCATATCATAATCCCACCGCCGCCTTGCTGGCGTTTAAAAAATTTTCTTGCGTCATGTTGCTTGCAAACCCATCCTCAAGCCCATCCAGCGGGCCCATCGAGGGTGATCCTTGATTCGTCTGTAAAAACACTTTACTGAATTCAGTTTTCATGTATTTTTTGCCCACTGCAATCATCTTTCCATATGTTTTTTTTTTGTTTCTTTATTTGATTTTTACATCAGCAAACTTCCTTAATGCTTTACACCTTGTTTCCCTTGACACCATAGGAGCTCCAGCGACCTCAAATATGAACGCACTTGACGCATTTGGGTTTCTTATTAATTCTCTTCGGATATGTGATAGATCTCGCTTTGTTAAATTCCTGAATCCAGCCAGAGACATTTTCCTTGGCTGAATCCCCATTTGACATATTTTCTTGATTGTTCGATGATCCCTTTTCAAATCCTTGCCTTTGCTAATTTCTGTGATTATATAGTTCTTTTCATTCATTGTTTGTTCTTTTTTACGAACCATAATACTAACATTTAGTTCCGGCAAATAATCTCTTGACACTGCAAATTGCTATAACTGCTCAAAAAATACTAAATATCAATCTGAAATTGAAAATTGGGACTTAATTGCTTTCATGGTTACTCGCTATACATAATAGTACAAATTATTTCATTGGATAACACATATCTATGAATTTTACATGAAATATTTGACAATAACTCTATTGCATATAATCTCTAGATGCAGTTTAATGTTAAGACAGAAGATGACCATTCTTTTCCACCTTTTACATTTACGGCTATATTTGTACTTCTTGTACAATAAGTAATCTGCAGTCGGAGATTCGTCTCCATCTGAGCTGGTAAAACACTCTGCCTCCGAGCAGAGATGATCCAAACGCGGTCTACAAGGAAATTTTGGCCGAGCATACAGGCTCGCATACTCCACATTAAATTCGGTCTTCTACTACTTATGACCGTGTGGGGCGGTTGGTAGATATCCTGCAGTTGGAGATTCGTCTCTAGTTGTTCTGGTCAAACACTCTGTCACGGGGCAGAATGGATCTCTAGACGAGGCTATGCCATAAAGCAGATTCTCGCCTCACGAAACAGCTACCCGGCCCCGTTTTATACGGGGTATATTTAACGGAACCTACTTGCTCGGTAAGCTCACATTAAATTCGGCCTTGTGGCTCATGTCACCACGTGGAGCGGTTGGTAGATATCCTGCAGTTGGAGATTCGTCTCTAGTTGTTCTGGTCAAACACTCTGTCACGGGGCAGAATGGATCTCTAGACGAGGCTATGCCATAAAGCAGATTCTCGCCTCACGAAACAGCTACCCGGCCCCGTTTATACGGGGTATATTTAACGGAACCTACTTGCTCGGTAAGCTCACATTAAATTCGGCCTTGTGGCTCATGTCACCACGTGGAGCGGTTGGTAGATATCCTGCAGTTGGAGATTCGTCTCTAGTTTTGCTGGTCAAACACTCTGTCACGGGGCAGAATGGATCTCTAGACGAGGCTATGCCATAAAGCAGATTCTCGCCTCACGAAACAGCTACCCGGCCCCGTTTTATACGGGGTATATTTAACGGAACCTACTTGCTCGGTAAGCTCACATTAAATTCGGCCTTGTGGCTCATGTCACCACGTGGAGCGGTTGGTAGATATCCTGCAGTTGGAGATTCATTGTGTAATTCAACTGTCTCACTTCTAGCAGTTGGGAACTTATATATGTTGTTCTTGTCGTAAGTATTATCTTTCATTACTAACCTTCGTTTGATTATTCTATTCAGTAACCTTCCATAGGATACAACACTAGGGAATCTACTACTATTGTTCTGATTTTATATTACGTTTCATTTCTGTGTCTATCTAGCCCTCTGCATTTTCATTAGATAAACGAAAGTAAAACATCACGTGATATGGTGATCTTGCATTATAATTTTTACTTTCTTCCATAGATTTATTAATTTTCTAAAATATTAAAAAAAAAGAATTAAATGATTGATCTGTCGTATTCAAATATTTTGAATCTCATTTAATATCGAATGTTTCTTAATTTAATATAAATCAGTGTGGAAAATATGATACTGTACTATATTAAAATAAATATGGATTTACTCAACATTTTAGTGTGACTGGATTTTCGGTGACTTAATTCACGAAGACTTTCATATATAAATGGCATAGCTAAAAAGATGTTAGTTTGTTTGGTACATGAAACAATCTTTCATAGTAGATGAAAATTCATATCTACGGAGGCAATAATATGGCCGCAAAATTGGGCTCAAATTTTTTTAAAAATCGACAACTATTAAAATAAATGGAAAGTTCCATTGGAAAATCAGCTTAATATAATCATTATAGAATTTTAAACACTAATTCATAATTAACTAAAATAAAAAAAATTAAATTTGCTGTAATTTTTCCGAAGTTCAACGAGGCACAATTTCTATGATTGTGTTATTTTCTGGTAACATGTCGGAATAATATATATAAGGTTAATAAATAAGTTGTATTCTCTAATTTCAATATTGGAAATAGAAGCATTTTATGTCTGTCAATCTATCTATCTATCTATCTATCTATCTATCTATCTATCTATATATATATATATATATATATATATATATATATATATATATATATATATAGAGAGAGAGAGAGAGAGAGAGAGATAGAGAGGAGTTGGAATTAAAGTGAATCACAGGTATTACGCTTTTCAAATGCTGCGTAAACATGAATCATAGTATTAGGAGTTAACTTTAATTATCTTCTCTGCATGTAAATATATTATGTTGAAAATAAGAAAAGAAGAATGCTAAATTTCGAATTATTAAAAAAAAACAATATTTAAACCAGTCCGTTTAATTCTGTGAGCATAACGTATTCAATGCAATAAACGTACATTTGAATATAAACATTTATATAAAAGCTAGTACATCTCCGTATGCACAAGCTTAGCGCTTGATGAGAGAATTCTTTATTACATATTTAAATATAAAACTTAGAACGCGTGAATAAATATTAATGTAACGAAATTATTAATTTCGCCATCAGCATTTAATATTTATTTTAATAGTTTCTTTTTTTTATTATTATGGTATTAACCAAAATTGGAAAATCATTCAAATTTAATAAAAAAAAATGTATTTAAACATCCTCAAGTCATAGCTTCCCATATAACGAATTAATACGTAGCTTAATATATAATGCATACTATTATTATTATTATTGTTATTATTATTATTATTATTATTATTATTTCTGGCGTATACACATTTCTTTCCGGGCCCCACCCAGGGAACTAAGGTTAGAAATACCATCAATTTTTCGCGCCAGAATGGAGCATTTCTGACGTAAGTGGCCTAGGGAGACCCGGTTGACGGCCGAGCCGGTATGAATATTTGCCCATAATCATTGAGATTTGTAATTATTCGTTAATAATTTTGTTTTAGTTACCCGCTCAAGGATGACTGTCGACCAAGGCTAAAGAGCGCAAACTGCCTATCAGTTATGGCGGATTATATTCTAACATCCATTATTATTATTATTATTATTATTATTATTATTATTATTATTATTAATAATGCAATAAACGTACAATAATATTTTTCTCACAAAAAATCTGGAGAAAATATTACGAATTCATTTCTGAACTAAAGTCTCTGGTATATACAACAGAAATCCCGTGAAATAATGATGATATTAATAGCTACTATATAAAAGATAAATGATTTACTAATGATGCAAACGCAATTTTGTTTGCAATATCTAATTATCTTAAAGTTTAAAAACAGGTATTTGATGTTAGCGTTTTTATTCCTCCAAAAAGTATGGTGGAAAATGGTAGTAACATAAGCGGAAATATCGAAGGGTTCTCCAGTTTACACAATATATATATATATATATATATATATATATATATATATATATATATAATAAATTATTTGATTTAAAATATGTTTTTTCCGCTACACAGTTCTATCCATGTTTCAAAAATGGAAGCTGAAAGCTCCAATTTACATCGAATTATATATCTTACTGTTCACCGGATTAAATATCTTACTGTTCTTTCTTTATATATATATATATATATATATATATATATATATATATATATATATATATATATATATATAGTCCCATGTACAGACTGTTTCGCTGTATCACATATCGACACAAGCCAGCAGCTCATAGAAGTCAGTTCAATTCTACTTGAAAAGAAATGCTTGACAGCAGTAGGAGCGATGTTTTTTAAACCCACCTTGTTCCCTAGAGTGCTCAAGTGGTTTTCCGGGAGCGTATATATATATATATATATATATATATATATATATATATATATATATATATATATATATATATATAATGAACTCTCCCGACCGGTCTTAACTGTCGTTTAAGATCCGCTAGTGATTTATAAAGGAGGTCACATATGGAGCAAAAGTGAGGATGGGGAGATGAGATCACTGTTAGATTGGCTGACTTTTGAGTTCTGTCTCACGGTTCTTGAAGATGATTCAGACAAGCAGATTGAAAAATGTTGAGTCCACTAAAACATGTTGATCTCCATACTACCCACCCAAGGCTCAAGGGTGTTCTATATTCACAGCTGACTAGTTGCTTTTCAGCTTGATTTGCATCCTAGCCCTGGGCGTCTTACATTCTTGTAGCCATGATGTAACTGGTTGTACATTAGGATCTTGGGTATCATGTCATCAGACATTCTCAAGTCTTGAACAGTCTACCGCAACTGTATGAGAAAAGTCTCTATTCCTCCAATATTACACTTGTTAAATAGGTCTACGTTAGATGAACTATCTTGAAGGTTAACTCCACAGATTGCACGTAGACAGCTTTTTATGGAAAACATCCAGCTGGCATTTATAATACCTGTATGGTGTCCATGATTCTTATCCGTACAAAAGTATGACAAGTACAACGTCTCTGTAAACCCGAATTTTCTTATCCAGTCGAATACCTCGCTCATTCCGCAACCGAAGGCGACCTTTGCCGAAAGCAGATGTAGCCTTTAGTAATCCTATATATATATATATATATATATATATATATATATATATATATATATATATTGTGATATGTAATATACTTATTTTCAATTAGATCCTTTCATAGCCATGGAAACCCCGTGTTTATACATATTATTTTACTCATTTCATTTTCTTTATATCATTATCATTTCAAATACAACATTGCTGTGATTTTTTATGTGAATGGATAACGCTGAATGTGTACCTTAAATGACTTGAGTAGTGCATTAGAGGTGCTAATTAATGATGGTGTGTCGGTTGTTTTTAAAAAGAAATTAGCATTAAGACTCTAAGTAGAAAAATCTCCTATCTAAACTGTCTAGTGTAAAAATTTTTAAATATTTGCCCTACAGTCATAATTCATTTTATAAAGTTTAGGTTTCAATTCATTTATATATAGATATTAATCAGTTAATTATACCAAGAATTAATCACTAAAGTTAAAGCAATTGATGGCGAAGTCTCTTCGCTACCAAATTTCATAAAGTATTAACCCACTAACGATTCGTCGAATGACGTGATATTTATGTTTAAAATTGTCACAAGTATTTGATGTTCTGGTGTAAGTACTTTCGAGAATTTTCACATTTCAATTATCAGACTTTAATATGTTTTCCATTTCAAAAAACACTCAAAAAGAAATTAAATGTATTGTAGACCGAAAATGGGAAATTATATATATATATATATATATATATATATATATATATATATATATATATATATATATATATATATATATATAAATACCCTTGAAAGATGGATGTTAAAAATTAGTTTACAAATATTAAGGTATTGTATTATATTTGCAATTGAAACGTTTACAAATCAAGTGAACATATAATTGAAATACAGATTTATGAATAGAAACTTAGTAGACAACGTTTAGAAGCGTACATACAGACAAGTAGTTACATCAAATAATTAAAGAATGTCACTCCCTTTCACAATGTGAGAGTTAAAATAAGACAGTGGACCACACATGACTTACATGATTAAAACGGATTCACATATAAGAACCAAATTAATGATTGGAAAATAATAAGGATCTTACAGGTGTTTTCTTATTTTTTTTATATGCCGTGTACCTTCAGGACTTAAGCGATCATGGCTCTTCACTTCACACTATGCCTCTTAGCTCTCAATATGTTCTGTCCCTTTGCTGCTTCACCCCAGGTCATGTTCTGTCATCTACTTGTTTATCCCTGATTGGTATTCCATGCGTTTCTTTCCGTTGTCTTTCTTTCCCTCTATTAAACATGTGGCTATCAGATTATCTAGGCCTTATTTTCTCATTACGTATCCCAGAAATTTCAGCTGCATCTTCCTTATGTTAAGTATAAGCAGTCTTGATTTCATCCTCTCCAAAACCTCATTATTGCTCACACACTCTTTCCATATTATCCTTAGCATCCTTCTATAGAACCATAACTCCGCTGCCTAGAGTTTCTTCGTCATTCTTGGGAAGACCGTCCAAAATTCGTTGCTGTAAAGGAGGACAGATATCAAGTAGCAGCTAAGCACTTTTTTCTTTGTAAAGAAAGAAATCCACTTGTCTCGTAATTGTCTGCCTAGCTTTTGGAATGCGTCTTTCTCCATCCCAATATGTCTTAGGATCTCACCTACTTAGGCATCCTATATATGAAAATAATAAATCATATCATTTGTATTTGCTCAGTTTTAATGACAACAGTATAAAAACCAAGGCGAGAGGGCATTATTGGAAAATAAGTATAACCAACGATTTTCTTAACTTAATGAACAATAAGAATAAACAATAGTTTTCCTAAATTGGTGAAGAATAAGAATAATCAATAATTTCCTAAATTAGTGAAAAATAAGAATAAACAATGATTTTCCTAGTCAACTGGCTAATAATTATTTTTACGGAAACAAATCAGGGTTTTATTAAGGATAAATCCGATTTATCCTCAGCAAAACACTGCAAAATGTACTCTAACTACATTGATGATGTAAACAATATATTTAATGTAACGCATTAATATATAACTCCATAGTATTTTGAAGAGTGTGCGATGGATATATTGTCATCTAAAAAATGAAAATAACACATTTTAACAGATATATTTTCCAAAATTACGCAAGGATATCTTGAAATATTAAAGAGGAAATTTATTCAATGAAATCGCCATTGGTTTCATCAACGGCATCCAACGACTTTGGAATCTTCAGCATCTCTTCTGGACTGTCTCGTCGTTTAAGTTGGTGAATGATGCCATAATCCTTGCCTTCAATCCATCTTTGGTGTTACAAGGAGTTTTATTAGTTTCTTTCTCGACTGCGCCCAACGCATCACAGCCATGACTGAGTTTTTCTGCTTGGAATCATGTTGCCAGAAATGTCTTCAAGCAGCCATCCTCTTGACCCAAGGCAGCATTACCTTCTGAAGGCACTTGACGTAGACGTCTGTGTTAAGTCTGAATCACTCATTAAAAAATTCGGAAGTTCTTTTCTCATCAGAACGATAAGAGTGAGTACCTTCGTAATCACCAAAAGACTCATCCAACTCTTTCCAAATCATCTGCAATGTCCACAAATTGACACTGAAATGTTCGTATTGGAGCTTCTTGCGCGAATGACAAACAATACTGGATGCCGTTTTAAAATTTCTGGTTGAGTGAATTGAGTCATGATGCTTTTATTAAGACGGTGCCCAACTGACCCTTCTATGAAGTCGACAAAATCCAAAACAAAGAAGGCGCGAGATTTGAACAATGTAGTGAGAACAATTTACTCCCGTAGACGGAATAAAAGGTTCGGTTCGAAATTCCTTGTAGTGTTACTAAACTTTAGGAAATGTTTTAATGGATAGCAGACGGGTTGATGAATTGTCGCGCCGATTTCGAATACCAGTCGATTATTTTACATTTGCTCACATGTAAATACCATTGAGAAATGTATGAATTCATGACTTCGCTTACATGCGTAAATAACAGGACAGACTACGACCTAAATATTTGGTTTCTAAAATAAGGACAACTCTGAATTGTAAAGCAGAGATAGATCGTTTGTAGCACATTAATGGCACCACCTCTCTGTATTAGTTCTTTGGAAAAAATTAGCATTACTTGTCATAATCTCCTAACATTATAATCAAATCATAAGTGTGTGTTGTCTCTTTGTTCTGCACTAAGTATATATATATATATATATATATATATATATATATATATATATATATATATATATATATATATTGAAAATAAACTATTGATGCCGTGTGTTCCCATCAATTTTCCCTTTTATATTAACATACGCTCTATTTCTGATATTTACAACTTTAAACCATAAGCATACGTACCCCTGAAAACTGTATTATCTTTCTATCTATCTATCTATCTATCTATCTATCTATATATATATATATATATATATATATATATATATATATGTATGTATATAAACCTGTTAGTTAATTGAACTTTCGGATGGATACGTCATCTTTCATGAATATCGGAATGCCATAAAAGTTTGACAAGGTTTTAAAATATTCAAACTGACTGACTGATGTAAATAAAACGACACAAAAATAAAAACAGATTAACAGAAATTCTTACTTTTTTTTCATAGTTCAGCTTCTCATGAAGTTTTCATAAATGTAAGATAAGTTAGATTAATAAACATTTTATATTTGTTTTTAAATTATATCTATGTTTGTAAGTATTGCGTTTTTGCTTGCATTACTTTATATGGGAATGTGTATGTCGCTGTAACACTAGGGAGTCAGTAACAATTTACATTTCAATATATATATATATATATATGTATGTCAATGTGTGTGTATATGTTTACCTATGTCTATATAAATATTCTTTGTGTGTCTTGTATGTTTTCCTTGGATTCTTTAAAATCTGTGAGCTTGTGTACGTGTTAATAATGATAATGAAATGGATAACAAATTTAATAAAATTTAAAATTGCAATTATGTATCGTGTGTCATTTTATTCATTTGTCGACTTTAATTTCAAATTAAATGCAACATTGCGTTACCCTTTTTTTACCAATGGAACTTTTCAGACAAAAAAGAACACATTTTATTCTACCCGAGTAAACAAATAAGAAAAGGAATATCATTGTCAATACATATTCGTTTATTGGATACACAACATGTGATAGAGCCCTATTCGCTTCCACGCAGAGATATATACAAATAAATTATTCTGAATACGATGAATGCAACAGAGTTGTAAATACAACCATTTAACCATTCTATTAGTAAATAGAACATATTAAGAAACGGAAAGAAATAACACGAGTCACAATGAAATTGCTTCTGAATTACTATGTAATATCACTATTCTTATATAGCAGTTTTCTGGATAAACTTAGTCCCAGAGGAAGATGAGACTTGGAGTAACAGAAATGCGCTTTATAGAAGGATACCAAAAAAAACAATCATCGGGGCATTCGATTAAGTAGTAGATTTTATGGAATATGGAAATAAAAATTATGCTTATATTTAGAATATATAAGAAATAGTTAACATTTTAAGGCGGATAATCTAATAGGTAGTTTTGAAAAATTTGATACAAACAGGATATACTAATGGGAAATGAACGGAAGTGCTAGTAACCTATCTACCGTAAATGAAATTCAACACACTGAATAGAACGGAGAGTAAAACGACAAATAATATTAAGTAATAAAACAGATAGGACGTTGTGGGGAGCCATGAATGCTTACAGCCAGAATTTACACTGGGGAAAGAAGAAAAAGGTTGTAAACTTTATAAATATATGAAAAATATTATAAATGCTAATACATTATCCATTAGTCTATTTTTAATATTAACAATATTAAAACGGGTAAAATAAAAAATATAAAACGGTAAAATATTATTAACGGGTAACATTTTAAGCACTAAGCAATATTTCTAATCTGATACATGATATTCTAACTATTCCTATATAAATGCAGACACAGAATTCTTCTATAACCTGCATATGGAATTTCGTAACTTCAGCATTGCATCCTTATAAAACATTTACATTTGACGGTTAATCCCAGAAAATCAAATTTTTCTATATCAGAATATGGTGCCCTTCAATTCTTTCTTGATATGAATGGAAAAGAAGGTTACATGAGGAATATGGAGAATAGATAAAAAAAAAAACTCTTTGATTCAAGTGCTTAATACAATACAGTTCAGGGAAGAATCCCTACTTAAATTTTGAATATGGAAGAAAGTAATTGTTTGACACGTTTATTATAAAACATGTTCGCGCTAACCATCTCATTTTAACTTGTGTAAATAAAGAGTGTCCTTCATCTGAGAATTTGCCACGGAGACAACGACAAAGTATGAAAGACTCGCAAAATCTCATCTTTTGGAAGGAGGTTATAAATTAGGAAATGAGTAATCACCCAAAAGACGATGCAAGTAATTTTAACATTTACAAGACTATAATGTGAGGCTTGAGAAACCCTACTATATACATAGTAGCAATACGGAATGTTTTGCCTGAACAAACCAATGGTAAATTATGATGAATAGATTCATGTATTTCTACAGCGATCGAGTAACCGAACATCTTTAACAATGGATTGTATGCAGGAGCACCATTTGATATTTGCAGAGACCTCAAGGCACAATTGATATCCTATTCTAATCATGGAACCTCGGTTAAATGACATCAGTTCATGATATATTATCAAGTGACTGTCTTTCAGTTATTATTTCTTCAACTCGTCATAAATAGCGTGCTACATATATATATATATATATATATATATATATATATATATATATATGTGTGTGTGTGTGTGTGTGTGTGTGTGTGTGTGTGTGTGTGTGTGCCGTTCACGTATTGAGCTCCAGGGAATCTGGAGTAGAGACATTCAGGTTGATATTCTCATTGATTCCATTGGTTATTTGTAATCCCTTTACAATCTAATATATTTCTGTCTCCTCTCCAAGATTTTTTTTTCTTCTAACAAATAAACGAACCAAAAATTCCCACTTGGACACCCATCAGATAATATCTCACTATACTTTAACCATTTTAAAACTGTTCAATATTTGACAGAATATGTGTCAACTGTGAAGTCACGACATTTGCACTGTGTTACGCAAAGAAACGTCTCCCACAAGCAGCATGACGCTAAGCACGGTTATTTTTCATGGGTGTGGATTGCCATTTATAACAACTAGATGATCAATAATCTAAATCTAGCAGATTTGACTTCAGGGTAACAGCGGGTATGATGACAAATTTCTCGAATGCTACTGATGACTCTTCTTCTTGGAAATACGCCCTGCATTATATACAGTGGTATGCTAATATTTTGGAACAACTACATAAAATGATTATAAAGTTATATTTCATTAAGTTAAGAAAGTTTTATCAGTAGTTTCTGTGAACTTAAAGGGTTGGACAATCATTTGTTACATTTTCATAGTTGTGGTATAATTGATGATGCATAGACCATGCAGAACTATTGGTCCAATGAAACATCATTGTTGAAAATGTCATGATGATATGTAAATTTCTAAGTAGGAAATTTCCCAATATATTAATTATGACTGTAAATTACCCTTGCACATTGTTGAACATAGATTTTCCAACATATACAGAATTACAAAAAATTAAAAGGGAAGGTATGTATTTCTTAAAATCTTAAATGAAATTAGCAGCGCTATTAAATTGGCTGTGTTCAACCATTTAAATGGGGTTTGCTTCCTCTAGTAAGAACGTTGGCTAGAACAACATCTATGTTAAAACCAAATACTGTTAAGCCGCCGATGAATGTTCTTGCAAAGGCAACTACTATCTAGCATAGATCCTCCTAGGCGTGTTATACACTTCAGCCAGCGTGAAGTTAATCAGCTAGGAGGAGGAATAAACTGAGGTAAAACATGCGGCACAGAAGTTACCGATGATATAAACTTAGTCTTTGTTTTGGATACTTAATTTGAAATCTCAGAGGGCTGTATTTGCCCGCATTAAGCTTTTTCTCAGCTAGAATGTTCCATCCAAATGAATTGATAGATAGTGATTATATCGATTTTCTGCTTATTAAAATCATTTAATGTGATATTTAAGCAGTGTTCTGGAATATTGTTGCTGATGAAAATGTGATGCATGCATGTGGGAATTGCGACAAATGATATAAGCGCAAAAACGTACACACACATCCCCGCGCACACAGACACACACACGAACGCGCCCGCACGCGCACATACAAGCACGCACACACACACACATATAGTGCTTAATACAGGGTAGAACAAATATAATTTTTATTCGAAAATTATAACATAAATAGCCATTTTGTTTCAACACTTCTGGTGTCTTATCAAGTGATGGTGTTGATGTTAAATTAACCTTTTAAATGTTGTTTCTTAAAAATGATAAAATTTATCTTACTGGAATTATCTGATATTTTTAAAACACTATTGGACTTTACTTTGAATAAAAGAATATATTTTGCACTAAGTTGAATTAATCTCTCTTGAGCTTGTGACATCCTCCCTATTGCTCCCTATTTTTTTTAAATTATCCACCTTTCTCTTGATGGTTCTTGAATGAATTTTCAAGATGAAAGCCTGAGTATAAATGTCGATAACGTTATTGAAGGGCACAATGATCTTTTTTTTTTCTCCATTGCTCAATTGGTAGATTGTGAGGGTGGCATCAAATGATTTTAAACTCTTGTCTTTCTAGCAGAATAACTCAAAGGGTTCTTACTACAAATGATGTCAAGTTGGCTAACCATCTCATATGACAACCTTGAAAATTTAACTCAATTAATTTAATGATTATTTAGATATTAAAAATTTTGTGGGATAGACAATTGTGCCATGCCGTTAGTCGACTTGGTGAGTTTTGTTGTTACATCCAGTATATATATATATATATATTATGTATGTATTTATGCATGTGTCTATATATGTGTGTGTGTGTGTATACACATATATGTGTGGGCACTGATGTCGACACCGAGTGTAGATAAATTCTTTCCTGATTTGAAGTTGAAAGGTTCATGTGTTCTCACGCCATCACCAAGCAGGTGGCAAGATTTATTTGAGTATATAGCTAGTTTATACCATTTTTGGAAAACATAAGGTATTACATCTTCAGCCGATGTGCATATACCTTCAACACACGAAATAAAGTCATCGAGGCTTGGGGTATTGCCCATCCAAGTATGATGAAAATACCATAAAATCAACATTATTTGAAAAAATAATATCAAATTCCAGAAAAATTTTACAAGCGTGACGTGGATGTACTCGACATCACGAAAAACGTTAGGAAGTCAGTAACAGATCATGCTGCTAAAAAGTAAAAAGCTCTTAAAAAATACCGGTTGCTGAATATGCCCCATGAGAAAACGTATATTTTAGATAAAATCATCAAATCTCAAGAGAGCCTGCTGACGAGGCACACCAGAGAAAGGGAGCTTTGTGTGTGTTTTTTTCCGTGCGCGTTTGTTTGTATGTATGTAAGCAACTAATGGGTTTCATATTTAATTAGGCATTACTTCTTTGAATGTTAATGAAATTTATTGGATTCATGTCTACTCAAAAGCATGTACACACCAAACATAACGTTTATATATAATTTTTATATTATTATGAGAAATGTATTATTATGTATATTATTTATTTATTATACTTAACCTCACAATATTCGTGTTTCCATCGAATCCTTGCATATTTTGTACCGGAGTTTACGCTTACAATGTGTTATTGCCAAGGAAACGGAAATAAGGGAGAGAAAATTTGAAAACTATACACGAGAGGTGTTTATTCATGTATAGCAAAGATAATATATAATATATATTATATAATATTATATAATTTAAATATTATAAAATAATTTACATATATTATATAATATTATATATATTTTATAATATATATTATATAATATAATTTTAAAAGCGATTCACACAAACCAAGGCCGGAAGCCACTAGCATGCAAGGCGTTACAGAGAGTTGGAGCGAGAGCAAATAGAAGTGATAGAGGAAAGGATGAATAGAAGAATAGGGGATTGATCATGCCCTCTGGAGATGTCGATTGATATTACATTTCAATAGTTGGAGATTAGAACTGTCAGGGAAACAGGGAGGGAGTTCCAGAGGCGAGAAATGCGAGACATGAAGCTCTTGGAGTAGGAGAAACGTCTACATTTAACAGTTTCGACAGTGAAAGTGTGAGAGCGAGATGCCAGCCTAGATGAACGCTTTAAATCATGAACTCTGGGACCCAACGAAGGCAGCTCATCGATGTAGTTACCATGAGAGTATTTGTAAAAAAAAACGCAAAGGGAGACTGCTGCACGTCTGTGAGAGAGCGACTGCAGACGAGATGCCAGATCAGGGCAAATTACATGGCATATATTCTCTGGATTTCATCGAGAACCTTGAGATAAACAGATGGGGCTCCAGACTATATATGACCATATATGGCATCAATTCTCCATGCAAGTGTGAATGGTTCTTTTGTACATTTAAAGGATCGACTGCGGCGAGAAAAATAATTATATATTATATAATATAATTACAATATAATATATATAAATATATATTTATATATATACATTTAAATATAAATTTATTAAAATATAATTAAATAAATATATTTATTTAAATATGAGTGAAAATGTGTGTATATAAATATAAACATATATATATATATATATATATATATATATATATATATATATATATATATATATATATATATTATTTATATATTATAAACACGGTACTTATTAGAAAGCGCTCAATATCAGAATTAGAGGTAACATATTTGGTTGGATTGATGTGAGTTTGTGTCCCTGGGTTTCACGCTTTTGCGATCGTCAGACAAACTGATTAATTTTTTTTAATTTTTATTTAAATAGATTGCGTATATTGGTGCTATTATGGAAGTGGTGGGAAAACGCCGTCGTGTTGTCACTCATGCTAACGCAAACATAGATTCATGTCCGTACACCCGTTGAGGTACGCAGACACACATACACACTCGCTCGTCCGCTAGGGCTCATACAAACGTAAACATATGTGGACAGTGTGGTACTTGACATATGTCTGTTTATGTGTGCTGTTGTCATTTGTATGTTGAAATTCAAAGATCGGAAGTGTGGCGAAAATTTCTCGTGAATGATTCATGTCAGTAATCAAACCATTAGTTAGTTTTTCTGACGATCGCAAAAGCGTGAAACCCAGGGTTACAAACTCACATCATTCCAACCAAATATATATATATATATATATATAATACAATATATTATATAATATTATATAAAAAATATATTGAACTATTCATACCACCTATTGCAACTTGGATGGACTTTTCTTCTTTAATATAATTATTTTTATTTTCTGCATTTTTTTCTAGTCGAATAAATCCTCTATTAAGGTCACTGACCTCTTGCGGTTTTACTACAGTTTATTCTCCTAACCAGAACATTTTTTACGGAAAATATTTCAGTCATGGAAAGTGTGGTGAAACCACAATACTTCTCTACCTATCCGGCTGGTAGTAACGGGTGGTAAGGGATTGCCTACACTGGAGGAAGACCTTTGAAAATGTCCTTTTGTCTCTACCAGAAGAAGGTTTAAACAACTCCCTGAAACTGAAATGCCAATCGATTACATAGAACATTCAGTACACGTGTACAGCACCGACCTTCTTACGTATGAAGACGCCACGCCCGAGTTTGAGAAAATTCATGTCAAACCAAAGAGCGAAGATCTTCCCCGCCATATCCTAATAACTAGGAACTAGGAAACTGACGAGAGTCTGAACCAGGTTTTACAAGACAGCGGATTTAAACCTGTGACGGCAGAGATTAACCATGACGGGCATTTCCCTGACGTCATCATAAACACACTACTGTCTACACGTATAAAAACAAAAATCCTCGAGTATAGGTCAATAGATTTAAGGACTGCGTACGACCATCCTGTGTACCTAGAAAGTGCTGCCAGACAATCTTATCTTATATGGAACCGGCTACTGTAAATGTTTTTAAATGAAAGCAGACACGTTGTAGCTGTTAATAGTAAGTGCTGCTACTTATGTGGTTAAAATATCACGCAAGTGCTAAGTGTTCGCGAGGAACGATATCTGTAATAACTGCAGAAAAAGTACCATTGCGCGTTAAATCTAGCCAACCTGACAGCCTCCATAAAAGTTGCTTCGATTACCTGGGCCACACATTTATCACAGCTCATTATGGACGCTAGGATTAGTAATATTCAAATCAATGCCTTGATAGAGTCGGCGAGTACTGAAAGCTTCATAAATGTTCGTGCCGTAAAGCTGCTTGGCCTCCGCGTTTCTCCTATTGCTTGTATTGTTCGCATGGCTTCTTCATCACTCTCTTTTAAAATTAGAGGCAGTTGGTCGTTCGACCTACTGGTGAGTAACAAGAATGAATCTAATCTGAAAATGGCTATCCTACGTAACTTGTGTTGTGATATATTATTAGAGCCATGTATTCGACCGCCTTTCTTGTTTAACAACCTTTCCATGGAATGTAAGACTATAGCAGTAAAATTCAGGCGCTTTTCAGATATCGATAATATCAGTATTGCCTCGGAAACAAAGAGTATTTTACGAGTCTTAGGAGCAATCGAATACACATGGAGTGCTAAAGTTCTGGTCATATCAGTTGCTAAACAAGAAGGATGTTGTTAGACTACTCTCAAAAAATAAATCGTTATAAATTAATTGGCGCATTTTCCCGTCTTCGAATAGATGATATAATACACGAAGTGGCAACGTATCGATACCACACTACACTGAAATTGTAGAGCGGTTAGCACCAAGCACCGATTAAGGTCGCCGAGAAAAACTATATGCCTTCGATCTGAAGGTCACCTATAACAGTTCTGCCGAATACCTTTGGATGCTATCAAGAGAATGGCTTGATTTCAGAGCATAATAAACAAACGTATCCCTTCCGAGAGACATTCTGCTACGCTCGCGTATGTAGATAAAGTAAAAATCAGTGGCAAAACTAGCGACTGACATCTATAACATTTTTTCCGAAAACCTTTGAAAGATATGAACGGCGTGGCTTGATTTTAGAGCATAATAAACAAACTTATCTCTTCCGAGAGACTTTCTACTACGCTTGCGTATGTAGATAACCTAAAAATCAGTGGTCAAACTAGAGACGATTTTATTGTCAACAGAAATAAATTCATGAAGGATGCTCGAAAATACCATCTAACCCTGAACGAGAGAAAAAAAAAAAACACTTTGGCAATTGAAACTGTCATCCTGCTCGGCTATTTGATCAGTCGTGTATCAATTAGATCCAAATCGGAAAGGGTTTACGTCCTGTTAATTGTCTTCGGATCGCTCAAGATAAGACAGCGTTACAAGCGATTAACTGGAATATTTTCTTCTTCCCAGTGAGAAGAAAATTCTACGACCGGATTAAACACTTAATAACAGTGACTTCGTTCCATCTCTACTGAGAAACATTCAATGTCCTTAAGGAGGAGATTAAAAGTCCCTACAACATTCTATCGATAAAAAAGCTTTCATTGACTCTCGAATGTGATGCTCAGAATACGGCTGTAGATGATGCACTAAATCAAGTGGTTCGATCGGTCGCCTTCTTTTTGAGAACTCTCTCTCGTACCCAACGTAAGCCCTCTGAGAAGGAAACTTTGCCTATCATAGAAGCTGTGCGAAAATGATCTCACTTGTTAACTTGGAGGCATTTTACTATCCTTACTTACCAGCAAGTAGATGTTTTATTTAAAAAGACTTGGTAAAATAAAGTACGGTAAAATCCAAAGATGGTGAATGGAATTGTGATATTACGATTATGACATAGTATAAAGACCTGGCAAAAACAGCATTCCTCATATCGTACTCTCTTATGTTCACTCTGAAGCCGCTACTAGTGATAAGAAATTTCGGGTGCTACATGTTCGCCTTTGTCACCCTGGTGCAACAAAGGTTGCCCATTTCATCAAAATAACTAGTCTGCCCTACTGAATTGAAGAGATACGAAAAGCATATTGATGGTTACCTGAGTGTGCTTCATTGAAACCTAGATTTTACTCCCCCAATTCTACCACCCTCTTTAAAGCTACTCTGACTATGGGGCAACTTATTATACACTTCAAATGGCCTCTTCCCTCCTTTTCTAGAAACAGTTATCTGCTGAATATCGTGGATGAATATTCCCGATTCACATTCGCTTTCACCGGTCTGATTTTGACCATTGACTCGGTTATAAAATGTCTGAACTCGATTTTCATTATGTTTAGACCCCCACTTCTTGCATCCACTAAGGCAGTGGACTCTCATTTCAAGCCAGAGAGATTAAAGAATACCTGGCTAACATTTGCATTGAAACTAGTCGAACAATTCCCTATAATCCCTGTGAGTGCTATAACTGTGTAATATTGAAAGCTAGCATTAGCTTCCATAAATCTTGGGATGTCACAGTCGGAAATGATATTACCTGAAGTACTACATCCAATCAGATCACAGTTCTTTTTTCACCAACGTCACACCTCATGAAGTATTATTCCAAAACCAACACTGTTCCCCAGATGACAAATTTTGCCCACTTGGCTCACCATCCCTGGCCCTGTCTTTTTGCGCCGCAATGTTTGTAATAGTAAACATGGCCGACTGTTGAATGAAGCAGATTTAATTGGGGAAAAGCATCAGTATACACACGTATAGATAGACTGATGGACGAGAAACGACTGCCACTGTTCATGACATAGCTCCTGTCGAGGAAGATCGATTCGAAAACCCACAAATTAAGTGAATTTAAATTCAGGTTCTAGTGCTGTTACTGAATACCATGTAGATTTGCTGCCCACGTCACAGGCTGAGCCTACGATCGAAACTACTCACTTTTTCTCTTACCCTGTCTCTTCAGAGTCTAGAAAGCCCCGACGTGAAATAGAAAATTCTACACCTGGATCGGTACGGTGGTATACACGAGAGCGTAAAATCCTCTCCGTTAGATGGGCTACGAAACATAAAAACATAAGATAAATATTTATAAAATGAATGAATAGGAAGAATGAACTATTTAAACCCCTTATTCCATTTCGGTTGGATTGTTCCATTTTAAATTATTTCTGTATTCTTTCTTAGACAAATAAGCCTTTAATAGTATCACTGGGATACGCGGGTTTGCTAGATATATTATAGTGATTTCTCAAGCGTAGCTTAGAGGTGGCACAAGGACAAAAGTTTGGGGCACCCATTGAGGATCGTACTTAGTTGGAATTGTTCTAACAAGACAATCTTGCTAAGCATTACACTACCTCGGGATGCTCTTGCTACATATATCATATATCTTAAAATATTTCTTCTTTAATACCCATATAAAGAGATAACCATGTGTTTGTTTACGTAATTATTTTTATTTGGATTCTCCATTAAAATATTTTATTGAATTTTAATTTTAAATAATTTCAGCCAGAAATATCAACTCCTATACTATATTTTTTAAAAATACTTGAATAAAATCACTGAAGAACAATAAATATATTTCAAATGAAGGTATCTATTTTCTTTGTATTGTTATTCTGAATCAGATACCGTTTATTCATTCTCGAGAAGAAAATAAATTGTTTAAGATAGACCAGTATTTTTTGTAGGTAATCTCTCTTATCCTTTTCGCAGATTAAATTGTTCGATGTAGGAGAAAGGAATTAATACACGTGAAAGAATTAAAAGAAAGTAAAAAAAATGTTTCAAAAAAATTCAAATACGTGAATGTTTTTGTAGAAATAAAAAATATTCAAATACGTCCTTTTTATCTTCTGAATCTTGAATTGGACAGTGTCTTTTCTTCTTTCAACACAGAAAATAAATATAGACATAACATAAATTGACCGAACATTCAGAAAAGATTTTTTTTTTGCCTATCTTCTTTTGAATCTTGAACACTTTTAACAGAGGCCCGTTTCATCTGTTTATATTGTTGATACAAATTACTTTTCGTTGTAATTTTACATTATTTTTCTTCTATCGCATATTCAGTAATGACAGAAACGTTTTTCCGAATGTTTATTTAAATTTACACTTAGAATCTTTAAGTGTTTATCACCTTTAATCTCACGTATTTTTTAGTGTTATTAGCACTGAAAGCTCACATGAATAATTCACTGTTAATACTCTTTAGTTTAATTTACTTTTACTGCTATACTGTTGTATTCGCTGTTAAAAAAATATGTTTCTTTGGAGCTAACATTCCTTCGTGTTATTTGTTACATTTCTTTCGTATTATTCGCTGATATTTTGTTTAGTCTTTTTGCTTCCTATTCTCATTTAGAGTTATTTACACTTATTTTATTTTCGTGTTATTCAATCATATTCTGGATTAGTGTTATTTGCTGGATTCATATCTTGTATTCTTCTTTAGCGCCAGTGATTTAGAAACTGCCATATATTTATATGATTTATCATTTTCTCGTATTTTCCTTTTCAATCATGTTATTTTAATTGTCTGAAAGAACACTTTGCCTTCCATAAACATGGCTGATGCTAACCCCAGGAAAATAACTCGTTGCCTTTTCTTGGACTAAATTTTGCGTTGATATGAAATGAAAAGATTATATTGAATTCATTGCTAGGTGTGCTGCTAAGGATGTTTATTCACTGTATCCTGCTAGAATAAGTTTCCCGTTAGAAACTATTATATATATATATATATATAGAGAGAGAGAGAGAAAGAGAGGTTGTACCATTCGTCTTTGCTTTGAATATTGCTGTCACATCTGGTCTGGTGCTCCTTCTATGCTCTATGCAATATTTAGATATTCTTGATAAAATGCAAAGACGAATATGCAATGTTATTAGTCCTGGTATTCGGCTTCTGTCACTTTTACACCACTGTAACCTCCTCCTCCTTCTTCTTCTTCCTTAGTAGTAGTAGTATCATCATCATCATCATCATCCTATTTCAGAATTATCCACTTGCATTCAACCTCAGGTTTATTCGTTCGAATTCTCCTTTGGTTTCATTCGATCCTAATCTCCACACGCGATATTCGCTTTAGATATTTTTGCATTAATATCATTCTCAGATATTTTTCTTTGGTGATATTGACTCGTCTTTTTTTTTTTCTTAGCAATATTCTTTTGCATTCTCATTAACTGTAAGATGCTTGTCTTCATCTTTCGTGATATTTGCTTGCATTATCAGTGTGTATTCTCCTCCAGTGTTGTTCTTTGGATTCTCGTTTTTATCATTTCACCACGAGCAATGTAATAAATCCACAAGGAGAAAAGGTGTTGTTGAGTGACTAAGTATGTGCGAAAAACCACTATAAAGGAGAAAGGGAAATAAAGAAACCCGAATTAAAAAGAGAGTAGATAACAATTGATACTCTATTAAATGTTGGACGGTCATGGAAGACTTTAGAAGAGATTTCCACAAACGGAATGTGTGATTGTAAAAACAGTTTCCATAGAAATTACGGTTACTTCTAGCTATTTGAAGTTTAAAATTATGTGATCTTACCTCCAAACAAGTGCTGCGCTGAAAATCATAACGTCTAGTTTAGGTTAGTGGAAAGTTCCACAGAACAGTCATAAGGTATATATTTATAGAAAAAGGCACGGCGTTAGGAAAGCAATGGAATCCGAGTTGCCAGGTCATGACCAATAACATTGCACACTCTTTTTACATTCTATAAAGAATCTCTAAATATAAACCAGAATCACCAGACCAGATATAGCAGCGATATTCAAAGCAATGATGAATGGTAAACTTATAAATATGTAACATAGATTCTATCGAGAGAGAAAACATGTCTAGCATGACAACTTTCTTATCTCCAGACTTAGTAATAGATTCAATATACTCTTTCCTCCTCCTGCCACCTGGAAATGTTTGTTCAATAAGTCATGTGGTTAGCATTATCCATGCTGGTGGAAAATACGAAAAGGTTTCTTCATGACTCATAGAAAACCGTTAAGTGGCATTAAAATTAACACTACACTTCATGCACAGTTGAACAACAAATAGTAGATCAGATCATTTATTTTGCTCGGCTGCTAATTTGACGTAATCGAACAGATCAGACTTATTTATAAGTCATTTACGAAAATTATAAACAATGTATGTCCTCGGATATAGCCATGTGGAAGACCTGCATTTAAGCAAAAAATTTTAGAAGTGTGGCTATTCAAGAGAACTTTATTTTGTCATATGATAATAAAGACCGAATCCATTCAGAAATTCATCCAGAAATATCATAACTTTTTGACAGGTGAAGAATACCAATATGCCAAACCCTGCAAAATGGCTTCGTGATATCCAAAGCAAAGTCCGAATTTTACCATTTTTATCTAAAGTTTGATAGACTCTTTAAAAATAATCGTTAACACATAAGCAACTAACCAAGAGAAGCGAAATCCTTATTGCTTATCTTTTAGTTTAAGCGTGTATTTATTTTTAGTATCATTCATACAGATTCTACATTCTTGTTATTTACCCTTAGTGTTAATCGTTTCTATGTCTCTTTCGTGTTATTCGGCTCTTCTGAAATCTTTTTCTCTTATTTGATTGTATTTTACTGGAGCGTTATTCCTTCATATTCTCATCTAGTGCTAAAAAACTTGGCTTATAGTCTTGTTTTATACGTAATTTTCTTTAGTCATATCCAAATTTTTATTTAGACTTTTTTTAGCTTATTCTTCCTTAGATTGATTTGTACCTCTTTTCTTTTTGTCTTATTAGTATCAGTTCTCTTTTAGTATTCTTCATTCATACTGTTGTTTAGATTATTTGCCGTCTTCTCTAGGCTTATTCAAAAGTAATACATTTTATTTCCAGTAGTATTTAATATATTGTAATGTTATTATGACTTACTTGTTTGTGCTATTAATCATGTTACTACTATTTTGTATTGTCAAGTCATTCTTTCCTTGATTGCTCTTCGCTATTACTCTTGCTAACCGAAATAATTTACAAACTTCTACGAAAACGCAATTTGCTATTATAGCGCCTAGATGAAAGAATGTGCGAACGTAATTGATACGTTGATGCTACAGAAAATAGTGACTGACATGACTCAGTGTGGCCTTAACGAATGATAATTAAATCGGTTCCACTTACCTAACACCTTATATTATAAAATATAAATTAAAGTGAAATTTCACCACAAACACGTCATTGGTTCGAAGAATGATTCCCCCGAAACAACGGAAACACGTCGTGACCACTGTCACATTTTAATCCACATTATGACCGAAACTAGCCGATCTTACAACTTGAAGCATGTTTTCTATGTTTTGCAAGTCTGTTTGAAATATTACCAGCTCACGTTTTTGATGGCTTCACAAGTATAATGGAAAAGGATTCTTCATTCCTGTAAATTACGATAGTATTGATTTCTCCTTTCCTGTTTGGTTTCGTTTTATTCTATTGTGAAAAGCGAAAGAGAGAAAAACAAAGCAAAAGTAAACAGGAAGTCGTGACAACTTGTATTTCCTTCCGCTCAAGGAGTAATCAGTGCTGTCTTAATTTATAGGATCGCATGTAACCTTGGGGCAAGGAGACCCCCAAGTGTTCCAAAAACCTCTATGTATTTGTAATGTCGGTACAGTTGCTTTTCTTGTTTTCTCTGTTTCTTTACTTACGATGTTACAAACAGACCTTAAAAAACTTTACGAGGAATTTGTAAAAGCAGAATTCAAACCCACGATCTACTGAAGAAGAGCGACATTTTGTGGAGAATATTTGAAGCAGCACAAAGGAATATAGTCACATTGCAGAGTGGATCAAACATGAGCAAGAAAGAGTGAAGGCGAAAATTCTAAATGAATGGAGAAATATAGTCAAGCATAATTTTCAACATGCTCTCACAAATTCTCCAAAACTGAAATCTGCAGGAAAAAAGAAGGGCTCCAATTCATGGTTCTGCCACCTATCATCATTCCATAAAGTGAGCAAACTTTATCAATGCTAGTTAATAATACCAATGAAAAGTTATTACATATATCTTAACAGAAAGGGTGAAACAGATGATCCAAAAATGATAGCCTTATGGCATGTCTGCCCACCGCATAGAAATTGAACACGTCTATTCTGACGAAGTGTATCCTCTCTTTTCTCGAGGAAAAAATAATTCTTCCACTAGAAAATAACGGATGTCGAAGAGGCTTATCTTGCCCTTAGATCTGGATTTGGCCCATTACATTTGCTTTGTTGTTTTAGGTTATTTGCTGTTGCAGTATTTTTATTATGGTTTACGTCTTAACTCACATGAACTTATCAGTACCAAACAGTTGATGTTTACCACCTCAATCCATCAGCTGTTACGTAGTACAGAGTTAAAAAGTGAAGTCAATTTTTTTTTATTCTTGCTGCAAAGGGCCAAAGCTTGCTTTCCAGAAATTACAAAGCACACATCCTGAAAATACAAATTATGTGTTAATAATCCAAAAGCAACTGAGCATATTGTATCAGGTTTTACGGTATTGGCAGTCACTTAATAAAATCTCGGCATTACAGAGTTAGCCAATATCAGCAGTGGAACAACTACAACATTTACGGAAAGTAAACAGCAAGAAATTGGCACGAAATTCACCCGACACTGTTAAAGAGATAGGAAATAGAGCAATTTTTATGAGACTTTACAATACACAGAGTCAGAAGAATCAAATCTAATCGCCCAGAATCCGTTATCGAAAAACAAACAAAAAACAAAACAAAACAAAACAGAATTTACTTTCTTATTGATATGACATTCAGTAGAGACTGTAATATTCCTTTCAAGATATTGAATAATTCTCAAAAATACAATGATCATGAAACGGAAATAGCAATAATGTGGCACATGAAGTCATCAATAAATATATTGGTAGTTGAAGCCATTATTTTGTTTAGACAATGTTCTCTTGTGTCCCAGATGTTAAAGAAGCACAAACAATTCTATGCACATGTGCATCCGTCACCTTAGCAAATGCTTCATGTCTCTAGGTTGCCCTTTTTATTTAGAAAATACACACTGAATTTGTCACGATGCCATTTCTGACGTTAAGACTCTTGTTATGACCCAGAATGAAATGAATTATCAAGATAAATCAAAAAAATAACAATATTAATATTAATTTATTAGGCCTCATGATATATATTTAGATCTCAATATAACATAACAAATTGAGTTTCATACCAATGATGATGAGAACAATCAGAATGGATTCATGGATATGTTCAGTGTGTTTCTTTTTATGTCTCATGTTCTTTCAGGTCGTAGGCGATCTTAGCCCTCCACCTCCCTCTATCACTTGCAGTT
This sequence comes from Acanthosepion pharaonis, assembly GCA_903632075.3. NCBI lineage: Eukaryota > Metazoa > Mollusca > Cephalopoda > Sepiida > Sepiidae > Acanthosepion > Acanthosepion pharaonis. The sequence continues at coordinate 252,663 of CAHIKZ030001666.1, read as the reverse complement.
CTCAAGTTCCTTCCTTCTGCTTCCTCCTCCAGACCACGTTCTGTCATCCACTTACTTAAGTCCGCCAGGTATGTCACGCGTTGTTTTCTATTGTCTCTCTTTCCTTCTATTCGACCTTTGAGTATCAGATTCTCCAGGTCATCCACCGTGTTTGCAACACCTCTAAGATTTCATCGTTGCTCACACGCTCGGTCCATGATATCCTTAGCATCCTTCTGTAGAACCACATCACTGTCGCCTCGAATCTCTTATTCATCTTTGAGAAAATCGTCCAACATTCACTGCAATAAAGAAGGACAGATGTCACGTAACAGTCCAGTCTTTTTTTCTTTGTTACCAAAGATATTCTCCTGTCTTGCAGTACTCTGCACAACTTTTGGATTTTGTTGTTGGCCATCCCGATACGCCTACAGATACCAGTGTCGCACTTGCCGTCTTGTGCCATGACGCTTTCCAGGTACTTAAATTTCCGCGTCTCTTTGATTCTAGTGTTCCCGACCGTCAGATCGCATTTTGGGCTCATCCTCTTACTGACGACCAGGCACTGCGTCTTCTAGTTTATGCTTAATCCTTTCGTCTATTCTCCTACGCTAGGATTTTATTTCCGTGTCTGCTGTCAGTACTGTGTCATCTGCGTACCTTATGTTAAGATTGTGTCCACCAATGCTAAATTCCGATAGGGTTTCCTACACTTTCAGGTTGAAGAGCTTGTCAGAAGACGCATCTTTGCCTTACACTACTTTCTATTTTTGTGTATTCACTGAATCCGTTCCCTATGAGCATACATTTTTTTTGCTGCTAGGATATGTTCTCGAATATTCTTTCCCGAATATATCGAGTCTGTTGTGAAGTTTTACCATATACTTTTGGTGCACTTTGTCGAAGGCGATTGCGTAGTCTATGAGACATAGGTACACGTCTTCTTCATCTGTATCTCTCTTTCTAAGCATTGATATCGGGTTCCTTGTCCCAGTGTCTGTTCATTAGAATACGGTTGATGAGTTTTGTCATGTGGCTCATTAGACTTATACTTCGTTGGAGTTCGCATTCGTTTACGCCTGTTATCTTAGGAGCCTTCCGGTATATCTTCGCTGTCGTAGATTTCAATTATTTCGGTGATCTTGTCTATTTCAAAGTTATCTAGGACTGTCAACATTTCCTTTACAATTCCGACTTGCCTAACTGCCTTGCTTCTGTTCATTTTGCACTGTGTGGCTTTTACTTCGGTTTTCAGAATTCCAGATTCGTCGGTAGATCTGCGTATTGCAGGGCGTTCCCTTATGTTGTGGAAGAGTTCTCCAATGAACTCGTTCCAGCATTGAAGATTTTTTCCGTTTCTAATATGAACGTTCCATCTTTTGATATAAGGTAGCCTTTTGACTAGTATGTCTTATGTCATGTTAGTTGTCGTATTTGTTTATGCATGTCACTTTTGTTGGTAATACCCAATCTTTCTATTTCTACACATATTTTGTTGAGCCATTCTTCTCTATGTTGTCTTTATTTGGTCCATATTTCCTTGTGTAATTTTCTGTATTCCCTTCCGTATGTTGGCCGAGTTTTCTGTCTTCTTTCCATCAAACACATCAGTTATCTATTCATTTCTCCTTCTTCGTCTTGTCTCCTTTGGGATGATAACGTTTGCTGATGTCCCTAAAGCATCTCTTAGGGCGTCCCATTTCGAGTTTCCATTGTGTGCCTAGAATCTTCTTTTCACAATCTTTATGTATTTTTATTTTCGGTTAGGATCGCTCAGGAATTTGTTGCATCACAGTTTGTGTCCTTCATCATGCTTCTTCAAATTTACATATAAGAGGGTGATGAACACTTCCGCAGTCGGCGCTTGGGTAGGTTTTACAGTGAATCATTGAATTCCTGAATATTTGGTTGATGGTTATATAATCAATTTGGCTTTTAGTTTCTCCACCTGGGCTCTCCCATGTCCATAGTCTTCTCGGCGGGTCTTGTAACTATGTGTTGACTATAACCTGGTCATTGACTGTGAACCACTAGATCCATTTTTCTACACGTTCGCTGCGAGTTCCTAATCCGAATCTTAGTTATATATCCACTGTTTTTTTCCCTGCATGATTTGGCGTTTAGGTCTTCTATGATAATGATAACTTCCTTTGTTTTGCATAGAGCCCAGGAACTGTCCAACATGGAGTAGAAAGAATCCTCTTACTTGCTTTGTACGGTCAGTGAGTACACTACTATAATAGTCACGTTGAAATGCTTTCCGAAACCAAGTGGTATCCAAGAACGCATTTCCCTAGTATTAGTCCTACTATTTTTCTTTCTTCACACGGCCTGCATGAATTATCATGTCTTCTTTGCTGTCAAAGTCACCGTTGTTTAGCCATCTTGTTTCAAATACACCTAGAATGTTGATGTTGAACCTGTTCATTTCCTGTTTAAATATTATCAAACAGACGCAGTTATTCAGTGTTCGGACGTTCCATGTCACGTGGGTTATTTTGTGTTTCATGCAAGCAGTCACAGGAAAACGGTCCGGTGACACCTTTTGCTGATGTCATTCCTTTCCGGGCGAGGAAGCTGAGTGGAATATCAGAGAATGAATGACGCTTTGTTCTGATTCTAAAAATTCTGACGAACAGGCTGAGAAAAATGTTAAGGATTTGAAGAGAGATTTAGTTTCGCGCACTCCACCAAAGATAAGACGGTTCCACCTTTTATTTATCTTGATTACTGCGACTATATTAATTATCAAAGGTTATAAATAACATCTTCATTTTATTAATCATTTTTCTTTCGAGATTAATTTTCTCTGATTGATACACTGAATTTAATATCTACTTAATTTAGATTGATATATATTCGATTAGAATGAAGTCCAGTCACACGGAACTGTTGCAAATCAATGGGGTTCCATACCCCAAAAGATCATTGTCTTCCGTGTTCACTACAGGTATAAAGTAGAATCCATATAAGTATTTTTCTAGAGATGCCTGTCAGCTAAATGTTTGCAATATTTTTTTTAAAAATCCTTCGGTATAACTTCCCTTTACAAGGGTCAATCTACAATATCATAAATTTAAGCGTCTACATCTGAAATGGATCTGTTAAATCATTACTCTCCACATTTAATAAAATGTAAAATCTTTTACACGGTCTTGTAGGGGAAACGTTATCCTCCACTCAACTATACATTATAGTCTTCCTATTAGTACAAAAAACAATGTTACCAACCTACTGATAAGAATCGCTTTTTTCACGAGAAATGTTCAGTTAAACTGCATTCTTTAGTTCATTCAGTTCATACCAGTTAAGACTCGTCATGTCACTTTTTACGAAGCTGTATCACATTCATTTCCTCTATTGTGAATGTACGGAAAAAATTATATTGCTGAGAGATTTATACAAAGAAGTTTACAAGAACTACTGCGTAATGGTTTCCCTGAACATGTAAATCTTGACTTTTTTAAATCAAAGGAGAATTGCCATATTTAATCCTACTCGTCATGTTATAAACACTACTATTTGAGTTGCATTAATCTCTATCATTTTAATAGTACCAATCTACCATGAGTGGCTCTCGAGAATGACATTGAACAATTTGTAAAATAAAATGTATACATAATACATAGTAGAAATGTACATTTTTTTAGAATACATGTAAAGTGTGCGAAACGTATTCAATACACTTCTTTATCCAGATATTTTTTCATCTTGAGAACACCTATTAATTTTGGTCGTTTTAGGCTCCGAACTTCTCAAATTATATCTGATAAGCTTTTCAGAAATGCCAACTAGATACAATTAAGCATTATGTACGTATCCAGGTGTATATACAAAACATTTAGTCGTAAACTGAATTCATATGAAGCAAGTGTAATTAAATGAGATTTTGAATTCAATCCTTATGAGTGGTAAAGCAAAATTCACATATAGTTTTGTAAAAGAATGAATCATAAGATATTAAAAACAAGGGAAATGGATATATATATATATATATATATATATATATAAGGAAAGGAAATGAAATTCCTAGGTTATAATGTAGCCATAGTAGTACAACTGCTACAATTCACTGACAATATCTCCCCAGGTGATGGTACTAATCCGAATAAGACAGGTATTATGATGTTAATTTCTTATCTTCAAGAATGCAGAAAAACTTTCGTATTCAGAGTTTACTTCTCGATTTCTTGCTTCTTCATGAACTAGTTAGTAAATATATTAAATTATTCTGCGGAAGAATTTTGAAAATATCGTTGGCACAGAAAATTTACGAGCGTTGTGTACCGAAACATATCGGTGTAATATATTATTAATCGTTGAGAAAAATTGGTTTCAGTTCTTTCCTTACTATCTAATATTTGTTTTAAGTCAATATCAGTTATCCCCAGAACAAGAGCTAAAAGAATAAATGGTTACCAAAGATATTCCCTCAGCCGCTCAAAAGACAATACTTTTATAGTAAGTTAATACATCAATCGTATCGCAGTCCACTGTTTTACTTCTCTGTCAGTTTTATTCAGCTAGTTTATCGGTTAAGAATACGCAAAGAGCGTTCAGCGTCTGTAGTTCAAATATCTACTTAGTTCTTTACTTTGCACAAATACTCTAGGGAAAGATATTAACTCATATCTTCTTATCTCGCTTTTGCCTCTGTTTTAACAGTAGTTACATAAGGAGTGTGTACATTTCAAATACCTTCAAAGACTTCTTTCCGAAGCTGTTTGCGGCAAAAATCAAAGCTGCTATCGTCGTTAGGCCAAAAATCCTGAGCATAGAGTACAATAAATTCTTCCAAGAAGCTTACTAGGACGGAGAAAGCATCGTGGCACAGATCTATAACGTGGTTTGGCGTTTCTTGGAGAATCACAAGACCGAAAACTGTGTTGTGTTTGTTGTTTCCCTAGTGAAGAGCTACAGTAAAATTGGCTGCGGATGTCAGTAAAAATGTTGCAAGTTTGATTTATTCTGAATATTTGTTTAAGTATTGTCACATTAAGAGACTTCTCAAATGTAAATTAGTTTGTAATAAAATGTTCTGCAAGCTCCGTTGATATCACATTGTTGTATCTGGCATAATTACCTGTGCCGATTGGATGTTTTATTTAATTTATCCGTGGTATAACCTACCTAAATCATTTCATATTTGGTACATTCGAGGACACATATATTAAATGGGAATCAGTAAAATTGCTACCCTCTGTAGAAATCGTGATGTTCCTCTTTGAATTTGTTATAGAATTAACTTGACTCCAAATGTTGCACAACGCACAGATTTTCCAGCATCTTTGAGTCTTTTCGGGAGTAGAGTCAACCGAAACTCCAATGGTTTTTCCAGTGCGGACGCTTACATTTGTTAATATTTGTCTGATGCTTTTTATTGGTTTCGAAAGGAACGATAGACGTTTCAGGAAAATCACTTTAAGACGTGGATATTTTTGCGAAATATGTTCATAGGTGCCGTGTAATATTTTCTAAATTCCAGAAACATTTCAGTACCATTTGATGACTAATGAAATACTGTCAGAATTTCAATTGCTTTTTTCGGTATTCTTAGCTTGTGTAAAATTATGGTAATCTTCACTGTTAGCTATTTCATTGGCAATCATTTTTCAGTCTCAATATTTTATTCGTTGAAATTCGCCTTATTCGTAAAAGCGACGCTTCGAGTTTGAATTTCCCGTACGATATGGATGAATAGAACGGGGGTATAGTTATATAAGATTAGCTAGGGTTGCAAAATACTTAGGCTATTTGATGATAACTTTAAAACTTTACTCTAGTATCTAAATTTCAATACTCCTTTAGAGAAACTGGCTGTAAATTTTGCATATAATCGAAAAGTGTTTGCAAACCTACCACAAATTTGTAGAAATTTTAGCAGCTTTTCCACCGTACCTACGTATCATCAAAATTTGAAGCCAAAATACTTTTATCAGTTTAATTGATAAAACTGCTTCCTTTCACTTCAGAAATTATCATGTTTAGCTTTTTCTCTAATAAGTGTTCGGGTCTATTTCTATTTCTTCATAAAATATTTGTTCCTTAAACTTTCATCATGCGAAATTTAATTTTCCTTATTTATAACGCCTCCATTGTCTGCCATTTTTCATGACAATGGAACCATCATTGGTGAGACGATGATGAAGTTTTAAGGTTGTTCCAGGTTTTGCTAAACTTTGATTTTAGGTTACCATTAATATCTGCCTGACAGATTTCCAAAAATTCTAGTAATTACTGTGACCGTACCCCAGGAACTACTCTAATTTCTTTTCTTAAATCTCGTCCTAAGTACTGAAACATATCGAAATATATGTCTATAATTTTGTTTTTGTTTATTGTTGTTATTATTATTATTATTATTATTATTAATTTATATTTCAGTATCATTCTATATTTTTGAGATGAGGTATTAATCACATTATTTACATTATTCGGACTAATTGTCCTCATCTTTGTCGCCATATTTATTACAACGTTTCGGCCATTGTATGCTCCGGCCTTCTTCAGACGGTTGGAATGTCGAACTTAAACCTTTAATTCGCTCACTGGGGTAGACTGTTCTAGTTCCACGTGCCATGTTTAATGTATGTCAGTTATCAATTATCTCCTGTTGATTTCCCTCTGAAAGTTCTACACTGCCTTAAGCGGGTATTAAACTCACACACTGACACTGGATCTAACGAACGACTTTATGCACTGTGCCAGCGTTAGAGTTTATATTTCGGTAGTTTGAATTTTAATGACTTATTATTTGATTCTAAAATTACTGGATATTAAACTTTATCCAGCAGGTTTAAGCATTCATTAGTCTTATGATTGTTCATGATGTAACAAATAAACATGTCTTTATAACACATACAATAACACTGGTAAATAAAAATGCTTTCCAACAATATGCAAACTGCTCTGTCACGTCTCCTCTATGTTCCTATTACAATAGCCATGTTCCTATTACAATCGGAACAATCCACACATTTCGGGAATCATACATTCCCTTTAATTCATAAATTAACCTATATAGTTCTCAATTTCCTTTCTTTCTTTTTCGATTACTGAAACAGACAAGCCATGTCATGACGTCAATCACATTTGACTTCTGTGCTGAGATCAACGTTATCCAGGGGCGAATATTAAATGATTCTCTCTGATTGAAACTTTCATTTTTCAGCTTCGCTGACTAACTCCGGGTTACGATTACACCATGTATTTGAAGAGTCAAATCCAAATTTTAACAATTTGTTTAAGCCAAAATGCAGCCACAGTATCAAGTTTCTACTTTTAATAAGCCTCTATTCTAACCATGGATATTCTGAAAATACATGTTTCAACTCCTTCATAGGACAATAAGGACATTACTTTAATGTTTTCTATATATATATATATATATATATATATATATATATATATATATATATATATATATATATATATATATATATTAGATATAAGATGAAACTTTCTATATGGTAAAAACGAAATAAAGTTGGATAGTTGATGTGGGCCCAAAGTTGGGACCACGGAAGGAAAAACATGGAACACGGATTAGAGGTAAGAAAGATATATTAAACAAAAAGGTTACAAAGATAGTGTAAGTGTAACCGGAGTTTACTATGTGCTAGCGTCCAATATTGGTAGTCGTACGCGTCTGATACTACGGTATTAGAATACTTTCTCTCTCTCTCTCTCTCTCTCTCTCTCTCTATATATATATATATATATATATATATATATATATATATTTCCTCATCTTCTCTTAGAGTATTATATCGCATACTTTATATAGTCCTGGAAGAGTCCATGTTGTAGGTATGTTACGGTCTCACAACAATAGTCTTCTAAATACTGTGGAATTATTTAGGAATGGCATCAGAACCATTGAGGAAAGTGCTCAAATGCTTCTTCGATGCATATAAAAATATATATTTTAATAATTTTGGCTGTAACGTTTTTTAGTGTTTGCGATTCTGTTTTCTAAATCTTCTGTTGGTTCTTTGAAATCTACGATTTTCTCATTGTCAGTGAAATATATGCTTAAATTTTTCAATTCCATTTTGACACAACATTCAATACTAATTAACTTCTTCTCACTATTCTTTCTCCTGACGAAATCGACTTGAGGCTTCCTTGTATTCTGTAAGGTTAACAGCTTTCTCATCTTTCAGTCCAAACTAGTAAACTTATATTTGTCCATTTCATTACCTATCTGCTGTAAGTAACAATGTACGCTGTGTTCAGGAAATAATTATAAAGATGGTGTTGCTTCCATTTACTTTTCATTTTATCTTCCACAATTTCCACGAATCTTCAATTTTATTCTTTCTTTCATGATTCCATATGTAACACAATCAACTTCCAGTACCTAAAGATATTTATAACCTTAATCTAGATCGATTTTCCTCATTGTCTCATCATTCAAATGTCAGTTACGTACACTTCTCGATTTCTTTACTTTCTTCAGAATCAATAACAATACAGTAAGTGGTTCCGCATACCATTCTCTATGTCATTCCTAAACAATTCTACAGTATATAGAAGACTATCTAACTTTATTTCAGTTTTACCATAACATTTTATATCATCTACGAAGAATATATGATTTAGTATTGCACGACACATATCTAAAATATAGCTAGCTTTCAATTTAAGACCTAAGAACTGGATGAAGGTCAATTTAGAACCAAGAACTGGATGAGGGCAAAGAAAAGTGTGTGTGGTATTTGAATATTCATCGGTTGTATATTTCTCCACGTAAATGAACACGTATCAGGAATTTAGTTTCAAAATTGTCCCTGCGTAATATATTGATTATTTCCTCAAATATCAAAATCACGAATATAATCAAAATTCAGTAGCAAAGGAACATGGTGTGAGCATCAATGCATCAATATATATATGATTGCGATGCCTGTCTGACCTTTTTAGTAATATGACGACGACCCCGGCCGCTCTGTATTCCTGTTCGATCCTCTCAGCTAATCATAGACTTGATCGCTTCGGCCCAAGTCTTGCTCAACCGTCGATGTGATTAAGTGATCGCAAGACTCATTTGGTCCGGATGGTCGACTGGAATCGATGACTTGGACTTTTCCGGTCAGATTAAAAATAGATTTGGTTAAAAAATAAGTATTTACATACACTTTCATGATACAAAGTTGATGGTACAGTCATTGATGGCTTAACCAGGCTATACTCTCCATGCAATAACAATCGACTCTTACCGATTATCGTCATACACTGTTGTTATGATTTTGGAACGCGACTTTTGGAACCAGGCTTTATGTCGTAGACTTTCACTTCAGGGCAGCAAGTCAGATGAGATCAGGCGAAGCGTTGACGCTTTGATATTTCTGCAGTCTCTCTGCCGTACTATGTCCGCAGCGTCTCCGCCGCCTCTGTTTCCCTCTCTGTCTCAGTGTCTCGGCGTTCTGTTTTTAATGACTGCTGCGCAAGTGATGGCGTGTGGTATGATGTGGTTTGGGAATGCTCGCGTTCCCCAAACAACCAGGCCTATCGCTGCAAATGGGGTAGTCTCACCTCCCTCCTGCGAATTCTACCTGGACCTTCTCCTTCTTTTTGTCATCTGATGAAACCCGTATCCGTCCTAATTTGTGTTAGCGCCGCTCGCCATCTTTGCCAAATGGGTTTGGAAAGTCCACCACCTTCCAGGAAATTCTAACTCCACCCTCTTCTCTTTGGTCACCTTACCAAACCCGTACCGTAAAGGGTAGGCGTGGTCTAGCTCAACGATTAAATTTAATTATCGTTCAAAACATTTTTCATCGTGTGATTTTGTGTGATCATTTTAACACCTAGGGTCTGTCATTTTTATCCCTTCATAAACTATTTGGTTAGAAAATTGCCAAAAGGAAACTAATCCTTGATTTCGAGAAGTATTATCGCGTTTCGGCAGTTGAAAAATTTAATTATCATTCTCTTATCAATTTTTCTGTTGGAAACCTGTCTGCTTCTAAAAGTTAATCTTTATCAATCGAAAGAAATCACAACCAGATGTCCATCTTCCTTGTTATCATACAATGGTTGTAAAAAATCTTATCTATTTCTTTCCGGGAGGTCTGTGGACGTCTAGAATAACTCGACACGTAGACTCAGTTCTAATCGTAACCAGATACTCTATTTGTTTTACCTCTCCAGTAGATGAGAAATTTAATTAGCTTCTTTTAATTTTTTTCCAATAGAAAATAACCTTTCTTCTTATTTTCATTCGTCTGGTGATAGGTGTGTCTTCAGTCTATCGGGATTTAGTGATTTTCGGTCTGTTATATTTTTCTCAATCAAAAACAAATATCTATTTCTTTTATTTTCCTTCAAACAGTCATCGGTATATCTTCAGTCTATCGGAATTTTGTGTTATTTCAATTTACTAGCATCTTTCGAATAGTGTCACAGTAATTACTTATTATTGGTGTAAATGTTTCTTCGATTCGTTACTATCAAATTTTATACGCTATTCATCCAAATGTAAATGTTGGCTTATTTCGTTTATACCTTTGGGCGTTTCCCCATGTATTAGATAACCAATAAATCCACATGTCCTTGGATATATTTAAATACAATTTTGGGCAATTTTCTGAGATCGTTTAACTTACCATTTCTTATTTTCTTTTAGGAAATTACTGTGTTGGCAGGGGTCGTATATCTGTTTCTCATTCAGAGGAGACTGAATATTCGACAAGCAAATTTCATTTCCGGTTGATGCTACTACTGCTTACCTTCACTTTTCATTCATGTTTTTGGAGAGGAAGAATGCTCAAGAAAGTTCTGGGATCTATCAGACCAATATTGATATTCTAAAGACCACTCATCAGAAGACCTCTGTTAGAGAATGTGTCCACCAAGGCACATTTACATTGTGTGGATACAGAAGATACGGAAATAACCGTATCTCCTGTATCCACACAATCTATTGTTCAATTACGTTCACTTTCATCCCGGAATCCACAACAATAATTTCGATTACCTTCTTTTCGTTGTACAGCACACACACACACACACACACACACACACACACACACACACACACACACACACACACACACACACACACACACACACACATTTACAAACACACACACATGCACGTACGCACGCACTCAAACACATACACACACTTCAATTTCCCGCAGATGAATGTTCAAAACTTGCTATAAATCAATTTTTTGTATCATGGTTTTCAGAGAATGTGGATTTTGCATATTAGATAGACTCCAGAGTCTGTCTATATTTATGAGATGAGGTATTATGTCCATTATTTACATTATTCGGACTATCGTCCTCAACTTTGTCGCCATATTTATCACAACCTTACGGCCGTTGTACGCTCCGGCCTTCTTCAGGTGGTTGGAATTTCAAACTGAACCCTTTATACCCTGGTAAAATGGTTGCTGAAGACATTAGGTTTTTAATACCCATAAATTCATACCCAGATGTCCTCAAGTACACATGGCACAGTGGATAAAGGCGTTGGTTAGGCCCAGTAACATGACCCAAAGAGTGTGAGTTCAGTGGAGAAATTGGTGAGGGTAATTAACAGGAGATAACTGATAACTGACATCCATCAAACAAGGCGCAAGGTGGGTCATTTATGTATCTACTAATTCATGAATACCTCTTCTATATAATACTTAAAAGAGAAAAACATATTGTAGGTATATTTTATGCATATTATGAATCTATTTTCTTAAAACAGAAATAATATTGTCAAAATGCTTGGATAGATTAGTCCTACTGAGTACAAATATACTTATCAATCGGTATCAAGACTCTATTCATTTTTCTTTTCCATCTGATAAACCACCCCTACAAAATGTACCCTTAACAATTACCTACCTTATCCTGAGATTAACATCAGGCGATATGGTTGGTAAGCGAGCTTTGTCAGCATTATCTTGGGAACTAATTCTTGATTTGCTCGTTGAAATTTTCAGAACACTGCAGTTGTTCTAGAGGAATTATTTTCATGATATTTTTTCCCATTCTAACCGTTATAATTTTTCTGGTCAATTTTCATTAATAAAACAAATAAATCTTCTGTGCATTTAGCTATGCACATTTAATATTTTAGACAACATTAAACAAGAAAATCAACGAAAATATTTTCTCAAACAGTCACAGGCTTTCAAACATTAATAGTCGAAAATACCAAACGGCATTCTGTAGATGAAACGAAAAAATAATCAAAATTAGTGAAATTATATTGGCAAATTTAATGATTATATTGGTTTATTATTAAAATAAAAGTGCGTAAATTAGGTGGAAATATTGGCTTTTACTTGGTAAATCTCTTACAATTAAAAACTGTCTTACCTTCCTGAAATCACAACATTAATTCGTTTTCACAAAACAAAAGAAAGCATTTTGATTTATAATATTTATTCTGAATAAAAATCTTTGCAAACACTAGAAACGAATGTTTAGGCGGACGAGAAAAAATTTCATGTAATTAAAAGTGGTTTATTTAAATATTGAGACAATTATTATTTACATTATATAACATATGTACTGTATCTTTTAAATCATAAATAACTATCAGTACTTGCATATATTTCATTTCTGATTAATAACGTAGCAGATCTTTTTCTTTTTTACTCTAAATAACCAGATTGAAGTAAACAGTCAAATTTAATTATATTTAGAAGAGATATACAGACGGTCCTAGGGAAT